>ML776881.1:5502-19233 GCA_009831015.1 Picea engelmannii
GATCACACATAGATTTAAAACATAACATATATTAAAACATAGCATAGCATATATTAAAACATGAACACAACTTCTCAAGTAAACAAGAAACACACAACATTCATATAAACCAATTTCACAGTGGAATAATAATAAATAACACAACAAAAACACGTATATGTTAATGGTTATCCAACTGGTTGCATATGAAGGATGAACCTCCCATCCATATGTGCTACTGATCATTTTCTCTCATTAATAGGCCATCCCTGAGTTGAGGCTATGAGTCCACAAGGAGATCTGGCCCTTTGGCTATCCACTCTCCACACACAACAACCCCAAAACCCAAGTTCCAATCTGTTTCCCACAAACCTGCACAACCCAAGGAATGAGATCCCCCTTCATTGCACATAGTCTCTCAAACCTTCCAACTTTCCTCTAGGCTTCTAGTGCATCTGGTTGACTAGAAAACCTCCCAACTACTCTAGGAGTGCTCACAACAACCCTCACAAGGATCTTAAGTCATATTCTCAACATAAAAACACTTCACAGGCTTACAACTTGATTTACAGGAACACATACCTCTTTCTCAACATAAAAAAAAACCCAACAATGACCGCCTTCAAGCCCAACATGGTTGGTTCTCTTCTCACCACACAACCCTCCCTTTGTTGCCCAAAATATGCATGTAAAATCTGTCTCTTTTCTCTACTCAAATTTCCTCCTCTTCCTTGCTTGCTTCACTCACACTCTTCTCAAGGACGATTGTACTTCAACTCATGCTCTCCAATAAATATGGGATGTGACCACTCACACCCACACTGTAAGGTACCATATCTATTATAAGAGCCAAAACAAAAATATTGTAGAGAATAACAACGAAACAACACAATAGATGAAACCACAACACCAAAATAATACCTTTATTGATAGGAAACAATGTTCACTTGCCTCTTCGAGGGGGAAACCTCCAGCAGAGCAACACTCTATTACAATAATTCTCAAGACAAGCTATCCAATACATCTTACTCTTATTTATAGTAATTCTATCTTCTAAGGAAACTTCTAGAGGAAGATATTTCTAGAAGCAAAAGCTTCTATTAGGTCTTCTTACATTGACTTATTCTCCTTTATTTAATAGGCCTTATTAACTAATATCATCCTTTATGACATAGAAAATATATCATACTAACTAATGGCCCACGAAGAGGGGTTAGGATCAGATCCTTACATGCCCCCCCCCTTCAAAAGCGGCCTTGTCCTCAAGGCTAAAGATGCTGAAACTGTTGGAGTATGGTTGATGGTTGCCAAGTTGCATCCTCTGGTGATGTGTCCTTCCACTTGATCAACACTTCCTTGATAGTTCTTCCACACAACCGAAGTTCACAAGCATTGATGATGACTTCTGGTTAGAGCCAAAGGTAGCCTTCTTCATCTAATTCAGGAAGGATGGTTAGAACCCGACAATTTTGTCCCACCACTTTCTTTAAACATGAAACATGGAACATCGAATGGATTTTGGAAGTAGCTGTAAGGGCCAATTTGTATGCCACTGAACCAATACACTTGATGATATGATAGGGGCCATAAAACTTGGGTGCCAACTTGTGATGTCCCTGGGCTTTGAGAGATGTTTGTTTGTAAGGTTGGAGTTTGAGAAACACTTGATCAACTTCATGAAAAACCCGTTCTGAACGATGCTGGTTTTCCTATTGCTTCATGCGATTTTGAGCCATGTGGACATTATCCTTCAGAGCTGCAAGGGTGGTTGTTCTACCTTGCAAAATTTTGTCAATAAATTGGACCTTTGATGTGATCGAAAGATATGTAGTGACTGTAAGTGGTCGTTGGCCATACACTGCTTCATATGAGGTCATTTTAGTGGTCATATGATATGAAGTATTGTCCCACCATTCTTCCAAGGGAAGCCATTGCACCCACTGGTGTTTTTTTCAGAAGCAGAACATTGCAAGTAGGTTTCCAAACATTTGTTGACCACTTCTGTTTGGCCATCAGATAGAGGATGATAGGCGGTGCTCATGTTTAGTTGGGTTCCATGCAATTTAAACAACTCTTGCAAAAATGTGCTGGTGAAAGTTGGGTCATGATTAGACACAATAGAGGTGGGCATGGCATGCAACTTGAAAATATGATCAAGGAAAACTTGCACTACCAATGTCGATGTGAAAGGGTGGGGTGATGCACAAACGTGAGCATACTTGGAGAGGCAATCAACCACCACCATGACGACTGACTTGTTCCCAACTTTGGGGAGTCCCACTATAAATTCCATGGAGATGTCTTTCCACATAGAAGCAGGAATGGGTAGGGTTGTAGAGCTCCTGGAGACTTGATGGTTTCACCTTTATTGCATTGGAATGCTTCACATTCAATGACAAATAGAAGGATGTCCTTCTTCATGCCTTCCTAGAAAAAAGAATGACGGGCATGAGCATAGGTATTTTGGAGGCCAGAGTGGCCCGCAATAGCAGAGGAGTGAAACTCATTTAAGAGCCTTGACTTGAGGGATGAAGATGGCGATAGAACTAGGAGATCCTTATACCTGAGAATATTGTCTTGCCAAGTGTAGCCAAGGGGATGATTAGGGTCCTCCTAAAGTCAATGAATTAGCTTGGACATAGTCAGGTGTGTTAGCCACTCTTGTCTTACTTCCTCAATTCAATCCGGAACAAGTAAGGATAAGGCAAAGAGGGAGCCATCCTCCTCATGTTGTCATGACAATGCATATGCCACTATATTGTCCTTTCCCTTTTGATATAATAATCATAACCCAATATTTTGGTCATCCACTTGTTCTGTTCTAGGGAGGATAACCGCTGCTCTAAGAAATACTTCAGACTATGGTGATTTTTTTGGATCTAAAAATGGCATCCCAAAATATATGGCTTCCACGTGTGCACCGCATGGACAATGACTATCATTTATTTTTCATACACATATCTACCCAAATTACGACCACTCAACACTTGGCTAGTAAAGGCTAGAGGTTGACCATCTTGTGTGAGCACTGCTCCAATACCAGTGCCAGAAGCATCTGATTCTACAACAAAAGTTTTGGTGAAGTCAGGGGCTGCTAAGACTGGAGTAGTGAACATGAACCACTTTAAATATGTGAAGGCTTGCTCGGTGGTAGGTGTCTAATGAAATGAATTCTTCTTAAGAAGGTCCATCAAGGGATTAGAAATTTTTCCATAATGGTGTACAAACTTCCTATAATATCATGTGAGACTGAGGAAACGCCAGAGGTGCTTTAAGGTCGTGGGTCCACTCTTATGCCGTCTCAATCCACAATGTGTCCCAAGT
The DNA here is from genome assembly GCA_009831015.1 of Picea engelmannii. Classification (NCBI taxonomy): domain Eukaryota; kingdom Viridiplantae; phylum Streptophyta; class Pinopsida; order Pinales; family Pinaceae; genus Picea; species Picea engelmannii. Next base: position 8,806 of record ML776881.1, read on the forward strand.
ATTCCACTTCGCTGGCCCTAAAGGAACATTTGGTATTTTTGACAAACAATTGGTTTTTCTGTAGCAAGAGGAGGACTTTTTCCACATGGAGAAGGTGGGTATCCCAAGTGCGGATGTAAATGAGGATTTCATCAAAGAAAACCAAGACAAGCTTCAGAAGGTAAGGTTTCAATATTTTATTCATGAGACTTTGGAAAGTGGATGGGGCATTGCAAAGGCCAAAAGGCATGACCAAGAATTCATAATGTCCTTCATGAGTTCTGAAAGTAGTCTTCAGAACATCTTCCTCCTTCATCCAAATTTGGTGATATCTTGAGCGAAGGTCTAATTTTGCGAAGAAACATGCACCCTAAAGTTCATCCAACATATCATCAATGATAGGAATGAGAAACATATCCTCGATGGTCATTTTATTTAGGGAATGAAAATATGGACACATGCATCAAGCACCTTCTTTCTTTAAGATCATCACAACTGGGGATGAATATGGGCTGGTACTTGGGAGAATTACCCTTGCCTCCAGTAATTCCTATACTATATTTTCTATTTCATTTTTTTGAGCAAATGGATACATGTAGGGGCATACATTGGGGGGTTGACTTCCCAGAAGGAGAGGGATGCTATGATCATGCTCACCCCTTGAGGGAGGTAAGTCTATTGGAACCTCAAGGAACCTAGGGTACTTTTCCAAGATTAGTTGTAGGCTAGGAGGGACTTCAGGAGATGCCTAATCAGTGACCTGAATGGCATTAAATTGAGCAATCATACCATGGTGGAATTTCTTCAACAATTTTTCCATCCTATGATATTTGATGATTTTGGGGGAGCCAACTTGGAGGCCTCAGAGGGTATAGGGGTGAGCCTCTTGGGTGAAGATCATATATAAATCTTGGTAGTCCATTGTAATCGGTCCCAAGGTGCGAAGATATTCCACACCCAATACAATATCACAACCACCCATGACAATAGAGAACATGTGAGTTTTCAGATGATAATCACTCATTTGGAGTTTGACATTCTCACAATGACCCCCACACTTCATCGTACCACCATTAGCTATGAGGATTTGAAAATTAGAAACTGGGCAGACAAAGCAATGGAGCTCCTTAGCGAGCCTGTAGTGAATAAAATTATGGGGGCTTCCACTATCAATCAACACCACTACCGACCTATGTTTGATGTATCCCTTGATCTTCAATGCCTATGAGTTCGAAATACCTGAGAGGGCATGAAGAGATATGACAGGTTCCACAGGGGTTACAACTGAATATTTGAGGTGGACACTTGGTTGGGCATCCTCTTGGTCAAGAGCCTCATCTGATGGAATGTCTTCAGAGGAAGTGGAAGTGGAAGATGATGCATCAATATGGAAGAAATTTTGTTCATGAAATTTATGGCCCAACGAATACTTGTCATCACAATAATAGCAAAGTCCTTGCTTGCGACGTTCTGCTATTTATGTTGGAGATACCTTTTGGACTTTCAATGTTTGTGTTGGAGTTGAGGTAGCCCCTGGGCGAGGATGATTGGGAACTGCAGTGCATAGGGGTTGGTCCTGAAGAATGGTCTCCGCTTCCCTGGCTAATTGGCATGCATGTAACCAAGTGACTGGATGATGCATGAAAACATGAGCCTTAATGGCGCCCTTTAAGACACTGATAAAACATTCAAGATAGAACTCATCCAATAAGACCTGAGTGCATATGGCCAACTGTTCAAATATTGTGATGAAGTCGGTCACAAATACTATTTGTTTGAGCATGGTGAGTCTGCCCAAAAAAATGGGATTCCTTATCAAAACGGACACAAACCACTTTGGTGAACATGATCCAAGTGGGTAATCCTGGATAAAATTTCTTATGTTGTTTACACCATTGCCATCTTTCTTGATCCAAGTACAGAACCCCCACATGGAGTTTGGTCTCATCATCCCTAATATCATGGAGGGAGAAGTAGTGTTCCATTTGCGAAAGCCATCCTGCCGGGTCAGATCCATCAAATTTAGACATCTTAACTATGGGCATCTTATTCCAGGAATGGGGAGGACCCCAATGAGAGTGGGAAGAATGGGGATGCTCAAAATGGGAGGAGTGAAGATCCTCATAGTGGGACTTAGGGTGCTTCCCCTTGATGAGTTGCACCAATGTGTTGAACTTGCCCTCGAGGGACTCCTAGAACTCTTGGCGGAAGGCGGTCACGGTCGCGTTTAGTGAGGTGACCCGACTATCCAAGTCTTCCATGGTTTGAGTATAGGTCTGAGCAGGGGACACAAGGAAAACTTAGGGAGAGCATACAACCTAGGATAAGGAGGTTGGTGGGATAGGGGGGCGGGAAAGGGGTTGTGCCACAAAAAAAAAGGGTTAAAAATGATAGGTACCAATGCGATCAGGATGAAGAGAGGAATCCAATGGTATAGGTCTCAAATAGGGGGGCGAAAAAGGGGTTGGGCCACAAAAAAATAGGGTTAAAAATGATAGGCACCACTACAATCAGGATGAAAATAAGAATTTGATGGGATAGGTCTCAAATAAGGGTGTGGGCAATCCCAGATGTTTTTTACTCCCTTGGAGTTATACTCCGATCTAAAGAATACTGCAATGTTGAAAGGCCCAAATTCTTAACATGAAAAAATGTGTAGTAATTTCACAACTAGAATGCAGGAGGTAAAGTTTCATAACAATATATATTTTCTGTTCTATTTATGTTTCCATCCTAAGGGTTAAGGTATTCATGGTTTCTACAAACAATGGTTTTGCTTATGCTATATCTCTCTGATATACATGCAAGGTCAACAATAGTAATCGACCCAATATCTCAGGGCACCAACTAAGGAGGCTAGACCGTGCCCTTAGTCATACTACCGACTACCCAGGTATGACAGAGTATCTTCCCGAGTGTTGTTTTCGATGGAACTATAGGAGTCATGTGACCAATTGGTTTATCTATGGAGGGCTTCAAGATATCTAGGTTGATATGTATACAGGTGTTGTATGATGCACTACCACTCGAATGTGTACCAACAAGGGTTACAAGGGTGGAAAACATTGTGCACTTAAATACCACTTGTATTTCATGCGTGTTTTCTTCCTCGACCAGAGATTTATGCCTTGAATGACATAAATCTGTAGCTTTAAGACGCCATAATACATCTCTACCCTGAAAAAAATAACCCACAATTTTCTGCCAAGGAAAGTGCTCTGATACCACTTGTAAGGTACCATATCTATTATAATATCCAAAACAAAAATATTGCAGAGAATAACAACGAAACACCACAATAGATGAAACCACAACACCAAAATAATACCTTTATTGATAGAAAACAATGTTCACTTGCCTCTTCGAGGGGGAAACCTCCAACAGAGCAATGCTCTATTACAAAAATTCTCAAGATAAGCTATCCAATACCTCTTACTCTTATTTATATTAATTCTATATTCTAAGGAAACTTCTAGAGGAAGATCTTTCTAGAAGCCGAAGCTTCTATTAGGTCTTCTTAGATTGACTTATTCTCCTTTATTTAATAGGCCTTATTAACTAATGTCAACCTTTACATAGAAAATATATCATACTAACTAATGAGCCACGAAGAGGGGTTAGGATCAGATCTTAACACACCCTCTTACGTGAGTTTAATGATTAACTTAAGGAACACTCAACAACAAAATATAAGGTTATACATAATGATAATAATTTCAGGAATGTGGGTTGGATTGATACCCATGAATAATTCCCCCTTAGACCCCTCTCTGTTGTGGAATCATAGACCCCCATCGTTCTTCATTCCTTTCATATCACATTCAACGATTAATACTTTTATTAATTGTTTCAATGTTCATAATATGCAATTTGGCCCCCGACCACATTAAATCAATACATGCTCTTTTCTCTAACACATTGGCTCACCAACCTAATTCACATTTATACCATTACAATATAATTCGTGGGGATTAAAACCGGGGATGTTACATTCTCCTCCCCCTTATTTTTGCACTGTCCTTTGTGCAAACACCTACAAGTGTAATTTCATTTTATAATTCCGGATCCCTGGCCATTAATCAACATATACGATCTCCGACCCAAAATCATACATGCATTCCAACCTAAACATAATTACATAGACACTCTAACCCCTAATACCAAAAATACATAGGCTCTCTGCCCCCCAAAACATAGATACAAAGGAACCCTAGCCTGAAACATATACATCAACCACTGGCATTCTCCTACAACTATCCCGATTTCCACCAGCTCTCTTCCAGTTGACCCGTCCAACCCAAGGAATGTACCATTCGTTTATCGGGGCTAATCCAACGGATGTACCATTCGTTTATCAGGGTTGAACAAAGGAATGTGCCCCCTTCACTGTTCTTATTCTATTAGGATACACCATTTGTTTATCATGGTCTCTTTAGAATAGGTCACTGGGAATCTCACTACTGAGATTTCAAGGGACTCGCTTATAGGAAGAAATATGAGGAAATAACCAACAACAACCTTGCTGCTGTAGTGCAACTCATACATGAGTTCACTCTTCAGGACTGACAAATTGGTTCTTCGACAATGCAACTCACACACGAGTTCACTCTTCAGGCCCGACAACCTAGTTCTTCGACAGTGCAACTCACACATGAGTTCACTCTTTAGGCATGACAACCTCGTTCTTCTGCAAGCCTGACAACTTGCTTCTTCTTTTTGTCCTCACTCTCTAGGCTCGGACATCCCTTTCATTGATATACAATTCCTTAGAAAATCCATCATTTACCAAGGTGTTCTCATGCAGATAAATGCCAACTTGCTACTAGACTTCCACTAGCAATCAGAAACTTGTGGAAATCATCTATCTACATCATATGCATATAGTCAATATGAGACATCATCATACATTATAAAATTTCAAAACCGTTTTACAAAGGAAAACACAATTTCCCAAACATAAGTTTTTTGCTCCTAGTTGTTTGGCTCTTGCAACAATAGATATCAGTCTTCCTTATGGGCTTACATCCCTGCCATATCCAAGGCCAATTTCCCTTGTAATTTTCTCAATTTATTTTTCATGCAACCGAACAAATTTTTAGCATATCATAACAATTTCCAATTATTAATTTCTCAAATCTATTTATACAAAAAGATAAATATTCCCACGCATGAGATTTCTGCTCATTATGTTTGGCTCTTGTAGCTGTAGATATCAGTCTTCCCTATCGAATTATATCATTTCCATATCCAATATTATTCTACCTACAATGTCCTCAACCTTCTTGCAACCAAACAAGTTTAGTATCTCACGCACAATATTTGCATTTAGTCAATGAAGTGATTTTTGGAATTATATTAATCTAAAAATTCCATCACTTCCAACTATTATTCATGTAAAAAATGGAATTCAACCATTAATCATATTATCTAGAATGAAACCATCATTCATTGTACACACATTATTAGCATACCAATCTTTTCATAATGCAATCAAACTTTACTAATTATAAAACCAATGTGCCAATAATCATGACCCCATTTACACAATGCATCCTTGCATTAACTCTGAAATACTATATGTTCATGTTATGTATTCCACCATGTGAGTTGGAAGGTATGGCCCATGCCTTAATACATCATCCAAACTCTTCCCCATAACCCATATGATCATTTGGATACCTTCCTCTTCAACCCATACACACCACTAGGAACATCATCCCTTAGTGCTATTTAGTGTAGGAAAAAATGTTGCAGTCCAAACATGGCCTCACACATAACCATCTCTAATGACATTCATTTCTACAACAAGAGTAATGTCTCCTAACTTAACTTGGTTATGACCTCATAATCAACATAAACGATATGCAATTACATTTCCCATAAATGCATTCAAGCAACATGTAATATTTTCATACTCAAGGCCTCCTGCATTTACATCAATTCAAATAATGATATTCGACTGAGGGAATCCTTACCTCAATTCCCTTTAGTATTTATACATCATAACAACTCCAAATGCATACCTGCATGGTTGTTATCAATTTACTTGATGCTACCTGATCAACTGGTACTTTGTAGAAGCTCACATGCTCCCTTCACCAACCTCTTAATTAACATTTCCACCATCCTTGTTTTTCTTCATATGTATGGGTACCATAAACAACAATATCATCATGCTATAATCAATTTTCCTGGATACACAATCCATAATCGGTTTTGTTCATATATATATATATATATATATATATCAACAGACTAATTTTAGTCTATACTCATGCCACCAACATGTTCAGGCATGTCCACATGCACAAACACACATCAATATGCACCAATCAATTGATATTTCATGTATATTTCATGCACATGCATTCTATCTTTATTGCATGCAGCATGCATCAATTCTATCATGCACTTTCATGCATATCTATTTCTGATTTAGTTATTTATTTAGCTTTGTTGTTGTAGATGACCGTCCTTGAATTCCTGTAGAACCCTGTTTCCATGTGCACTATCATTCTTCTCAACTGTGCACAATTCGCCCCTATTCTAACCTTATAGGAAATCCCCACTTGGCCATTCTGCATCTCCAACTACTAGATCCACCAGTGTTTCCATCTCACAACTGCTTTCTTTATGTAGAGAAAACCTGTCCCAACATATTTTTGGATATACTTATCAATATTCATAGTGTTGTAACGTGCACTACTCCCGTTGAATATTAACACTTCAATCTAATTAACCACTCCCCATTCCTTGACCATACCGGTCTTGAAATACTATTATCATCGATTGGCATTTCAACATCCTAAAATAATTCTTTTATGTCTTCTCTCTAATATATTTTTCTATTTTGGCTTTGCTAAATTTTAAATTCCTTCATTCACTTTAGTGAGTGATTCCCTATGAAGCACTTAACTTGGCCACTCAAGACCACTCTTCTCCAAATGGAATGCTACACTCCTCCATTGCACTTGCACCCTGCTTTTGTTGTGCACTTTGATAATAGAGGCAACTTTCTTGCTTTGTGTACTTTTAGACAAGAGTTGTTAGATCACATCGAACAATCCTTTTTCTTTCATTCTTATGCTTGAATATAGAGATGCCACATCCACTCCATGAGTCACACCTCACCCGATGATATTATTTTCCTTCTCTTGCAGTAAGCTTTGTAGCCTTCACTATATTCTACCTTCAAGGCTATGGAGTCCTCCTTAACTCCTTGTGCTTGCTTATGACATTCCTCACATGTTTGCTTCATGATTTATGTGAGAACCTATTTTGATTCTCCTTTGCACGCCCTTCCTACTCTATAACAGATGAATATTAATATTCCTTTTCTCTTCCTTAGACCTTTGTCAATTCTTGCATTACTTGCTCTACAACCCTGTACTTCCCTTTGCAACTCTTTGATGCCTCAACCAATTGTACAAGCTTGAACTGCTTCCTTGTCCAATGGACCCTGGATTTAATCTAGAACAAACCATTACAATGCTCAATTGTGGAATCTTACCCTCTTGCTAGAAATCCTTTCACACAACACTCTTTGCTTGAGTGTTCCTCTGCTTATTAATCAATGCCTTGTTAATAAGCTCAACCTCTTTTTAATTTGTCAAAATAATTCACTTCAAATGTTCCACTACACTTATGCATAGGCACTATAATTAGTTTCATAACCTTTTCTTACCTAGCAATCACCTCTGGCACTTATCTCTATTAGCCGAGAAAGTTTCTCCAAACTTTGACATTACCTGGAAAAGTCTTCACATTGAGTAATTACATGGTTCTTGGAATCCAATTCCACTTTCAATTACTTGTCCTGTAGCTATTTATTTTCTGAACCAACTTCTACAAGATCTTCAATGTTTCCATTACTATGATATTCAATCCAAGTCTTGAATTTATTTGATTATACCTCTAATTCTGCACCATTTGCAAGCAACCATTTTTGTTAGAATTATGCATAGTATAGAAATGTTGTTTATTAATGCTACAAGTCATTCTTTATCCCAAATTTATGAAAAACACAATGCACCAAGTAAAAAATATGATTCCTTATATGCATTCCTCTCTAAAACATCTGTCCAACGACTGTACTCATGCCTCAATCTGAGTTCCGAGCGAAAAGCTATAACATCCACATGATGCAATTCTCCACTCATTTGCTGCTACAAAAATCTCTTTACTAATTTCTGGAAACATTTTAGCACCCAAATAAAATTTATGGGTTGACAGATTTCTTTTACTCCTCAATACCTTTCCAACGACTAATTGTTTTCTCAATTTTGAGCACAGAGCTGAAAGTTATGGTTCGAAGAAGTTTAGGCTGCTTTACCCTATTTATCCTTGTATGCTACAAGTGTCTTATTTCTCTACCTGCACATTTTTACATACGGAGATCCTAAATATGGGTCCATGGTTGTTTTCTATGGTTCATAAACTTTCCGTAGACTACTCATGTATCCTAAATGGAGATCTAAGCAAGGAGTTATTCCCTCTGGAAGTAATCTGGTGCCAAAAGTTTAGCCTTACTGTTTTGGCTATAACTTTCTCATACGAGCTTTGTTTTGCGAACACTTTATCTCATTGGAAAAATCTCCTCGAGTTCTTTTATTTGAGTTGTAGTGACATAGTGTACTTTGCTACACGATTTACTCGTATGTTTTGATTGGCTAAAAACGTCATTTAGGGCCTCAAAATTGCCCTGCAAGTTAATGACCTTCAAAAATATGATTTGTTTTTTTTGAAATTTACATATAAAACTAACTATTTTTCTATTGTTACAATCTTTTAAATCTGATTTGTTGATCTCAAACCGCGTGGACTATGAGATGTTGATTTTCTCTCCATCAACCATTAGCGATCGACGCTTTCGTTTAGACGCGCACAACATTTCACACAAATTTCCAACCCAATTGTCAACCATCAACACATTCCCTTAACAATCGATTTACTGTTTTGGCTATAACTTTCTCATACGATCTCTGTTTTGCGAACACTTTAGCTCATTGGAAAAATCTCCTCGAGTTCTTTTATTTGAGTTGCAGTGACATAGTGTACTTTGCTACACTATATACTCAACAACAAATTGAAGGTTATACATAATGATAATACTTTTAGGAATGTGGGTTGTGTTATCCCCATTTTTTGGGTAACTACAGAGATTATGTCTCGAGGCACTCAGGTTGCAGATATGGAGTGTCGAGAGGCCACATGACCAACAATATCCTTTTTGCACATCTTTCCACCAACAGATGTCATTGTCCACACCAGCTTTCCACCACAGGTCAATTGGGTCTTGCTCCATGCGGTACAAGTCAGGGATGATGGTGGGTATCATTTTAATATTTAAGGCATTCTAGCTTGTGTATCAAAAGTTATTTTTTATTATGAGACATTTGTTTTGGAAACTATGCCTTTTACCTTGTTTAATTGATGGTGGTTGGATTGGGGCACTCAAGTAGATGGTCACCCTTAGGATGGGGTGTTTCTAGGAGATTCCTTTGATGAGTCGTCGTGGCACTCCCGACCATACTTACCAATTTACATCATTATTTCCACTCATGACATCATATCTTGGGATTTTGGGGTAGCCTAACCCTAGAAGGGACCATTCCTCATTTCATGGGAAGAAGGGGTTGAAGGCCCATAAGGGAGTTAGCTGGAAAAAGATAAAAGCCTAATGAAATAACCTTCCAGATGCTTCTCCCAGGGGATCCCGAGAAATAAATGAAAAGCTTCTCCATAAGAAAATAAGAACCCCGTGAAAACACTAAATAAAGACGCTTAAAAGATTAGTTGAGGATAGGGGGTCTCATCATGAGCCAACCTCTCACATTCATGGGTATCTAATGATATGAGATTACCATTTCTGGCCATCACACCAGGGTAATGGCTCTCAATTGCATGGATGAGGGAAATGGGATCTCATCACGAGCCAACCTTCTCATTTCCATGAAAGTACTTGTGGATGACATTGCCGATATCTGGTCACCATGCCAGGCCAATGGCATCCAAATCACCCTATTCTATATTGAAATAAAATACAAAGAAAGAAAGATAAAAGGAAATAGATGGGCTTGGAAAAAATGTATTATGGATGAAGGTGCGACACATGCTCCACAAAGGCACCCATAAATGCGGTACTATGGACCCTTGCATATCATGAACCCCATTCCCATTGAGTACTTCCCACATCCATTCCACTTCATTCACATGACTCATATAGGGTTGTTCCTAGACTTAGGAGGTTTGATCCATTGAAAATAAGTACCATGCCAACCCTCCCACAACCAAACTTGGCAAAATGTCTAGTTTCTTAAGAACATGTTTGTAGTCCTAGTATACATGATTTAATGACTCTTTTATTGACTTGATTCACTCATCATGATGCTTTGAATTGAGATCCTTGGAGGGCGTATCCATTTGTCTTGCAGGTACAGGTGGGTGGCC
>ML776881.1:34604-46964 GCA_009831015.1 Picea engelmannii
GGAAGGTACAAGTGCACCGACAACTATCTCTTTACTTGGTATCCATCTACCTCTCTTCACTTACCATTTTCAACCAATCATTTCTTCCATCACTTGACCTTCCATGGGACTTATCCTTACACTTCCCTTTATCCTTCTCATTCCCCCTAGGGTCACTAGGATCGCCTCCCTAGAGTGACCTAGTCATCCTTGAAGTGCGATACCTACATCGAGGTGACATTGGGTGTAGGATTCCCAAGTTGTAGCACTTGATTTTGTGGTTGGGACGGGATTTTCCCAACCTACAACCTGTGCTATAACATGTTGGATTATTAATACCCATGAAGAATTCCCCCTTGGACCCCTCTCTCTTGTGGAATTATAGCCCCCCATCATTCTTCATTCCTTTCGTATCACAACCAATGATTATTACTTTTATTAATTATTTCAATGTTCATCATATGCAATTTGTCCCCCGACCACATTAAATCAATACAAGCTCTTCGCCCCAACACATCAGTTGAACAACTTAATTCACATTTATACCATTACATTATAATTCGTGGGGATTAAAACCGAGGATGTTATAAAAACATAGAACGTTTATTATATATTTAGATAATCACTTACACTGATAGAAATATGAAATTGTTTTTTGACAATTAGGTTGTTCTCCTATTTATCAGAACTCACAAATTTGAATTCTATTTTATATTTCAAAAGCGTTACATTGATGATTAAAGGCAGGGGTTAGTTGCTTTGAAACTCCTCCTTGTTTAATTAACTTTTCCACTATTTCAGTTCTAAGACTTCTGTGATCAATGGTATTTTGGTGATATTCTTTCAGATTCATCGCAATAGTTTATAAATTGACGTTTCAGACCAAGCAAAGGTGGTCCATCATAAGGAAATGTTGATTTATAAACTGTTGCAATGAATCCGAAAGAATATCACCAAAATAACTTTTCCACATTTTTTTGTTTTTAATTTTTTTTATGGATTTGTTTGCAATGGTTCCCATGTTTAAGGTTTATGTCCACAATGGTACAGATTGTTGGGTCATGGTTTTGAACAACTTGTAATTTTAACCTCGAAAAAGAACTAGTAGCACCACTTTTCAATTTGGAGGTCAATTTTAAGTTTTTGTTCACAATGATATCAATTTTCAAGGCCATAGTTTCAATCAAGTTATAATTTTAACTCTGAAAAAATGGGTACCATGGGGAGCACCACTTTTTGATTTAGGGACCGATTTTAAGGTTTTTGTCCATAATAGTATTGGTTGTGAAGGCCATGGTTTCAAACAAGTTGTAATTTTAACCCCCCCCCACCCCTAAAAAAAAATGCGTTACTAGTAGCACCACTTTTTAAAATGGGGATAAAAACAACCATCAAATATGACATCTAAAAAACAAGAAATCGAGAAGGTTCTCGTCAAGTAGGTAACTATATTCTTAGCTAAGGGTTTTCATAGAGGGAACACCTATTTGGATGATCATGTAGATTAACCACTATCCCAACTTGACTCTTGTGCATACACATATAGTTTCTTCCTCCTTTGGGTGAATGTACCTAATTCCAATGGTGTTGGAGATTCCTAGCTTCACACGAAGAGAGGGAGTTCCAACTATGCAGATAAATAGAATCACCTCCAACCTTAGATGAGTATACCTCTTCCCAACTTGTACAAGATTCCAAACATCAATCGATCAAGGGGGCTTCCACTCAGGCATGAAATTGTAGAGCATGGGGCTCTACCCAAACCTCTAATTATGAATATGGAGGACAATACTGAGTTGGTGAAATTAATATCCAAGGAAAAACATAATACCACATACTCCCATTCATCCCATCATGACAACATACATTTGGGTTTCACCATGCAACAAGAGATATGAGATTGCATAGTGGTTCAAACTCATAAACACAACATTTACCGCCGAGGGTTCAGACCACCACTTGCTCGTCGTTTGAAGTGGCATTGTTTGGAATTTATGAAATGTTTCAAATATCATGGGAGATGACATATAATTGTATCACACCCCACCCTTTTCCCTAAGTGTTCCTAGTTGAAGATTTCAAGTTTGATTAGTGTTAGGCTATTTAGACACTTAAGAGTTAGTTCATATCAACTTGGTCTAATGTGTCTTTGGGTAAAAGCGTGTTTCTTTAGTATGCATTTGTAGTTATGTAATCCGACGATCACAATATGTGCTAGACATAGAGTGATCTGATGATTGATATTCTCATTGATCTTAACAGATACATTGATTCGTGGTTTGACACTCGATTGGTCCATGATATCTATTTAAAGAGCTTGGAGGGTCATTTGTTGATAATATTTTTTGAGAAACTCTCTTGTAAACTACTTTTCTTTTGCATTAATATATTGTCTCAAGTGGTCGTGTTGACTGGGGTTGTGGACTATTTCCCTCGTTGAGGGTTTTAACGATGTAAAAACATTAGTCTATTGATCTTTAATTTGGTTGTGTGAGTGGATACTGAAGGCATTCGTCCTATGTGGGAATACCTTGTTTTGTTGAACATGGTATTAAATCCCATTTGAAGACCTGCTCATGTTGTTGATTGAGATCTTGAAGCTATGTTGTTGCATTTCTAGGTTATATTTCTGTGCATTTTGGATTGAGGACCATTCCATTGTGTATGAAGCACTTCTTTCAGTTATGAATGCTTTCGTTTCACTCGAAAAGGTTTATGATTTCCCAATATACGACAATTTTAGTCAGATCTGGAGGTATAAAGTCTAAATACGCGTTTTTTAATTTTTTTTTACAGAGTTAATATTTTGGTGTTTTGTTTTTATTTCTGGGTTGCTACTCTTTTCGGTCTACATAAGCTCTTTGTTGTGCACTCTATACGATCTCTACAAATAATAAACATAGTAGAAAGTGTTTTCTTTTCTACATATTCTCTTTGCTTTGCACTGTAAGTGATCTTAGCGAATCAGGAACAGAGAGAAAACTTGCATTTTCTGGGTAAACTAAATGAGATCTAACCCCATTGTTATTGAAATTCATTTTTTTTTTTAAATTTCACTTGTTTTTGTGTGAGCACATGAAAATAATATTTTTTTTTGGGTAAACACACACTTCAAGGTAGAGATCCAACAACAACACCTCTGTCATCCTCTATTAAAGTTGTTATGTGTTTTGCACTAGCTCACTTGGTTGAAAGTTCATTTATTTAATAAAAGGTCTTGAGTCCAAGTATATTTTTAAATTATTTTTTGAAAAAGTTCATGCAAACTTGAGTTGCCTCATAACTTTGTTGTAAAGTGCATTTCACTTAAATTATAAAAGTGAATCACTATAAAATAATTTTAATATTTTTTTTTAAAGTTATTTTTTTGCATGTAATTTTAATTTATAAAGTAACTTCATTGTAAAAGTGAATCTCACTTATTCTATAAAAGTGGGTCATTCATAATTCATAAGTAACTTATTTGTAAAAGTGATCTTATAAGCAAAGTTAGAAAAGGAGGGACATCACTACGTGGACCAACTTCTACTTGCCACGTTGTTCTTTGGTTACCATTTATGCTTTTTTTTAAGAAAGACACAACTTTCACATCCAAAGTTCGTTTTCGGTGTTTTTTTTTTTTAAACAACATATTTTTTTGAGACACTTCCATCCATACCATTAGTTTCCGTTTTTTAATACATATTATCTACATATTTTAATATGGCAGTCTTTTGCTTACCGATAGTAACTACTTCTCATGGAAATCCCATATGAAGGATGTATTAAGAAGTAAAGGATTTTATCGGATTACCTCAAGAACTAAACCAATTCTCTTTGATGCTGAAAAGAATGCCAAATGGGATAATAAGAATGATAAATCAAATGGACTAATCAAAATGTCCATCTCTCATGATTTAAGGTTTCATCTTCAAGGAATTAATGACCCAGATAAAGCTTGAGAAAAGCTTGAAGTTGTGTTTGGTAAACACAATGTGATTCAAGCCCACCATATTGAAATTGGTTAATGAATTTAAGTCCCAATGATTTTCCTTGCATTGAAGATTATTTATCTAAGTTCAAAACACTTACATTTTTTCTTAAAGATTGTAAAATAGATCTGAAGGAAGACCATTGCATATATATCATTATTTCTAAGCTTAGTAGTGCATAGTTTGTCTTTGTATCTACCTTTTATGCCACTGGAGAATCTCTAGGGAGTTCTTACCAAGCTCCCACTCTTCAGTCTTTTTGTGATTATCTTATTAGAGAGAAAGATAAGATTTTGCAACTTGGAGTCATCAACATTGTAGGTACATCTAACAAAGCCTTAGTGGCCTAGTAGAAAGATAAATCCAAGCACCCCAAGATGAAAAATCTTCACAACAATAAGAAAAACAAGGGCCCCGAACTCTCTTAAACAACTTCTACTCCTAATTGTGACAAAGGAGCAAATTTTAAAAGTAAGAAGACTAATAGGCATTGGAAATTTTGTGGGTGAGATAGTCATGTGGAGTCTAAATGTTTTAAAAATATAGAAGCCTTCGAAGCAACAATGAAGAAGCACAACATCAATCTCGATTCTTCTTCTTCTCATGGACATGCACTTTCTGCTTCTGGTTTCTCCTTCAATGCAACTTCTACTTCTTCTAATTAGTGGCTTATTGATTCTCGAGCATCTTATCATATGGATAAAGACAAAGCCATTTTTTATGCTTTTAATGAATGAAACACCAAAAACATATTTGTTGGTGATGATAGATCTCTTAGTGTTGTAGGGTATGGAATATTTCATGTAGATAATGGTCATTTCATTGATGTATTATGTGTTCCAAGTATTTCTTGCAACATTCTATAAACGTAACAAATCACTCATTCAGGTGAAGTTAAAACTGTAGAGTTTTCTCCTCACCAAGTTGTAATCGAGGATTTAAAAGATCATAATTAACCATGTCCTAGCAACTTGAATTGTTGATGATATTAATAGGTTTTACAAATTTGACAACTTTGGGTCATCATCTTTTCCATTAGTGTTCATAGTGATGACTTGAAAAAAAATTGGCATGAGAGATTTGGTCATCTAAACTATCACTCATTGCAAGAAATATGTAATCAAAATATGATAACTAGTCTTCCTTTCATTTCATGTAGAGATGGTGTTTGTGCCGGTTGTGTTCTTGACAAACATCATCGGGATAATTTTGGAAAACGTGCCTCGTAGCACGCCTCATACCCTTTGCATCTTGATCACAATGATTTCCGTGGTCCTCTTTCTTCTTCTTCTTTCTCTGGGTGCAAGTACTTCTTAACTTTCATTGATGACTTCTCCAAATGCACTTGATTTTACTTCTTAAAACTTAACAATGAAGTTTTTCACATGTTTTTAGCCTACAAGGCCTGGTAGAAAAACATTATGGACATCAACTTCAAAGGTTAAGAACAAATAATGGAGATGAATATGTGAACAACAAATTTACAAGTTACTGCATTGCACATGGCATTCAAATTCAACATACTATTCGATATACACCACAACAAAATAATGTTGCTGAGAGAAAGAATCACACATTAAAGGAAATGGCTAATTGTATGATCCAATCTAAAGAATTAAGTCTTCATTATTGGGTGGAATTCATCAACGATGCAAATTACATATAGTAAATCACACTCCTACAAAGGATCTAAAAAATATAACACTAGAATAATCTTGGAATAAAATTAAGCCAAATGTAAGCCACTTGCGTGTATTTGGTATCATAGGATGGGCTCACATTCTGGATGAGAAAAGGAAAGCATTACAACTTAAAAGTGAGAAGTCATGTTTTGTTGGATATTTTGAAGATGTCAAAGGTCACCGACTTCTTCAACCCCATTCCAATGAAATAATTATTAGAAGAGATGTTAAATTTGATGAAAATATCTTGGTCTGCAAAACTAATTCAATGCTTGTGCTATCTTCTGTTCCTATTTTGGTTTCTTCTTCAGATGATGACAATGAGGATGAAAATCCACCTCTTCTTGCTCACCTTCCTCCAAATTAGTTCATTGAACATGAACCTGCACTAGTACCACTTCTTTCTAGACGAGTTCGTTCAACTCGAGAAGTAGCTAGTGATCCTTCAGATCAACATCAAACACATTCATATTTCTAATGAGCCTCTTCTCTTTTGGCTCAAGTTTCAGAGACTTATGATCCATACACATTTGTAGAATCTTTAGTCCATCCAGACTAGGACACAACAATGAATGTAGTGTTAAAAAAACAGGATCGTAGAGCAATAAAATAAAACAAATGCGGAAATAAAACACAAAAGATACACATTACAATAGAGACATAGATATACGTGGTTCACCCAGTGTGGGCTACGTCCACTAGAGAAATTGCCAGGTCTTTCCTTTTTATTATCCAACAAAATGAAGGGATACAACCTACAACTCAACTGTTGTAACTTCCTCTTCTTCCTCTCACGATCTCCTCTCTTAGAATACAATAATCACACACATACAAAACCACAATACAATTCTCTCATAAAAGAGGGGTTCCTTCTAGGGAAAAAATCGCTAAAATAACTTCTACCGTCAGATTTGCGACCTTATAATGAACGGTCCAGATTGACTACTAAATTACAATATTTTACAAGGCAATTTTTCCCAATATTTCGCTTCGAGGGAGCTGCCCCCAAATCCCCTGCTAGGGGGGGGCTACAAAAATTATCGTCCCCCCTTGGATTCCCCTGGCAATAGTTGTGGGGGGGAAATCCCCCCACATCCCCATTAGGGAATGGGGTCCAAGCACGACTGAAATAAACCTCTGAATCAGGAAGATAATCAGGCTCCACAACCAACAATCATTCTTTAACGGTGAACGATACTTGGGATCTTGTACTTCTTCTGAAAGGAAGAAAACTTGTCATATGTAAATGGGTGTATGGAACTAAGTATGCATAAGATGGAAGTGTTGAAAGACATAAGACTCAGTTAGTTTCCAAAGGATTCTCTCAAGTTCAAGACATTAACTATAATGAAACCTTTGGTCCCATAGCAAAAATGAATTATATCCGTCTTGTTCTAGCCCTTGTCGCCTCACATAAATGGGAGGTCCATCAAATGGATGTTAAATTGACCTTCTTGCATGTGGATTTGTTAGAAGAAATCTACAAGGAACAATCTCTTGGCTATGTGCAGAATGACTCCATCCTTGTATGTCGCCTTAAGAAATCTCTTTATGGTCTTAATAAAGCTCCTCGAGCTTGGTATGATAAAATGGACAACTTTCTTCTTAACACTGGGTTTTCTAGATGTCATTCTGACCCTAATGTCTATACCAAAAAAGTAGGAAGTCATCTCATAATCCTTGTTCTTTATGTTGATGACCTTATCCTCATTGGTAGTGACCCTAAAATTTTAACCCATGTGAAATCCAACCTTAAAAATAAATTTGAAATGTTAGACTTAGGATATTTGCATTATTTCCTTGGCCTCCAAGTTTTGCAAACTAAGGAAGGTATTTCCATTTCCCATTATAAGTATGATTGTGACCTTCTTCGTTGCTTTCACATGGAAGATTCTAAACCAACCTCCTATCCCTTCCACTCTGGAGTCAAACTTGTTGCCACATGTATTACTCCCAAAGTTGATGCCACTTTGTACTGTCAGTTAGTTGGTATCCTCTCATATTTGGCTCATACATGTCCTGATATTTCCTTTGTTGTTGGTCTTATTTCTCGGTATATGCAAACACCCCATGAAATCCATTGCAGAGCAACAAAAAATATACTTTTGTATGTCTAGGGTACAATTCAAGTTGGGATACATTATAGTTTAGGGGGGACTCCTTTGTTGGTTTGTTTCACTGATTCAAATTGGGATAAAAACCCCGATGATCGAAATTCTATTGCAGGTTATGTTTTCAGCCTTGGTTCCAGACCTATCACTTGGTCTTGTAAGGAACAACATGCTATTTCTCTTTCTTCAGTAGAAACATAGTACCAAGTAGTGGTTAATGAAAGTTAAGAATCCTTGTGGCTTCAACAGATCCTTTCAGAGTTTGGATTCCAACAACAACATCCGACCACCCTCTGGTGCAACAATCAGAGTGTCATCAAGCTCGCCAAAGATCCAATTCAACATCAACGTATTAAACACATTGAGACACACATGCACTTCATCAGAAAGCTCATTCATGATCGAGTTATTGAAGTGTTATTTTGCCCTATAGAAGATCAAATTGCAGGCATTTTCAAAAAGTCTCTGACAGAAGAAAAGTTTACCAAACTTCAATCTATGTTAAGAGTTCATGAAGTTTTCATTAAGGGGGGATAGGCTCTAATGCCTCCTTCCTTCTCCTATTGTGTCACCTTTGCAAATCCTTCAATCCTATCCCAAGTTGATCTTAAGGGGGGATGTTAGGATATTTAGATACTTATGAGTTAGTTAAGATCAACTTGGTCTAATGTGTCTTTAGGTAAAAGTGTGTTTCTTAGTGTGTTTCTTTAGTATGCATTAGTATGTATTTGTAGTTATGTAATCCGACAGTCACACTATGTTCTAGACAGAGTGATCCAACGACTCATATTATTCTTGATCTTTACGACTACATTGATCCATGGATTAACACCCAATTGGTCCATGATCTCTATTTAAAGATCATGGAGGGTCATTTGCCGATGATTGATTGTGAGAAAATCTCTTGTAAAATATTTTTCTTTTGCATTAATATATTGCCTCAAGTGGCCACGTTGGCTGGGGCCATAGACTATTTCCCTCTTTGAGGGTTTTAACCACGTAAAAACATTGATGTGTTGATCTTTTATCTAGTTGTGTGAGTGAATATTCAAGGTGTTTTCCCCATGTGGGAATACCACGTTTTGTTGAACAATTAGTTATATTGTTTGCAAAGGTATTAAGTCCTTGCAAGACATGAAAAAACTATGCAGCTTTGAAACCTCCCATTAGCCTTTAGATTTTGAAGACTATTCTTCCTAGCTATGCATCTTGATGTATCATTTGAGAGATCATAATGGTGAATAAATGCTATGGATTCCCCAACCACCATTATCTTTTTAATTCCCATTTTTTTTTTTATAATTGACACCCCTTGTGATGTTTGACTTTTAGTTCTATCAAAGAACTTCAAATTCAAAGAGGAAAGTGTCGGGTTCTTTAGAGACCATCACATGGAAATGGGGAAGAACAACTAGATTAATGTGTTTTATTCTCACTTGCTCTCTTGTTCTTGAGATAGGAAATTGAAACACCTCTTGTTCTTCTTCAATTCTTCCTTCCACTCTATTTTCTGCTCTTTCTTTATCCATACTCAACAAAAGGAGAGATCCAAAGGATGAAGATGAAGAGGTTTCCCAATCCTCAAATCCCTTAATGTGTTTCATTCTCACTTGCTCTCTTGTTCTTAAGATAGGAAATTGAAACACCTCTTGTTCTTCTTCAACTCTTCCTTCCACTCTGTTTTTTGCTCTTTCTTTATCCATACTCAACAACAGGAGAGATCCAAAGGATGAACATGAAGAGGTTTCCCAATCCTCAAATCCTTTAGATCTTTCTCCTAATGCTTCAAAGCGTTAGTCTCATTTTTTTCAATTAGGATCCAACTTACACTTTGGTCTCATTTTTTTCAATTAGGATCCAACTTAGGACTCTCTTATTGTACCTACCTCGTGCTTTATACTAGACCTACACTTTGGTTATGGATTTATGAAAAAAATATTCCTAACTTATCTTTATTGTGGTGCATGCATTCTTCTCAAAACAATCTATTGAATACAAAGACGAAAACCACTTTTAAAAAAAAAACTCTCGGAAACATTTGTTCCTTCTCCCTATTACAATGTAATCCCCATTCAATAATGTTTTATTCCTTAAATATTTTAGTACTTCCTTGGAAACAATGCCAAAAAGTGGCGAGAGAAAATATTACAACAATAAGGGATGCTAAACCTCAAGTACCCACACTTAAATTATCGATGATGCCAAACCTCAAGTACTCACACTTAAATTATCGACCGAAAAATTGTATACATGAGAAGTAATTTATGCAACCTTCAAGTGTAGGAGAGAGATGCAGAAAGTTCAACTATGTACTATGTTTTTTTCTAAATAATGAAAATCTATACAAGTTATATGCAACCACTTTTGGAAAATAACTATTTCTAAATAATGAAAATCTATACAAGTTATATGCAACCACTTTTCAAAAAGAACTAAGAGTATGTAGCATGAGTCTTCCACACATAAATTGCCTTATGGTTTATTAGTTGGTGTTGCAAAGTTCTTTAGTTCCTTTTGAAATAAATAACATGATTGTAATTTAAATGAAAAAAAGAACTTCAAATGCTACTTAAAGGAAACGGTGATTGAAAAATAATCTTATTTAATTTCCTTTGAAATAAAACAACATGATTGTAATTTAAATGAAAAAAAAAACTTTAAATGCTACATAAAGGAAATGATGATTGAAAAATAATCCTAAACTATAACATGATTGTAATTTACATAAAGGAGATGATGATTGAAAAATAATCTTAACCTATAACATGATTGTAATTTAAATGAAAAAAAGAATTTCAAATGCTACATAAAGGAAATTATGATTGAAAAATAATCCTAACCTATAGCATGTTGAATCACACAACAAATCCACTGCCAACCATGAGTGAAAATGATACATAAAGGAAATGATGATTGAAAAATAATCCTAACCTATAGCATGTTGAATTACACAACAAATCCACTGCCAACCATGAGTTCAAATGCTACATAAAGGGACTGATGATTGAAAAATAATCCTAAAGGAAATGATGATTGAAAAATAATCCTAACCTATAGCATGTTGAATCACACAACAAATCCACCGCCAACCATGAGTTCAAATGCTACATAAAGGAAATGATGATTGAAAATTAATCCTAACCTATAGCATGTTGAATCACACAACAAATCCACTGCCAACCATGAGTTCACAACATATTTGCAAAAAATATACTCTAACTATTGAATTGAAAACATCTGGCATTAACTAAATATGAAATCCAAAATATATATGAAGTTGTATTCACTTGTTGCCTCTCTCAGATGGCTCTACCCGAAGAGTCTGGAAAATTCCTTCACAACATAATTTAACTCATAATAATGATAACATTTTTATTTCATCAAAAATCATTCAACATTACAAACTCTAATATGCAACTCCTTATAATCATATCAATAAGCAACTTGAAAACTATATAATAATCATATCAATAAGCAAATTGAAAACTATATAATAATCATATCAATAAGCAACTTGAAAACTGTATATTGTTTACCCTAATTAAATGTTGGGGATGAACATTTTTATATTGAAAGAACCTAGGATTCCTGATTCCTCCTGATTGTGAACTACAATTCTTACCCCTATAATCATCATTTCCTCTACATCAACATTGGGGAATGGGATCTTGGGGTTCACAATCCATCAAGGATGCTAGAATGACTGATTTGTTAGGAAGTCCATTGATCAATTCTTTCTCTTGGTATACTACTTTGAATAGCCTATTGTTGATATAGGCAATCATCTCACTTCTCGGACTGAGTCAATCAATTTTTTGAGAACTCATGGTGTTTTTTCTCTCCTCTAATTCTGTTTCTTTAATGGACTACTATAGAGTTGTGTAGACACCTTTCTTGGGATGGGATATTATGAATCACACTCTTGCAACCTTGATAATCTTCTTATTCAATTTGTGAGGGAAAGTCAACCCATACCCTAATTCACTGCTAGCAAAGGCTTTCCTTACTCCTCAAATTGATGAGGGTGTACCATCCATGACCTAAATGGATAATGATTTTCCTTTCTCCTTTCTTGGGATGGGATATTATGAATCACACTCTTGCAACCTTGATGATCTTCTTATTCAATTTGTGAGGGAAAGTCAACCCATACCCTAATTCATTGCTAGAAAAGTATTTCCTTACTCCTCGAATTGATGAGGGTGTACCATCCATGACCTAAATGGATAATGATTTTCCTTTCTCCTAGATGTATGGCCTAAATGGATAATGATTTTCCTTTCTCTTAGATGTAGCTAACGTAAATGAATAATGATTTTCCTTTCTCCTAAATGTAGTTGGGATAGTTGTTAATGAAAAACCTAGATTTGAACTACACATAAAACAATCTTTCCACAACTCGCAAGGTCAAGGCTAGAACATAACTCATCAACAATCATACCACAAGTACTCATCAATGATTTGACACACTCAAGCTTTTTCTCATGTCAAAGTCCTAAAATACAACCAAAGTAAATCATTTTAAAACTATTAATAAGAACAATGTCATGGGCTAAAAATTGGTTAGTTTAGCAAGTACCAAGCCAAATAATACACACAACATCATATTCAAAATTT
>ML776881.1:48900-60475 GCA_009831015.1 Picea engelmannii
ATATATATATATATGTCCCAATATATATATACCCGTGATCAACACTCAACCACTCAAACCAACCCTTCAATATAACCCCAAACCAACACTCAACAACTCAAACTAGATTTGATTTTATGAAAAGCTCAACAATATCTGACCAATCAAGCTATATTATTTATTTATAATTCAATCACTCAAACTAACCCTCATGTTTATTAACCCTCCAATCACTCAAACTAACCAATCAAGCTATATCATTTATTTATAATTCAATCACTCAAACTAACCCTTAATTCACTCATGTTCACTCAAACTAACCAATCAAGCTATATTATTTATTTATAATTCAATCACTCAAACTAACCCTCGTGTTTTATAATTCAAGACAATCACTCAAGCTAACCAATCAAGCTATATTATTTATTTATAATTCAATCACTCAAACTAAGCTATTAACCCTCATGTTTATACTCAAACTAACCCTCTTGTTTATACTCAAACTAACCCTCCTGCTTATGCTTATAATTCAAGACAATCACTCAAACTAACCAATCAAGCTATATTATCTATTTATAATTCAATCATTCAAACTAGCCTTCCTGTTTATACTCAAATTAACCCTCATGTTTTATACTCAAACTAACCCTCATGTTTATACTCAAACTAACCCTCTTGTTTATAATTCAGGACAATCACTCAAACTAACCAATCAAGCTATATTATTTATTTATAATTCTTTATAATTCAGGACAATCACTCAAACTAACCCTCATGTTTATAATTCAAGACAATCACTCAAACTAACCAATCAAGCTATATTATTTATTTATAATTCAATCACTCAAACTAACCCTCCTGTTTATACTATAAATCCTCTTGACCCTCCTGTTTATACTCAAACTAACCCTCCTATTTATAATTCAACTATATTATTTATTTATAATTCAATCACTCAAACTAACCCTCATGTTTATACTATAAACCCTTTGACCCTCCTGTTTATATTCAAACTATACTATAAACCCTCTTGACCCTCCTGTTTATACTCAAACTAACTCTCTTGTTTATAATTCACAATCACTCAAACTAACCAATCAAGCTATATTATTTATTTATAACTCAATCACTCAAACTAACCCTCCTCCTGTTTATACTCAAACTAACCCTCCTATTTATAATTCAGGACAATCACTCAAATTAACTAATCAAACTATATTATTTATTTATAATTCAATCACTCAAATTAACCCTCCTGTTTATTGTTTATATTCAAACTATACTATAAACCCTCTTGACCCTCTTGTTTATACTCAAACTAACCCTCCTGTTTATAATTCACAATCACTCAAACTAACCAATCAAACTATATTATTTATTTATAATTCAATCACTCAAACTAACCCTCCTCGTGTTTATACTCAAACTAACTCTCCTGTTTATAATTCAAGACAATCACTCAAACTAACTAATCAAACTATATTATTTATTTATAATTCAATCACTCAAACTAACCCTCTTGTTTATAATTCAGGACAATCACTCAAACTAACCAATCAAACTATATTATTTATTTATAATTCAATCACTCAAACTAACCCTCCTGATAATTCAGGAGGGTCAATCAAACTCTTATTTATTTATAATTCACAATCACTCAAACTAACCAATCAAACTATATTATTTATATATTATTTATTTATAATTCAATCAAACTATATTATTTATATATTATTTATTTATAATTCACAATACTCAACCAATAAATTGGATTTTATAAAATCACTCAACCAATCAAGCTATATCTCATGTTTATTAAACCTCAAACTAACCCTCCAAGACAATCACTCAAACAAGCTATATTATTTATTTATAATTCAATCACTCAAACTAACCCTCCTGTTTATAATTCAATTCAGTACAATCACTCAAACTAACCAATCAAGCTATATTATTTATATATTATTTATTTATAATTCACAATCACTCAAACTAACCAATTATTAGCCCTCCTAACCAATCAAACTCTCATGTTTATTAGCCCTTATTTATATATTATTTATTTATAATTCACAATCACTCAAACTAACCAATCAAACTCTCATGTTTATTTATTTATAATTCACAATCACTCAAACTAACCAATCAAACTCTCATGTTTATTAGCCCTCCTAACCAATCAAACTCTCATGTTTATTAGCCCTCCAGGGCAATCACTCAAACTAACCAATCAAGTTATATTATTTATTTATAATTCACATTATTTATAATTCACAATCACTCAAACTAACCAATACTAACCAATCAAGCTATATTATTTATTTATAATTCACATTATTTATATTATTTATATAATATATTATTTATTTATAATTCACAATCACTCAAACTAACCAATACTAACCAATCAAGCTATATTATTTTATCACAATCACTCAAACTAACCAATACTAACCAATCAAGCTATATTATTTATTTATAATTCACATTATTTATAATTCACAATCACTCAAACTTTCACAGTACTCAACCAATCAAACTATATTTTATAAAATCACTCAACCAATCAAGCTATATTTTATAAAACCATGGACAAAACATCCGACAACAAAAAAATTGCCAAAAATGTATATTTCCAAAAAAAATCTTTTCTTTCTCAAAAATGATATAGTGGTTTATTTAATGGCGTGTCTCTTTTATGATATATTACTCCTTCGAACAATGTATCTTTCTCTTTCATGATCTCAGTTAGTACTAGGATTTGATCCAACATTATCCAAACACAGGACATAAAAATGGAGACAGGTTTAAATGACTTGCTTAATTAGATTCGAAGGGTTTATGTCTTTATAGGACGGGGGTTAGCCAATTGTTTGGCCCAAGACTGCATTTTCAATCAAAGAAATAGAAGGCTGAATCATAACAGGCAATCTCTATAGGCCATCAGCTTGGATCTATAAAAGTAAAATGAATAAAGAAACCATTGTGTGCATTTAACCAAGCTACAGTGAAGTACTACATGAATGAATTAGATTTCTTCAAAATGAAAACACCACCATATTTAAACAAATTTCATGACAACAAAGATCTCATCATGAGACATCACAATACCTGAATGAACAAATATAATACTCTACCCTAATAAACCTCTAATTTGACCACTGTCATTAGAATATTGGGATGATTTTTTTATGTGAAAAGCGAAAATATTTTGAAGTTTTATAGGTGATAATGAGGAGGCCATCTTGCAAGGATTAGAATCTCTGCCGACAGATGCATTCTATATCGCACAACAACCCATCTTAGACTTTTAACGAAGATTTCTCGTGTCACAAGTAACAGAAGCTCTCTAAATCTTATACTTCTAGCATCACAAGTCACAGAAGCTCTTTAAATCAGATACTTCAGATATTTACTGTAATAAGGTATAGGGGTTCGCCACCACTTGTTTGTTTTGGATTTTGTTGCCATTGCCTCTATATAATTGTTTGTAACATTTGAATACTAAGCGTATATACAGAGAAAGAGAGGAGCCTCCAACAAGGGGTTTGTTAAATCGGCTTCTATGACAAAATGAGAACTATTGCTTGATTGGACAGTAAATAATAAATTAAAACTTCTCTATGAACACTATTTTATCAACAACAACAAAAAAAAATGCATCCCATCCTGTTAAAATTGGGATGAAAAGTAAGGCACTTCTGCTCAAAAAAATACCAATCACATTTTTCAAAAATAAGAGGGATTGGCATTGCAACGCATAGCTTCTAACATAACGTCATACTTGTCCTGCATTTTGATTTTGAAAAGGAGGAATTGCAATGCAGTTCTTCTAAGATCATACTTGTCCAGAGTTTTTGATCTCGGTCACAAGTTTGACAAAAAAAAAGGAAAAAAGACCTATTATATACAGTTGACCAAGAAAAGACTTTGTATAGTAACTCTTCTATTCTGGTTGTAGCGGTGTGTAAGTATAATTTTGTACAAGTTCAACTCTGTTATATAAGGCAGCCTGCATTGCTACCACAGGATCACAAATTTCAAGTTTGTAATCCTGAGTAACAGACTCCAGCATCCCACTAACAGCGTTCGATCCACTTAAAAATTCTTGCTGCAGGGGAAGACGAAGATCTTCATTAACAGCGTTCTCGCCACCTAAAAATTCATGCTGCTGGGAAAGACGAATATCTTCATTAACAGCGTTCTCTCCACCTAAAAATTCATGCTGCCGGAGAAGACGAAAATCTTCATGTCTGTTTTCAGAGACTATTTCCACCTCTGTCACGACAGTTGGCTTTGCTGTGGTTTTGACAATAGGAGCTGGCTCATATACTTCTGACAAGGTAGCTGGAGTTCGTGGTGGAGGTGAAGATGGCTGTGAAGAAAAACCAGTATTCATGTCTGTATTTGTATGTTTTACTTTTGTTGCAGCATCATTTATTTGTGGAGGTGGCATTGATATGCCAGGTCCAAATACCGCTCCTTTGAGAAGTGTATTGGTTCCTCCAATCCTAACAGTAATGAGATATCCTGCAGGAAATGATCCATCGAGTATTCCATGAACAGTTTGTCCAATCATAGAATCGATACCCAGGCCAGCCGATGAATTGTCCCCATTTCCATTACTTGGTTTTTGTGATTTATCATCAGAGGAGGGAGGAACACCAAGAGCTGCAACTTCTGCCGGTAAGAGAACTGTGTCAGGCTTACGCCTGTGTCGACGCTTCTTTGTAGAAGTTGGCATGCTTAGATCAGCGCTTTTATCAAGGCTCCCATCCATAGCTGTGTCTGTCTTTTGCCGGCGGCGACACTTCTTTGTGGAAGCTGGCATGCTTAGATCAGCACTCTGATCAAGGCTCCCATCCATAGTGTCACTTTCTGAAATCTGGTTTTGCCAATGATTTCAGCCTTGCTTCCTGCGAAAGGAAAGCTAGAAAAGTAATTTCACAAAAAAAACTTTGTTATATTGGTTAAATTTTATATTTCAAACCATTTACATAGCCAGGACAAGCTTTATCAAGACTAGTTATCCCAAACCATGCCAGCACTACATATATCTGAAATAAATAACCTGACGAAATGCAAAAGCCTTCATAAGTTGATATATCAAGGTTTCCATCCTAACGAGTCGTTTTTATCAAAAAACGTGGGCCTTTTCGTAAACATCGATAAACAGACTAAGTTGAGCAATCTGTCACTAGGAATTTCATTTTGGAGAGAAGGGAATCAATCAAGTTATGCTGTTTAACACAAAACCAGATTTACATATCTCAAAAATGCAGATTAAAGTAAGAGGCCAATGAGTGAAGAACTAATAAAAATGAATTGGATTTGCAAACCTGTTTTACTACACTAGAAGCAGCATTTAACTTCATATTCAGTTGTAGGATTCAAAGAGCAGAAGACACGCTCATAACATACGATATTTTTCCTGTCTGTTATTTCACGATTTTATGTCTCTGAGATCAACAAAGAAACTCGTGTAACTATAGCTTGCGACATGGCACCTATAAAAGTAGGATATCTAGAAGCCTCGATAGCTGAAGCTTCTGGTGTAGGCTAATCAAAATTATCCAAGTTGGGGTACAGACATCAAATAATGGATAGTGTCAAAATACAGTGTAATGAACATGAGAAAGTTAGAGAGCAATTTTCCAGTGATAGTTGTTTTAAGACCCCAGAAGAATGCAAACAAACTATGTCCCACAAAATGGATCTCAAACTCTGAAAATTCTCACAGCTTGATGGATTATGAATAAAACTACACTCATAGAAGAAGACTCAGCATTATAAATTGCTGAATCTGCCTTACCATTTGAGCAATGTTGAGCATATTTGGGATATTGTAGGCACTGCTGAATTGATTACTATTGCAGAGAAAGGGGGCAGGGTTAATTTGGAGCCATTGTTGGGTGCATCTTCCCACTCCATTGATGCAAATGGAGTGTTTCGTTTTAGAGTGGTGGATTCAGAGTTTCTGAGAAACCATCGTAAATCACAGATTGATCACAAAGTAATCTCTACCAGAAGAGAAGACCTGGCTCAAATCAATTTACATCAGCTAAAAATGTGAAACAGGAAATGAGAGAAAGAGCATGCAATGAAGGGATTTTCTTACGATGTTAGCAGACAGGCGTAAACTGAGGAGCATGTAATTATAGAGTGTAAGAGGAACATATACATCAGAGACAAAATATCAGCAAATACATATGCCAAGATGAGATCACTTGGCATACGAAAGAGAGCAAAGTACGAATCTGGTAAAATATTTAAACTATTTACATACATGAGATCACTTAGCAAACGAAAGAGATTCTTCATTTAAGAAATGAAGAAACTCAAGAATGTAGAAGAAAAACAACATGCCGATTTACATAAGACAATTCTCAAAGTCACGCTCTGCAACTTGCCCATCCCTTTAGTAATGGGAATACTATTTAATTTCACGTTCACTATTCATTTAAACGTATGATAAAAATAAACAACAATATTTTTGGAAATTGCTCAAGGATTCTTAACCAGAAGACCGAACTAGGGTCTGTAAGAAAGCTCTTACACATGGATATGGCTCCTTCACCAATTGAGCAAGCCGGGGCCTTTGGTAAAGTTCCCTTGAGAAATACCTATTATCACTAATTTTGTCATCATTCAAATAGCGCTATTTGAATGATAGACTTGCCACGACATGGAATATCCAACGTGACTGGAACAACTTGCTACAGCATGGGAAGTCCGAGGGATATGGAATTCTAAAACATCTTACACATGAAAGATCAGGAAAGAATGGAATATGAAACTTTATACACATGGATATTAATCCCAAAAGACCAAACCCCAGTTTGGGCAAAGTATCCACTATCATTAGTTTTGTCATCCTTCTGCTAGTTTGCATATTAGACTTGCTACAGCTTGGCAACGTGGACGGGGAATGGAACTCAAAACCCACACGAAAGATTGTGAAAGATAGTGTTAAATTCAATATTCTTTGTCTCATAAAACCCTTTCTATGTTATGACTTGTTAGTAAAATTTTCATTTCTCCAGTTCACACATCACTCATTGTTAATTTCGTATGCATCTCTCTCACTGATAGATGGGCCTAAGTTGCATAATCGCTAACTGCAAAGCAATTGAGTTACAGACCATTGTTTGGTTCAATAAGCCAAAGACTACATAGTGACTTCGAGGCTGTTCTACCAAAAACCATACACGTTTACAAAACAGGAAACCCAGCTTCTCTTTTTAGGAGTTACTAAGCCTGATGATTAAGGCCATAATGGCATGATCACTAAGCCAGCAGTGGTAGAGAAAAAATAGGATTCAGTTTTGCTTCCAGCTATTTTTAGTAATTCTGTTAGTAGCTACTAGCAAGTAATTAAACTGCCTTTCGTCTATCTCTCCAGGAAGTTCACGCAGTTTTTTGTTTTAAAAGGGTAATGTATTAGCATCTAAATCATGTGTCCTAAAAATTCCTTTGTTGGAGAAAGACAGTAGGTTGTACTAAGTGACTCCAGCAGCAGCAGAAGCGTTCCCTCTAACTCTCTCTACAGGGAAGTAGGAAGTAGGAAGTGCCTCTGTTTCTTTTCAGTTTATACGATGACTAGTTTCTGGCTCTGTTTATCTTGCAAAATCCATCTTCGGTGTTTTAATCAGAAGTATTGCATGAGAATTGTTGCTAAGCTTTTGCTCGTGAATGGCAGCAAATAAGTTTTTGGGAACATGTTCAGATCAGAAGCATGGATAGACCCAGCAAGTTATTACTATGACTACATAAATAAGCTTTTGGGAACATGTTCAGACCAGAAATATGGATAAACCCGGCAAGTTATTCCTATGACTACACATAGTAGGGGCATCGAGTTCACATACCTCTGGCAGATGCTAAACAGAAGGTTTCAGATTTCAACCCATGGCTATAGCATGAGGCAGAATGAAAAACCCTAAGATGACAATATATTTCAAAAAAGTTCAGACCTAATTCATTGAAGTAACTAGTAGCAGAGGAAAATGGCACCAATTCCTCTAAGGAAAACTCTATACCCGTTCAACAGCATACAATATAAAAGCAGGAGGTTACATTAGTCTCAGAATAACACAGCCGTAATTCCTCTCAAGTAAAAGCCTATACCCATTCAACTAGACAAAATATAAATGCACATATGATACATATCCTCTGAGAAACATGGAGGGATTCAGAAACCAAACCTGTAAATAAAAGAGAGACTGTATATTCTTCCTCGGAACTCCAGAACAAGCACACATAAGCATTGCATGCAAGAATATAGAGTGAGGAATACATTATGCATTACGCGGATATATAGAGACATGGCGGGTGGAAAATGGTGAGGGGAGAGTAAAAGAAATGGGAGAGTGGCTGTATGTTTTCGAGAATTGTGCCTGCTTTTGAAAATCAAAATAAATTTCATCAAAATTTTATGAAGTTGTTGGGAATAGTTACAGTGCAATGCAGAACCCCTGGCATCCAGGAAGTCGTCGTTTTCAACTATGCCCATAGAGTTTAGGATTTTAGGAGTTTGAAACGCATCAATAATCTTATTTTTTCTGCTTGATCCTCCCCCAGACCCAATTTCTTGGGCAGAGTGAACCCATGTTTACTCCATAGATGAACCGACAGCACTTGGGCAGCTGAGATGAACCGACAGCACTTGGGCAGCGTGGGGTCAAGGTCTGAAACGTGTTAGAAATGTAAACAGGTTGCACTGAGAATTGAACACGGTGAACTTCCACTAAATTTCTTGCAAACTATCGCCGAATTTTTTTACCAACTTTTATCAATCCTTTCGAATTTAGCACGCTATTCAAGGTAGACAGATAACGAGCGGATGCCTAATAGCCTATATTGTCAGGGCCAGCACATCTTCCAAGTTAGAGTCACGTCGTAGCTGCCTAATGTCTGGTAGAGATCCATTTACTGTGTACACTCAGAGCTGATATGCACCCGGTTTCAGCTTGTATCTGAAGAATATTTGCGTGAAGTTGCACCCGGATTCATCTTGTATCTCAAGAATATTTTGAAGATATTTGTGTTCCTATCGATTTTCAATGCAACGTTAAAAACCCCTCCAACCCATCCTGGACTGTATATTGCAAATTCATCGATCACTAGTATCGATGCAAACATACATGAATTTATAATCTTCGAACTGTCCAAATCCAAATCACTGTTGTTTGCGGGTCTTATTCTGTTTGCCAATATTCCTGTGTACTGTTTTGCCCTAGCGTCATCCTGTCTGTTCGTTCTAGTATAGGGCCACACAAAACTTTCACACTTTATACATATTCTGATGCCATCTTACAAGTCATGAGATTCATGTAGTTCGCTCCACGTGAGGTCAGCGAGCGTGCATATATGGAAAGAATGGGCTTCGCCATGGTAGCTCTTTATCGTTACAGTACCCGTTGGGATGTATTATTTTTCCCTTTGCAATTAATGCAATGGCAAATTAGGTTTAACGACAGCATTGTTTCCAATGGAAGGTAGAGGACAATCGACTAACCCAAGCGTGGAGAGAGATTCAAATTCCCAGAGCGAGAGAGGGACAATAAGTACTTCGTAGTGTTGCGTTTAAAAGTATATCATTGGGATATATACATAGTGTATCATTGGGACATATACATAGGATGTGGAGACGTTGCATATTTCGACGTATATACTTCATTATCGGTGTGAGCACATTCTAATTTTTTTTTGGGTAATTAAAGCTTATAATACATCACATTCTATTTTTTTTTTTAATCAAAGCTTATAATGTATCACATTCTATTTTTTTTAATCAAAGCTTATAATGCATCACATTCTATTTTTTTTTAATCAAAGCTTATAATGCATCACATTCTATTTTTTTTTAAATGAAAGCTTATACACATTCTATTTTTTTTAATCAAAGCTTAGTTGCATAATGAAATAAAGTGATTAGATCTTGTTTACCAAAGGGGTAGTTGATAAATAGATTAAGTTTGACCAACCTCTTTATTGCTCCAATTTATCTTTACTATTGGAATAATTTATGCTCATTCATTTATATTTTATTAATTAACTTTGTTTTATTTTTAATTTATTTGTAATATTAATTTAATCCATATATTTATTTTTTTCTATATTTTCTATATTTTTAATTAAATCATTTGATAAGAGTAAAATATCTACCTTAAATATTGAAAACCATTCATATAGAATACAAATATTAACCTTGTTAAAATGATATTTGCCTATAAATAAGAATAACTAAGTTCATATCCAACAATGTGAATACAAATATTAACTTTGTCAAAATGACTTTGCTTATAAATAAGAATAACTAAATCACATAGTATAAGTTCATTGTTATTATTTTGAACTTATGTCATTGATGGTAGAGCAACTATATGCCTATAAATAAGAATAACTAAATCACATAGTATAAGTTCATCGTTATTATTTTGACTTATGTCATTGATGGTAGAGCAACTCTAAGTTCCTTTCTGAATACAAATATTAACTTTGTCAAAATGACTTTGCCTATACATAAGAATAACTAAATCACATAGTATAAGTTCATTGTTATTATTTTGAACTTATGTCATTGATGGTAGAGCAACTCTAAGTTCCTTTCTAAATATCATTGTTATTATTTTGAACTTATGTTATTGATGGTAGAGCAACTCTAAGTTCCTTTCTAAATATAAATTGACCTGACCTTTGGTTCTATGGTGTATTTTCTTTTTATCACTCAAGTTGTTTTTTCTTGTAAACAAAGTTTCATCATCATATATGTTGTTTTTTCTTATAAACAAAGTTTCATATCATATGGTGATGCATGATGTGTTTATGATTTCATTTACATGTTTGTAATTAGGTTATGATATATCTCACATTTCTTAGTTGAGAAATAATTTTTTTTTTACTTTTTGAATGTATGTTATATTTTTCGTGAATATTTTTTATTTGTTTGGTCGAGAAAGTGTTATTAATTGTCCATCATAATGTCATAAACTCCTAATATAGATATTTGGTATATGCAACATGCATACAATTAATAGAGGTTCAATCAAAGAAAAAATTGAAAGTTTAAACAATGGAAAATGACAAAATTCAATCATGAACGAATAATTGAAGATGACATACCATTACAATGTTATTAAACAACATTCTATGTAACGACCCTTAATTATTAAGCATAATTAATTTAATAATAATCCTAAAGATTAGCTAAATTGTATTTATATCATAAAATAATATTTCTAATTGGATATTATTAAATAGTGTACATGAGGGTTAATGAATGATTAATTATTAACTGATTCATTAATTAATTAAGTATTAAATTAATGGTTAATAATAAAAATATAATACTAATTTAAGTTACGTAACCAATATGTAAAAGGGAAACACTTAAATATGGGATAAGGCATTTAAATAAGGGATAAGGCAATTAATAATGGGATAAGGTCTTTACGAATGGGATAAGGTGTAATAAAGAGTTAGGTGGGAGTAAATGCAGGAGGGCGGTGGAGGAGGAATAAGGGAAGTGGAGGAGGATTATGGAGGGGATTTTCATTTTTTTACGAGGGATTCTACGAGAGGGGAGAAGGGAAAT
>ML776881.1:70955-95752 GCA_009831015.1 Picea engelmannii
TATGTAACGACCCTTAATTATTAAGCATAATTAATTTAATAATAATCCTAAAGATTAGCTAAATTGTATTTATATCATAAAATAATATTTCTAATTGGATATTATTAAATAGTGTACATGAGGGTTAATGAATGATTAATTATTAACTGATTCATTAATTAATTAAGTATTAAATTAATGGTTAATAATAAAAATATAATACTAATTTAAGTTACGTAACCAATATGTAAAAGGGAAACACTTAAATATGGGATAAGGCATTTAAATAAGGGATAAGGCAATTAATAATGGGATAAGGTCTTTACGAATGGGATAAGGTGTAATAAAGAGTTAGGTGGGAGTAAATGCAGGAGGGCGGTGGAGGAGGAATAAGGGAAGTGGAGGAGGATTATGGAGGGGATTTTCATTTTTTTACGAGGGATTCTACGAGAGGGGAGAAGGGAAATATACACTGGAATTACAGTGCACCGGGGGGGCTGCAGAGGTTTTGGGCTCGGAGGGCTAGGACATCCATTGATGTCCTAGGGCTAGGCGTACTAGTCGATAGGGTGGCTGGTTTTGGGGTGTCATAAGAAGCAGGTTCAAGCGAAGGGAGCAAGCTGTTGCAGATAGCATCAGAGTGAGGTATGTAAATTCAAATTCATGGATTGTTTACCTAGATTTATTACTTACTGCTGAATACTACCTGCGTAAGTGTTCAGATAATTTGAAAAATTTGAAAAGTTTACTTCTTTGTAAAACTCATAGAAATTACAGAAAAGCTCATAGAAATTACAGAAATTAAGTAATTTGGTAGAAATTTAAACGTTAATTCAAAATCCGGTTATTACATTCTAGGATAAAATAAATTTGCATCAAGTACATATAAATGGATATGTAGGATTTTGTCTTGTTTGGTTTACTTTTGTGGTCCATTCGTATAAGGTGATATTTGATGAATTGTTGTACTACTTTAGCAATTTTGCGCATAAAACTAAATTTCAATTTGTTATCAATTATAAAATATTTGGCTCCCCATATGTCCTCCGGGCCACTTAAGGGATGAGATAACATGATCTGGATTTTCTAGTCATGCCCCAAATAACTAGATAGTACATTACATGTCTTACATCTAATACGTTGTTTTTAATTGACTGTACTTGTATGCAATGAATTTGAGTTAAAAATGGATCAAAGATATTGTAACTTAGAATTATAGCTTTCAGATATGTTATAATCTATGCAATATCATGAAATTGATGTACATGGAATTTGAGAACATTGTCCCAGTCTTTGGTTTTTGGATTGATCATGTGACATTTTTTATGTGGATTCATATGCATCTAATCATAATAGAAGCTGTAAAATGAGATTTATATCACCTCCTCGTTTTGTCTTTCACCATCTAGGCCTATAAAGTTGGAGATGTTGGAATGATGTGACCTTTTGCTTTGTGATTCTACTTCTATTAGTTTTTTTATTTGGAGCTCAGTGAGCCTTTTCCTTTAATTATTTTTCTTTGATCACAATCTCATACCATCTATTTCATTAGGTATTCATAGCATCACCACTAATACTCTTTACACATGGCATAATTGTTTCTTTAAACAATTCTATCTAATCAATTATTTCACCATCTTTCCCTCTATAGTTGGAGATGTTGGTATATATTATTAACAATGGATACTATGTATGTTGGTATCTCTCTTCAATGTTCATAGTTCCACCAAATTTGTTTAAGATTGTGTAAGTAAGGAATGAGCTTGAAAAACTTTTAGATTATGATGATGAAAAGGATAACCTTTACTTACCTACAAAGTTAGTTGGGGCATCTCAATCAAATTCGTATACATGAAGTAAGTGCAGTAAGTATTATAGGTCAGTTAGAGGATTTAGCAAATTAGAATCCCCCTAGTTGAGGAGCACTAGTCTACACAAACAAGTTTACTAGGGATATCGGTGTTGAATGTTTGCAAAAATGACATGGATTATGTAGTCAAAGCTAACAACTAACTTTTTTCATCCTCTACCAAGGTATTTCATGACTTGTGCCCATACATGGAAGTTGATATACAAATTTAGTATGTTTCACTATACATGTACATACCCAAGTAGCAAACCTTGTTAGATGTAAAAACCTATGTCTAATTATGTAAAATTTAAACTATGCATTCTTGGGTAACATTAATTCAAAATTTCAATTCTTGTGGAATTATGACATGCATTATGTTGTCAAAGCCAACAAACAACTTATGTATTCCTCTAACAATGTATACCATGACGATTGTGGTAGTTGATATCCAAATTTACCATGTTGCACACCTCGTGTATATTCCTGAGTCTTAAGGGTCAAAGAGAGTTAAATTTGAAAATTAAAGATTGTTTGTGTAAAATATGAAAGTTATACATTCAGGTGAAAAAATTATTCAAAAACTAATAAAAAGGTGATCAACCACTAGCTTTTTAGTTATGAAAATTGCAGTGTCATTTCAAATTTTAATTTAAAAACGAAATGTCTTACAATTCAAGTTTTCAAATCTCAGGGTGGCGGGGGTAGTTTCATGTCTTGAGGGATTTTGGGTACGGGGAAACTCTCTTGCATATTGGGACTTTTTTTGGTTGGCAACCCACATGTATTGCATGTTTCAAAGTTTAAAATTATTATTTCAAGTGTCAATCATTTAATCTTAATTCATTAAATTATTTAAAATTGTCCTATATGTACTTACACACATATATATAAATATGTATTATAGGGGAACCAAGAGGGAACCTTGGGTATGGGGCAGCCTTCTTCTTCCACTTTGGAAAAATTTTTGGTTGGCAATTCACAGGTATCAAGTATGTTTGAAAGTTTGTAACTGTGATTGGATGCATCATAATTTGATTGTAATTATTAGTTTTTTTTTCAATATAAGTACTTACAATAATGTCTATATGCATTTTAAATGTGTTATAGGCCAACTTGGAGGAGAGAGTGGCGGAGGAGACTTAATGAAAGGTTGAAAGGTACACAAACCACATGCCTTAGATTGTCTTGCTTCAAGCCCTTTAGGTTGCTTTAATATTGTTAGTTGGAAAACTCAGTACTTGGATAACAAACTACTCCTCTAAAATCCATCATAAAACTTGTGTTTGTTTCCATTAACAATCCTTCTTTAGATAAGTCATCTACCACTAAGTTAAGTTTTCTATATACAAGGTGATATGAGTTGTTTGAAAAACAATCTCCATACTTTTAAACTCTTTTAGGAACAATAGAAAACACATGTTTTCCATCTTGAAATAACCATGAACATATAGTTGGCTACCACATAAGAGTCACCAATCACTTGGATATTTTAACCCCCCTTATCAATTGCTAGCTTCATTAGTAATTTCAAAGCCTTCATTATTTGTACATCCCCCGTGATTCTCCTAAAGCCAACCTGCTTTGAGATTTATATAAAATGAATCATTTAGGAATAAAATGCCTCCTATGCCATATAACGTTTGCTTCCCTTAGCTAGCACCATCGAAATAATCCAAAGCACTTGACTTATCTATTGGAGGATGGGTCAATATCATATTTTTCATAGAATTTGTGGAAAATTTTATGGTTTCAAAAGTTTTCCTAGCTTGAGATGCACATTGAAAGGCCAATAGTAATATGTCTTGAAATATTTTAGCATTTTTGTCTAGCTAGATTCCTTTGTGTTATTTTTTCAAGAACCAATTCTTCAAATACCCCTTTATTGTCTCCCCTTACAATCAACCCCTACAAATTGTTATCTCATTCATGTGTCCATAGGCCTTTACAACATATGAAAAATTATTTTGAACATTATCTATAGTTTCTAGATCATTCTTACACAATATACAACAACCCAATCATGTCAATTTCATTTTTGGAGAATTTCCCATGTTAATGCTTTATTTCATAGAATTTACCACATATAAACCTTGGTGTTAGGGGGAGATTTTATCTTCCATAGGGATTTCCACCACCACACATCTCCTTCTTGATTAACATTGACAAAAATGGTTTTGTATTGCAATTTAGGAGTATATTCCGCTAAAGAAGGGTTCTTGGACTAGACTAGTACATCCTCCTCTTTGTTTATATATATATATATATATATATATTAATTGTTCAATATAAACCTTCCACTTATAAAAAATTCCGTTTATCATGTTTATCAATTCATCGATCTTAATTTTATCTTCCATAGGGCTTTCCACCACCACACATCTCCTTCTTGATTTGCATTGACAAAAATGGTTTTGTATTGCAATTTAGGAGTATATTCCGCTAAAGAAGGGTTCTTGGACTAGACTAGGACATCCTCCTCTTTGTTCTTTATATATATATATATATATATATATATAATTGTTCAATATAAACCTTCCACTTATAAAAAAATCTGTCTATCATGTTTATCAACTCATCAGTCTTCCATCTTTTTTTCCAAACCGATGTATTAATTGCATCAACAATGTGGTTAGTTTGTAAATTCCTTTTCTTAGAATCTTATCAATCATATCCCCAAGGACTAGATATATAATTATCCACATCTAAGACATGGATTTTCTCCTATTCTAACATTTTCCCCATTGTTTGCTTTCAAAAAAAAACAATTACCCACAAGAGGAAAAGATGGTGCTATAGCCTTCCAAACAATAGACACATTAATGGATATGTTTGTTTTACTTTCTAATGCATTATTCAATAGTTGGTGGCTATATGTATTTTTTTTATATCGTCTACATCCAAAAACTCTTCTTGGAAATTGGACTCCATAAACTTTTGGTAGCAAGACCTTATTAGAAAATGAATGTTTTCTTTCACCTCACACCTCCCTTGGTTTGGATAAATACTACCATTTGAATAATGGAATGCCATGTTTTCCTCTCCTACCTATCCACATAAATTTAATGCATTTCTTTCTATTAGTTTATAGCATCCCTTTAGGAATGCAATCCATGATATACCAATATACTAGTATGGCCTCCAAAACTAATTTGACTAGAATAGGTCTTCCTCCCAATGAAATCCATCTATTACACCACATTTTTGTCATTTTTTAAATATTCTTAATCAACCACTTCCATTCATTCTTCCTACATAATAATTAGATTTCATATGTAAACCTAAAATATTTAAAACTTTCTTAAAACTCTGCGCCGAAGATGTTTGGAATTTTTCTACTACACTATAAGTTGGGGTGCATTTCTCAATTTTGGAAAAATTGCCTCTGCAATTTTGGTGGAACTGTTGCATTGGGTAATCGATTGGTTCTTATACATCTTCTTGTGTTAAAATTCCACAAGAAGATATTTTATGTTCCTTGCGTGCAATTTATTTACTTCAACTTGTACACCTATTCATTTCAACTTGTATCAGATTTTGGCATGTGTATGTTTTATGGTTAAGATTTTTGGAGCCCTTGTATTTTGCATGCCCAGGATTTCACTTCAAATATGCAGTGATGTTGGCATAGTTGGGTGGTTTTGTTCCAATACTTATCGCTATATAACATGCAGGATACAAATTTTTCATGTGATGAGCATCATAGTCAAGTTTCTTGTTAGAGTCTTTTGTTGGTGCCCAACTCCTTGAGTTTGGTACTAGCATAGATTTGATTGATTTAGTATCTTCATCTTCTTTAAATTCCCTTGGTGTGCCAACTCTTATGTATTTGTTGTTTTCCTGAGGATTATGGACTGTTTTCCCAGTGCCTTTATAAGTATTGTATTTTAAAATATTTGTAGCTAAACTTTTTATTATGGATTTTGATTTTAACGAAGTTACTTTGGAAATCTTATTCAAAACAAGTTCCATACAATATTATTATAATAATTTTTTTATTTTTAATCATATATTTAATGTGGGTATATTACATACTCATAAGGAAAGATTAATGCTAGTTAAGCAACATGTTGTATACCCAGTCTAAGAAACCAATCTAATTTCTTATGGGTAAGATTCTTAGACATTACTTGAATATCATGAATATGTGTTAAACATATTGGCATCCAATGTTCTCTATGTTGACACTTCACATATCCCAATGCTTTTTTTTTTATGTCTCTTCATGTCAATGGACTTTTATCCAATGTTGTACATTGCATATATGTTAATAGTCATATTGTATAAAGTTCATCATTGATTTGCACTTTTGCATCAATGCCTTTATGTCTCTTTTTTTTTTATCTTCCTTGCGTCCATAAGAATGTTCATGTGTTTAAAACAGTTCAACGGTTAAAACCTTGTTGCCATATTTCATTGGGATGCATGCTCACAATTTTTCATGTAATGCCCTCTTTTCTAGCAAGTTGAAGTCTAAAGATTTTCCATCCAAGTTTGAATGAAATTTTGATCGTGAACATTCAGTTATGCATACAAAAACGATTACAAGAGGTATAGAGTACCCTTTTTGGTTGGTTGTGATGGTGTGGGGTGTCTTTCCTTCAAGGTATTGGGTGTCTTTCCTTCAAGGTAGTTTATGACATTTAATTTATAACATGTCTTCTTGTTGTATACATATTTCATATTATTGATTATCATACTTTTTTAAAAACTTATTTGGATAAAATATGATATATGGAATTTATTGTTAGTTAAGTATGAAACATAAACAATGTTTACCTTTGGATGTTGTATGACTATCATTTGATTAATATACACATTGAAAATTACAAACATTTATATTTATATTTCATAAGTGGGTATGTTACACATACACTAGCAAGTAGTTGTTAGTTCACTTTCTTTTGATATTCTTTTCCAACTTGACATGTTGTCACATCATATTGTGCATAAAAGGCACATGGCATTGTGGTGTCATGGATCTTGTTTGTATTGTATTCTCTAATCCATATTTATCATGTATTGTGTTGTATTATGTAATCCATATTGATTGCTTGCAACTTTTGTAGGAAGACATTTAGAGAGGTTTGGGTGTAGGAGGAGGACATCACATTTTTGTAGGGAGGCATTATAGATAGGTTTGTGTCCAGGAGGAGGACATCACATACGATAGTTTCCATATTTGTGGTGAGTCTTTGTTATATTGAATTGTGAAATTTTATTTTGTAAGTTTGTTAATATTCGAAATTCTGAAAAATAACCTATAAATTGTTGTTTTGTTTCCAGTCTATAGAAATGCATAACAATCTTCAGACATTGGAAACCTCGAGGTTTCTCAAGCACAAAGAAGAGAAATATCACTTTTGTATCTATTCCTCTATAAATGCTAAGGGTGGTGGGCAATAATGACTGCCTCTATTTGTCATTTCCACCATGTGGATTTTGTAGTACTTTGGGCCCTAGTTTTCATTTTGTACTTTGGGCATGAG
This sequence comes from Picea engelmannii, assembly GCA_009831015.1. NCBI lineage: Eukaryota > Viridiplantae > Streptophyta > Pinopsida > Pinales > Pinaceae > Picea > Picea engelmannii. The sequence goes on from ML776881.1 coordinate 78,273, forward strand.
TTACAATTATGTACTTCTAGGCATGATGACACATTTTCTAATTAAATGTACATTTGAAAATTTTAGATGTGTTATGATGTGTTATATATTAATAAGTTATTATGTGTTATTCTATTTTTTCCTCTCTGCATTTTATCATTCAGGATACATATGTTAATAATTGGTTGATTATCTACTTAATTATATTATAATGTGCATAGGTTTGGTAGAGTTGAGGCCTATGTTGGTTGTATACATTATACATGATGTCATTCTTGAATCCTTGAGGAGACAAAAACCCAAATGATGTGGTATTATGGAAAATATCTTGATAATGTATAAGAGTTCTACAATTCAAGTGCCTACTATTTTTTATGATCATTTGGTACCACTTTTCATCATCAATAACATTGTTTATGTTGAAGATTCACATGCTTCTAATTTTTCCCTGCATCCTTCTCTTGATCTAGGTTATTCCATATGATCATTTGTATCTTCAAACAAGCATTAATCTATGGTCTAGAAAAATCCCCAATCCACTCTTTTCATAGAGCTTGTTGCTTGTAAAAACATGTGAAAATGATCAATTTTTTTTTGTCTTAAAGAGAATTATAGTGCATTATATGTGATCATTGGTGGTAGGAGAGTTCCCCCTTACCTATTACTAGTGACTTTCACAACTATTCCTTGTAAACCCTTTGTATGGGATTTTCCTAATTAAAATAGTTGTTATCTACTAGGATATAATATGTTAGGTAATCCTTTGATCTACTACCATACTTTTTGTGATATCATCCCTACTTTTTGTGAACTTCCATGTGACTAATAGTTATTCCTTAAACTTATGATTAAAACCAATGACGACCTCAATGTCCAAGTTGATTCCATGACTATGACCTTCCACACAATCATGCTTCATTGAGAATTTGAGTATAAATATTTCGTTTCTTACCTCCAATGGATTCTTCTAGGCTTATTTCCTATGGTGATATCATTAATCAATAGATGAACTTGACATATTTATATCAAAGTCACTTCGAATTCATGAGTTCACCTTTTAGAAGGTCGGTATCTCCATTCTCTGGTGACTACTCTCTCATATAGACATTGATGATTTGGATTCATTATTGATCCTTATCTAACCCTTATAGGTTTTCCACACTTTCAAGCACCAAAACAATTATGTGATTTCATTAGCTAAAATGAATAGAATTGACTTGTTTTTCTTACCTTAATAGTTTCCATTTGACCCCCATTGTGATATATCATGGTGTATGGTGTTGGCACCCTATTGTCTCTGCACAATATCGAGTCCAAATTTCATTTTCTACAGAGTTATAAACGCATCAACCTTAGCTATGTTTTTTTTATCAAAGAACTTCTTCAATAGATAAGTAATTACCTACAATATTTAGGGTATCCCTTCCAATGATTCCAACATGAGTAATCCATTGTCATACAATTTATTTATTTTGTAAGGACCCAATTATCCATAGATTAATTTTTCAACCTTGTCTTTCTTTTGACCATCGTATAAGAGGATCAATTAACCTTATTCAAAGTCATGCTTCTATAACTTTTTGTCATGGTACCTCTTCATTATACTTTTGGTAATTTCTTACTTAAAGGTGGATCATAGTCAATGGTCAACTATATGTTCAAGATCCTTCGATCAATACTTAATGGACTACTCACTCTAGAACCTCTCATGGACTGTTATGCATATAGGCAATGATAAGTGCTCAATAGGAATAATTGTTTATTTGTAAGAAGTCAATCAGAAAGTTGTTTTCCTTGATCTATTTTTACACCATGTCTAATATTCCCAAAGAGTAGTATATAATCAATCGATCTAGTTTGATTTTTTTAAATCATAAACTTTTGTCAGTATATGTACCAAAAACATATTGGTGCTTTTCATCTGAAAATGCATAACATTGAAAATATCCATCAGGTTGTTTATGGTATTTGTAGAAAAATGAGTACCTTTATCAAAAGTGTTCTATATCAAACATTTGAACCTTCCTATTACATCTTCAAACAACAATCAAAATTTATGAAGAGGTTTTTTCTCTAACTTCCCTAGTTCCTTCTTGTTTTGTGAACATATTTGTGGCCACGATAAAACACTGGGATTGTGTCCTCTTGGAGGGTACAAAAGGTTTGATAAGATATTCCTTAATGTTTAAGATGCTAAATTAGAGGAGTTGGGTGAATCTCATTATAGTCCCTAATATTTGGTTTTGTATTATATTTCTATAATTTTTCACATTTCTTCACCCACTTTAAGTAATCCTTGAAAATTGCCAACCACAAAATTCCCAAAGAAAGGATTTCCTAGGTGATCCTTATCATGGAGAAGTGACTTCCAACAATACCCGAACGTCCCTTACTATTTTATTTATCTTCAATGGTGGTATAAACTAAAACAATTTGCTATCCATCTTGATTTTATATCTATATCAATGATTGGTTTTGACTCTTGAGGTCCATTATTAGATCTGTTTTTTCATTTTATACAAGTGGTCGTTGCACTCTCGCAGTGATACTTTTGTAGTTAGCAGTCCCATTAAATTATTTGTGCAATGTATTGATACTTTTGTACTTAGCAGTCCCATTAACTCATTTGTAGTCATTTTTTGGACACTAATAAAATTATCTTATCTTATCTTCTTAGTGGTTAGATTAGGATGCTAACTTGAAAGAATATGATCCCTGCTTATGGTTATGATTGGAAAAATGTTAATCCAAGAGAATTAGAACATGGAAATTATGTCTCTCATATCACGTAAGCAAAGTAAACTAAGGTTCCCAACGAGCAATAAGAATTTTCAATTGGACCCAAGAGATGCCTTTTTGTTTAATTCCATTGAATTTTTTGAAAGCATAATAGTTTGGCCTCCATGAAGGCAGAATATCTAGTCTACTTCCATTGAAAWTTTTCCTTATTGAAAATTTCTCCTTATCTCTTAGAATAAATATCTAGATACACAAAAAGGCTTCCAAAGGAATAGAATATGTGTGATAAGGTTGGAATATGCATAGAATTATATGGAGTTGTTCAATTGTGTCAATTGTTTCCACAAGGTGTTAGCATGTGACTAATATTTATCATGTACAATTGGGTCTCAACTCTAGACTAATTGATGTAACTTCAATGGGTTGGAATTTACTTTTCAAAAATGCAACATTCCAAAATTGTCTTGAGCTATAATGACAAGTTCTTCCTTTGAAGTACAAGCTCCTCCTTCAAAGTGAATAAACACAAGTCTTGCAATATATCTATTAGTATGTATTTATAGAAGCTAGTTGGGATGTATTTAAAAAATCTAGTGGTTGATCATCTTTTTAATAGTTTTTGAATTATTTTTTCACATGAATGTATAATTTGCATATTTTATACACAAACAAGCTTTAATTTTCAAATTTAACTCTCTTCAACCCTTAAGACTTAGGAATATACACGGGGTGTTCAACATGGTAAATTTGGATATCAACTACCACAACAATCATGGTATACATTGTTAGAGAAATACATAAGTTGTTTGTTGTCTTTGACCATATAATCCATGTCATAATTCCACAAGAATTGAATTTTTGAATCAATGTTTCCCAAGAATGCATAGTTTAAATTTTACACAATTAGACATAGTTTTTAGATCTAACAAGGTTTGATACTTGGGTATGTACATGTATAGTGAAACATGCTAAATTTGGATATCAAATTCCATGGATGGGCACAAGTCATGAAATACCTTGGTAGAGGATGAAAAATGTTAGTTGTTAGCTTTGACTACATAATCCATGTCATATTTGCAAACATTCAACATTGATATCCCTAGTAAACTTGTTTGTGTAGACTAGTGCTCCTCAACTAGGGGGATTCTAATTTGCTAAATCCTCCAACCGACCTACAGTACTTACTACACTTCATGTATACAAATTTGATTGAGATGCCCCAACTAACTTTGTAGGTAAGTAAAGGTTATCCTTGTCATCATCATAATCTAAAAGTTTTTCAAGCTCATTCCTTACTTACACAAACTTCAACAAATTTGGTGGAACTATGAACATTGAAGAGAGATACCAACATGCACATTCTCCATTGTTAATAATAGATACCAACATCTCCAAGTATAAGGGGAAAGATGGTGAAATAATTGATTAGATGGAATTATTTAAGGAAATAATTATGCCATGTGTAAAGAATATTAGTGGTGATGCTATGAATAACTAATCAAATAGATGGTATGAGATTGTGATCAAAGAAAAATAATTAAAGGAAAAGGCTCACCTAAGCTCCAAGTCAAAAAATGATAGAAGTGATAGAAGTAGAATCACAAAGAAAAAGGTTGCATCATTCCAACATCTCCAACTCTAGAGGCCTATATGGTGAAAGACCAAACGAGGAGGTGATATAAATCCCATTTTATGACTTCTATTAGGATTAGATGCATACGAATCCACATCAAAAATGTCGCATGATCAATACAAAACCCAAATATTGGGGCAATGTTCTCAAATTCAATGTACACCAATTTCATGATATTGCACAAATTATAACATATCTTAAAGTTATAATTATAAGTTACAATATCTTTGATCCATTTTTAACTCAAATTCATTGCATACAAGTACATTCAAAATTGAAAACAATGTATTAGATGTAAGACATGTAATGTACTATCTAGTTATTCGGGGCATGACTATAAAATCCAAATCATGTTATCTCATTCCTTAAGTGGCTCAGAGGAAATATGGGGAGCTGAATATTTTATATTTGACAACCAATTGAAATCTAGTTTTATGTGCAAAATTGTCTAAAACAACAATTCATCAAATATCACCTTATCTGAATGGAACACAAAAATAAACCAAACAAGACAGAATCATACATATCCATATATATGTACTTGAAACAAAAAACAATTATCATCAAATGTTGTTTAACAACATCGTAATGGGGCCTGCAGGGTTGTCAATCGATTGGCAAGTGTCGTGTAAATGGAAGGAAATATGTAAAAAGAGGTCTCAAGGTCGATTCTCACCCCGATTTACATATGCTCCATTCTTGTGGGCTATGTGGAAGCACCTGGGGTTATTGTGGTAGAGGACGGGTATCAACCCCATGTCATGTGAGTACGAGAACCGCGAGTTGCCAATTCCCCCAGTACCAAAAAAAAACATTGTAATGGTATGTCATCTTCAAATATTCGTTCATGATCATATTTTGTCATTTTCCATTTTCTAAACTTTCGATTTTTTCTTTGATTGAACCTCTATTAAATTTATGCACGCTTCGCATACCAAATGACTATGTTGAGAGTTTATGACATCCGTATGATAGTCTTGAAAGTGAACATCGATTTCGGTTTGATGGGTTTCTTGAAAAAATGGTCTTTTAGTACAATGGATCCTGGGTAAAATCATGAATAGGGTGTCTATTTTCCTTGTTTTTTGAGAAAATAAAATATAATTTCGTAAGTTTTTCAACTTCCAGTAAATAAAAGTATTTTTTAATTTAGAATCTCACTTTAATATAAAAACAAAACTTGTCATGAATTTTGTTAATTTTATATTGACTATTTTTGAATTTTTTTTATTGACATTTGATATGTCAATTTAGTGATTGTTTGACAGTATGTTCCTTAAAAATGAAGGCACTGATAATGAGTTTTGTTTTTAGACGTGAATGTACTCATTATTAAACTTGTGTTTATGACAAATGAAATATGTTGCAAAATTCTAAACATACTCTATTAAACTATGACTATACTTTTGAATTTAACAAATGAATATTATAATTTCTACATTTTTTTGAATTTGACCAATCAAAAAAAGTTACATACAATTTTAAACACGTTTACTGAAACATCATGTATGTGTCTTAATTTTGATTTAAAAGAAAATCTAAAAATACCCTTTTGAAGAGGATATTGAAAGACTTTGTAATATAAATTTTCCATAATTTTCGACTATGTATTAATGCAGATATTGATTTTTCATTTTGTTGAATCATTATGTCATCTAAAAAAAATATGCAGACCTTTTTTTTTATAAAAATTAATTACAAATACTAAAAAACAATTAAATTGAATAAAAATTGTATGAAATGAAAGTCTATTCAATTCTAAAAATGTTGGTATTAGTTCTGAAACTAGATTGACAATATTTGAAGGAGTTTGATCCTTCCAAAGTTGGACTAAGCTAAAGAGAAGTGACATTTCTCTCAAAAGTACCATAAGTGCAGGGTTTCAGATGAACTACTAGTTTGACCGAAAGTTAGTCTTTTTCGGTTGAAAGTTGGTTTTAACGGAAAAACTAACTTTCAACCGAAAACATTTTTTCGGCCAAAAAGTTGAAAATCAAACATTTGTCGACTAGAAAAAAATATTTGGGGATGCAATGATTTGGTTCGGAAAGATATAAATTCTTTAGGCCGAAATGCTTTTAACACATTTATGCAACAATTTCACTCTCCATTTTCGCTATTTTTGTTTTTTTGAGGCAACATTTTCTCTATTTTCTCTTTATTGGGGCAACATTTTCGCTATGTTTCACATATTGGAGCAACAGTTTCTAAATTGAAGATTTTCTTCAACGATTTTTTTGAAAGTGGAGGTTTTCATACACAATTTCTTCCTATATCAAAGAGATTTTTTTGGAAGGTAAGTTTTCTTAAACAATTCATTTCAAAGTCAATATCTTTTATGAATATTTTTTGTCGTAAGGTTTTTTCAAGCAAATTTTGTCAAGATCAAAGTTTTTTTTTAACTTGTGTTTAAAATCAACTATTTATCCAAAATTTATTTTAAAGCAACTTTGTTTATTGAGCATTTTTTCCAAGTTTTTAAAGATATGATTATAAAATTATTATTTTTTATTTCTTTTAAAAATATATATATTGAGCTCAGGGGTGGGGTTATCTTCTCCCCAGGGGGACATATTCGAACAACCTTCTCTTGGAGTTTGGGCATAGAATCCACTAACCAGGAGGAAGCATATGCTCTTTATAAAGGTCTCAATATAGCAAAGAGCCAAGACATTGAAGAATTGATTATCATTGGGGACTATGGGGTCATTCTTAACCAGTTTAGAAAGTGATCCCTCTCGGATGATATGAACATCAGAAGCATCATGACTAGAGCATGATTGAAGACAGGGGCATTTCAAACTCTACAATGTTTCCATGTGCTTAGAAACAATAATACCGAGGTCGATTCCTTTGCTAATTTGGCTATTCATAACTCGCGGGGCACTCTACAAATTGATGGTCGGGTTGCTCAACCATTTATCCCCTAATGCGAGTTAGGATGGATAGACACTTAAGAATATTGTCCCATAGGAGGGGCTCATCATATAAGGAGGAAGTGAAGTTTAATCGTCGATCTACAAAGCGCATATGGCTAAGTCTTGGAATGATGGGTGGTAACAAACTTTGGAGCACGTTCTGGCTAGTGAGGAGGACGGGTGGATGTACCATTCTTCTAAAACATGCATCTTTGGACCCTGGCGTACCCTCACACAAGAGCTCTTTAATGGATACTCTCTCACGGTATGTTCCACGGGTGTTTATTGAGACTATGTTAATGGATATGGTATGCCTTTGTATCCCTCTGATGTCATTATTCCCTCGGAGATCCTCATCCATATCTAGTAATGATGGCATCGTTTGGCTAGAGTTTAGTCACACACTTGGAGATCTCTATGGTGGGTGTGGAGGTATGTTGCGGTTCATTCATTACCCAGGGTGGTGAACCATCACACAACATCAAGTTATTATAGAGGATCTTCGACACAAGGAGAGTATTATGAGTTGTGGTGATGGATAATTGGATGTTTCTATAATGTCAGAGCACATGGTTTCATTTCCCATAGATCGTTTGTGGATAGAGATCTCTACAGAAGCAATTCGGGCAGGAGATTGAGATAGCAATATGGTTAACAAGAGGTCAGGTGTAGTGCGATGGCGTCGAGAGATCCAAGAAGAAGAACATGAGGCTCTAGTTAATCTGGTTAATTCACTTCAAATTAGCATGCAAAATGCCTAAGTTCAATGGAAAACTACAATGAATTTTGTAATTTTCATAAGCGGGGAATTCAACAGTTACGGGATGAAGTGGATGCCATATGCATGGAGTTAGTGGAACTTCGCTCCAAGCTTGCCTCTCTGGCCCCGTCAACTTCTAGTCTAACACTTTCTGATGCGACTTTGTCATCAACTCCTCCCAGGTCGATCCCATATCTAAATTCACCTACGGACTCCTCAGAGGAGGCTCAGGATGGAACTCCATTAGACAAAGCTTAAACAATATGTTTTTTTTTATATATATATTTTGATACTTGGTATTTTCTATAGATGGTACATTAGGCTCTGTAGTAGTTGTAAGTTAGTCTCAAGGCTAATAGATTAGACTATTTCAAATAATGAAAAATTCCATCTTGATTTTGAATTTTTACAGGCTTATTTTGAATCATGTAAAAACTCTCTCTATGGCTAAAACACAAAAAATTTTAATATAAATTCTTCAAATTTTATTATAAAAAAAATAAAAATTTATTGAGCTATAATGTTTGATATTTGAAATTATATATTTTGTTATAAAATGTTGATTTTTTAAAAACATTTATAGATCAAATAATCATGGGAAACAAAAGGGGGTGAAAGAGAAAACATGATCACACTCGAGATTATACTCGTCATAATGAACTTTCAAAAGAGTATTATAGAAGAAAGAAACAAGAACGTGCATATATTGAAAGAACAAGTGATGATAATGTAATTAGATATTTGCATCTAGATGATCAACAAGAAGAAATGGAACCAACTACATGCATACATATTATATATAATGTTTATAATTCAAAAAAACTGTTGTCTAATATTATGGATTGTAATTTGGAAAATATTTTGCAAAAAACAGAAATAGATTTGCCTCATAACATTGATGAAGTCGTTGAAGCCGTAAATGAAGCAAAAATCCAACCATATATATTTAATGCGATATTTCAACACTTGTAGATTTTAATTAATTTATGATTGCTCGTTTAGTTTTTTAATAAATCTAATTTAAATTTGTATATTTTTTATACAACATTTATTTCATATTTTTATGTTTACAACTTAGAAAATGGAATCTATGTTAATTTCAAGTGTTTTTAAATTTAATATATATAAGATTTCAACACTTGTAGATTTTAATTAATTTATGATTGCTCATTTATTTTTTAATAAATCTAATTTAAATTTGTAGATTTTTTATACAACATTTATTTGAAATTTGTATGTTTACAACTTAGAAAATTGAATCTATGGTTTTTTTTTTTGTAAGCTAAAATTTGTATTACCTCATAAACATAGTATAGTCATCCGCTAGGAACCCTGACACCTGGCCTGCTTTCAACGGAAACCAGAGCCCGCACCAGGGTCCATTGAAATTGTCCAAAACAAGCTTGAAAGCAATTAACAAAATAAAAAAAATTCTATAGAGCCTACACATGTCGGTTGAGTATTTATAGAATCTCAAGCCAATGAGAACGAAACTGCAACTATCTAACAAGCCATACATAGATCATTGAGGGCTTTGCCCAGAAAATCAAAGACCATCAGTACCAAAAGTAGGCGGTCTCCACTTCAAAGAAAAGGAGAAAGGATGATGGAAAAATGGACAATGAGAATGAGTAGACTCGCTTGAGAGGGAGTCGAAAAGAGAATACATTTTGAAACAACATCATCCAACGCCTTTCCCACCCCATTCATTCTCCTTCCCTTGGATAAGTCCACACCACACGAATTAGTGCTAAAGATGGCCACACCAAGTGATACATATGATCATAGTAGCTCGGATTATCTACCACCGTCCACCATCAATTTACTCCCTTTTAAGCTAGCCTATTTATTATCCATCTTTTCATCTCATGATAGCCCAACCCTATCATTTGAACTCAGTAAGTGATTTGAGTAAGGAGAGGTACATTTTTTTGTGAGACCAAAGGGGGAGGAATGCAAGCTGGGTTACATAGACCAGACTACAATTAAATATGCAGGTTCCCCTATGTGTAGGCGCTTGCTGGGAGGTGTGTCATGAATAAATGAATGGGTTGTTGGAGATGCAGTTGGTGCTCTGCCTTGCTAATTAGAGTGTAGGAGCTGCTAGCGACAATTAATTTTAGATGCTTGCACTTCCTTTTATGCCTCAAATCACCTATCTCATATACGTATTAAAGCCTTCAATAAAAGTGGATTATAGATGGGGCGTCTCTTTCATAGGGGATAGGTGTGCATCATTTAAGCACTCCCCCGTGATCTGTTATCTGCCCCTCTCTCGCTATCTCCCCCACTGTGATTGATAATATCATGATGAAAATGTTGATTTGAGACTACCTTGCATAATTCAAATATGAGTTGGAATTTTTCCTCTGATAAACATCATGAATAGTCAGCATTCGTGTATGAAGGATTCATAGTCAGGGAAGCTCTGATTAATTACCTACACCGGAGTTGGGTCTGCTAGAGGTAGCTCCTCTATGATTGGGAATCCCTAGTGACCCTCAAGAGGATCCCATTATGTTCTTTCCCTAGAATCCAGTGTCGGATCATTGTTCCTTTGTTGGATAGGGTCGGCTTGGAAATCCCTCTCCACATTCTTATTATTGTTGCAGGTGCCCGAATTTGTCTCGACAGGGGTTCGACGTGTTGGGTATGTGTTATATTATTTGCACGAGTAGTAGTGTCTGAGCGTCTGCACCGGGCGCGCAGGGGGGTTAGAGGGGGGGGCGCTAGGGGGTTCGAGGGCAGCGCCCCCGAAATTTTTTTTCGCACCGGGATGACATATTTCCGGACCACATGATATTTAGGTGGTTTTTCGGCACATGGTTTTTTGCTGATGGTTTTCTATTTCCGGTTAAGGAATTAGGGTTTTGGACTAATCCAATTCATTGGGTTAGGGTTTTGCATGCCGCTGGATCATATATGTATATTGTATTGTAAACAATGTAACACAATGTATGAATATAATATATGTTGGTTTTCCCGGTTTGGGTTTCCAGGTGAAAAATCTCTGTGTAATGTTTGTATTTTCCATTGTATCTTTTCTGTTCTTTTCTGAATATCAGTTTGCAGTAGATATTGTACAAGGTTATAATTTACAAGACATAATGAAGATTACTATAAAGGAGGAGTGTAAATACGCCCTCGATTATCTAGGTAGCGGTAGTAAGTTGGTATGTGTTTGGTCTTGCCTCTTTCTCTCAGCATGACAGTCAAGAGGGAGCTAATGACAGGGTGAAAGACACAACATTGGATGAAAGGGAAGGCCAAGACAAAGTGCGCAGAGCCAAAGGAAGGAAGAAGGTTCCAAAAGACTAGGTTGTAGTCAAAGGAGAAAGGGGAAATTAACCCCCACTCCATTGAATGAGCCATTAAGGTGACAATAATTCTCATCTATGAGATGGTATTGTGCTGACGAGAGGAGATAGTACATTGAATTAACATAGCAATCTTTCCCATGAGCCAAAAACTAATGCAAAGTGTGTGAGCGTTAATGACGTGCTTGGGAGGGAGAGTAAGTGGAGACCTGGGGGAAGGGGAGTACATGAACATTTCAAGTGTTAATTTCAAAATGAATATATGTTAATTTCAAGTGTTTTTAAATTTAATAGATTTAATTTATGTTTTTAAATTATATTGAAATTTATGCACGTGATATCAACATTGATGATGAAATGTTGGAAAATGTTGACACTGGCAAATTTGGAGACAAAAAACATGACCAGGTTATACGATATTGTGTTGAAATGATTTATGATAAAAAAAAATTAAATGAATCAGTAGCAACACAAGCTTAAATTTTGAGAGGTGTGATAAAGTCGAAAATGTTAAAAGAAGCTACATCATTATTGGGTATTCAAAAATCGACAAAAGATAGAAAGGTGAAACAAAATGTCTTTGAAAATATAACAGATGCATTAAAATCTTTTGGAAAGTCTAGAAAAAAAAGATGCCAATGTTGCACGTAGAGTAATACAAACAACAATTGTTTCATATAGCAATATAAAAGACCATTTGACACAAAAAATGGCAAAAGTGATGGGAACCTCAAGAAAAAAATTGTGCAAACATAGAAATTTACAATTGCAAATAGATGCAAATGATGAACTTGTTTTTTGGACAGTTATTTGTAGACAACCTTACAAAGATAGACTTAAAGAAAATGTTAAAACTATGGCCCAACAATATTGGTTGGAAAATTTTTATGTTTCACCAAATGTAAGTGTTGTGTTGTGATGAAGAATACCACAAAATGAATATGAATCCCATGCAAAACATATGTTAGGAATGACACAAATAGAATTGTTCAATAAATTCAAAGAGAAACACGGTAAAGTTAAAATGTTCATCAATACATTTGTGCAACAAAAACCATGGTATGTTAAACACATAATTGTTAGTGACATTTGTTGTTGTCATTATCATGTGGAATTTGAGTTATATTACGACATTTTTCTTGATTTTGTTAAAACAATTTGGGCAAGTTCACCTCCTCTTTCCACAATTCGTGTTTTTATATCCCAAATTCTATTTGAAAGAGAAGGTGATGAATTATTTTACCAAAAAAAATGTGTTGGTGGAAAGAAATGCGATCATTGTGGAAATCTAGATTTATTTCACTCCAAGTGTCCTATTGATATGAATGAGCAATCCTTCTCCAATATAATAGTCAATTGGAAGAGATATGAATATATCAATGTTACTGCTACAAATTCTTCAAATGTTATGTCCAAAAGGATTGAATTGCAAGAGGATAAGATATGTGTGATAGATTTTTTGAAGAAGTTTGAAAACAAAATTCAAACAATCTCGTGAAGTTTTTCCACCTGGGATAATTTTTTCAACAGTTGATTTTGTAGAGAATTACACATTCGCTGCACACATAAATACATGGTGTATATTATCATTCTAATAAAGTTTTTATATGTGTCCATGTTTTATATAGACATGCTCAATAGAGTGTTGATAACATAGAAAGCACCAATGACAATCGACATGTCATTAAAGAATGTTGTTTTTATATAAGTGATGATTGTACACACGATACTCAATTTGTACAATATTGTTTTGATAAAATTTATGATTCCTTGAAAGCACGTGGGATCGAATACGATCAACATTGGATATGGTCATATGGATGTGTAGGTCAATTCAAATATTCACGATCATTCTATTGATTGTGTCGTCTTCATAAGAAATTAGACATTAAACATTGTTGGAATTTTTTTGAGACTAGTCATGGGAAAATAGAGCATTGCGGTTCAGGGGAATGTGTAAAATGAGCACTTCGAAGGTATCAAATGAGCCCTTTTGTCAATCGATTTGTATTTGTTGATCAAGTTTTTCAATGGTTCCAAATATCTCTAATCCACAAAGATAATTTTTCAAGGGATGTGTGCAAGTGTGTGTATATATGTTGTACATACGAAAGTTTTAATTCACACATGAAAATATGATCTTCAATCAAGTTCAATATAAAAAAATTGTCTTTAACATATATATTGGCATTTCATTTACTTAAATAAATCATTCTCGAGTCGTGTAGTATTTTATGGCATATTGGAATCCAAAATGTCAATAGATCGATCCCATATGAAGTCAGTGCAATACATGGGACTCGAAATGCATTAAACTAAAATAAAATCCTACCAAAATGTTTTTGCATTTGATAGAAGGAATGGATCTTGTTTTTATTCAATTTGCATAGAGGGCACACAATCCAATGACACTCGTGAAAACGAAACTAACAAATATGTTAAATCTTGGAAACATACAAAAAATAATACAAAGGGGAAAATGCCACTTGCAAGCTTAGAGGAAATGGAATCAAATGACACTATAGTGCCAATTGATGGTGATAGAGTTTATGATCTTGTTAAGAGAAGGTAAAATGTTACAATTGAACTAAAAAATATTTTTTATGTTAAAACATGGTAGATACATAGTATGTAAAATATATTAGAATATAACTTAGAATAGTGCATGTGTTGATCTAACAATTTGCTTGTTGGAACATGCCTTTATTTTGCAGGAGATGTATTTGTTGTGGTTGTACCTATAGAAAATGATGAAAACATTAAATATTATTTGATATGGTGCACAAAAATAAAGATGAAATTATTAGAGAATTATAATGATAACGATTTTATATGTGAACTAGGTTATATCTCTGAAAGTATATTGACCCAGAACCTGAAATTTTTACCAAAGATAAGTTTATTTGTGTTTTAAGTAACCTCCAAATGTCACTATATGAAGTGATCGATAAAAATATATATAGAAAAATTCCAAGATGACTCGCTTGAAGCAGAAAAACCCTAAGATTGATGCTCTGATACCAAATGTTATGAACCAACGCCTTGGGAATGACAAAAAGTCAATGAATAACCATCAAATTCAAGGGGGAAACCTCCTTTTACAATATATTCAATGTACAAGATGAGATAAGATCCTCCTAAGACTAGGTATCCTTGGTATATATATAGGAGGCAAAGGTTGCAATTATAATGAAAGGGTGCAATGAAGGGTTCTAGCCTACATACAAATATAACACTAGAAATGTAATAATTCAATATTTAGGGCTTAATAAGGGTTTTGTAGTTAACATGGGGCTTTGTCTAGTGTTTAACTTACAATGAAAATATTTTTAAGTGTGATATGTGTTTGGGATAAGTTTATATCGCAACAAAAACAATTTTAGTGCGACAAGGCGCCAAAAAGAAACGTTCTTTGTGATGCAAATAAGCAATTTTCGCACAAGTTTTGGAGGAATATATAAGGGGAGAAAATAGCTCTCGGGAAGGGGGGGAGATTAATGCACATCTTTATGAGCCTCGTGATTTTCATAGGAGAATAATTAGGACAAGATGAAAAAGAAAAATCTTAGATATGCACGGAAAAGTGAAGGAAAACAATGCACGGAAAAGTCCACGAAGTTTTAGATATGAAGATAGGAGGGGACCCATGCTATTTTTTCCTCCATAAAATAATGAAGTCAAAAATAATATGGGGGCTTGTTGTTGGATTGACATGACCCAAGGCCCAGAGGAATTTTTGTGGAAGGTCTTCCTCCTTACAGACTTCTAGAGGGTTATTCTAGGTGACAAGGATTTGTCTTTACACAATGATGCAACTACACGTCGATGTCTTGTGATAGTATCAATAGAGGCTAGGACAAGAGACTTGAGTATTGGATCATTTTCCTCTTTCAAAAAAAATAAAAATAAAAACAAAATTATAAGATATCCCAAATGGGGTGCTAATGATTGGGGCCATGAATACACATGTGTTCCACCAAGTCGCCACTCTGCTATGTAGTACCAAAGACAGTTATGTCACAAAGGAGGTCATTAATGGTGATTAAGTGGAGAATGAAAGGATCAGTAGGGTGGATTACAAGCCCTATCCCACCAATTTTTGAAATAATGAAAGCGTACAAGGGGAGGATTACTCCACATTTGGTGTGGGAAAGATATTAATCTGGGCAACGTACCAAGAGCAACTCCCATGGTGTGAATATGTTGAAGAGAATTTGGGTGCACATAGTGATGGGATATCCTATGAGGGAGGAGGGATATAAGATTTGTAGGTTGAATGAGGTCTCATATCATTGGAGTTGGTTGGAGAAGGAGAAGAAGGCTCAACATGACAAGGTTCACCTAAGGGCTCCAATGAACAACCCTAGGTGAGCTATAGGTAACCCATTCTACTTTATTTGGATTCTCTAGTTGTTTCATTGCATTTGGATTCCAATTTGGAGTGGGGGGGTAAATTGAATTAAATATTTGTGTGGGTTGGTCCTGTGGCCTCTATACTCTGGGAGGGGAATAAATAATAGGTTTCTTGTGCTAGGTGGTGACAGTCTCACCCCTGCCCTAGTGAACATACCATAATACCCCTCGTATAGCATATGCATTGGTTTGGCCCTTATTCAATCTTGGTTTTCCCTAATATGATGAAAGAAGTGTAGCTAAGGTAGGGGGAGGTAAGGGAAAAGAACCCAAGGCCTACACCCTAAGGGAACCTATCCCTGGGGACCCAAGATACATTACCCATGTCAAGAAAGAACCCATTATGTTGAGATGTTCTACCACTAAAGGTTCTCAAATTACATCGAAACCAAGTTGGAAGAGATGGAAAACATAAGGAAAGAAAGAATATGGAATACATTCAAGGAACAAATTCAAGAGGAATTTGAGGGATGGGTCCAATACCTGGTTTACTCCCAAACTTGTAGCACGAATTTCTTCCAAATTATCGAAACATACTCGCTAGTGAAATCCTTATATCCCAAGCCCAAGAATAAAAAAATGTACAGCAACAAAACTTCCTCCACGACAATAATGATCTTGATTAAAAAATTGAGGCAATTTTCAGAGTGGTATTTGGGATAAGAATTGAGGTTTCAAAAGTCGCAGAGGAACCTAAGGGCATGAATTGCAAGGAGGGTTCCACCGACGCCATGGGAACAAAAGACAACCTTGTCGTTCTAGATGACAACGCATAACCTCGAGGTACAACATAGAAGGAATGGAGGGAAGTTAAATAGCCAATGGCCCTGCCCGTGGACAATGTCTCACTCCCCTACCACTTGATGTCTAGATAGTCTCTTGTCATCTTGTTTATATGAATAGTTATAGTATGTTAGTTTAGGTTGTTATTTCCTTTTGTATATCAATATATAAGTCATTAATGTTGGAAGTATGCTTATGCTCGATTGTTGCATGACCTAATTTCCCTTGAGGCAAGACTCCACCAAAATATCTGATAACATTTTGTACATAATATAATGATATGACTCTATTTTTAGCTTTAAAAAAACCTATAAAATAGGTATATCTATCATTTTTCTATAATTTTTTAATACCTCAACTATTTAAAAATAAAATGTAATATTACACTATTACATAGAGGTCTCTATACACTAAAAAATATCCCCTATTTTGATTACAAGAAGGTCCTAGAACAAGTCCTATTTTAGTCCTATTTTAATTATGAGAAGGTCCTAAAATGTTGCAATAATACTTGACATCATAGTTTTTGAGATTTGTTGAATTAATTAATTTTAAAAAATTATTAAAATATGATTTTTGGTACTAAAATAACTAACCACTTATGCAAATTGTCCTTTACATTTATAAAAACAATTATGTTAAATTATACATTTTTAAGTACTAAAATATTATGTTATCACAAACATATATTATATTTACATAAAAATAAAATATAAATATTATTAAAAAAACTTGTGTATTTTCATGATAACAATAATAATCTATTTTTAAGGTCACGAGTCAAGACACATACCATATTGGTGTATCAGACCCCCTTGTTTGTGGGATAAGGGACCCCTTCCACCCAATGATTTGACTACTCTACCCCTAACCTCCAAGGAGGAAACACATATTCTTAACCATTAGACTCAGTCAAATTGTGTGTGTGTGTGTGTGTG
>ML776881.1:95984-137906 GCA_009831015.1 Picea engelmannii
ATATATATATATATATATATATATATATATATATATATATATATATATATATCCTCTTTTCTATGCCGGAATTATTAAAATTTAAGTAGCAAAAACAACATCGTGGAAAAATAGGGAACAAGGGCATGGTGGACATCAAGAGAAATTGCGGCGAGATAAAGGTTGGATATGTGTTGGCGTGATGGTCCATCTATTTTTTCAATCTATGTTCATTAATGTCCTCGCTACCGTATCCATATATAACATTTGATAAAGTGCCTGAAATTAATTATAAAATTAATATAATAACATTCATAATTAAGAATGTTTTCAATTTTCACCACTTTTACAACAAGAGTTCAAATTTATTGTCAACTTTGAAAAACTCAGTGAAATTTATAGTCAACGATAAATTAATAGGCAGTCAACCGCAAACTGATCTCTAATTTTGTAATTCTGGAAATAAATTGTGTATGGAGTTTTTGAAACATCCAACGTTTCGAGTGGACACTCCACCCATCATTAGGGACTGTTAAAGAAATAAGTATGAAAAGAGTGCCCTCCCCCCCCGACACTCTTTTCATACTTATTGCTTCAACTTAATGATAGGTCGAGTGTCCACTCGAAATGTTGGACATTTCAAAAAATCCATACACAGTTTATTTCCAGAATGTTGGACATTTCAAAAACTCCATACACAGTTTATTTCCATAATTGAAAAAATAATATTATGAGGAACTCTGAAAATCTACATTCTTTAAAACTAAACACTATATACCATGCCCGCAACCAATATAATAATTATAAAATCTATATGAAAAAAGATAAAGAAAATAAATGATATGTAAAGTAATTTACAATGTGATAATAAAAATTAAGGTGTAAATTATAATAAGAATAATGTAGTACCTCCCTAAGTAGGTCTATCTCCATCATTGGATGAGATATCAATCGACCTGCAACCATGGGAATAACCCATAGTGAATGAAGTTAAAACTATAACGCTTCCCAGTAGAGAGGGCATGAGCGATGTTCAACAAACCAGGGAAGAAGGCAATCCAAATGGAAGACGTTTGCGTTGAAAATGTGCCAACTAATGTCCCATGTGAATGCATGCACATAACATTAACTAAAAATAGAATGTACATGCATGCACTCTTCAATGAACAGGTTGTGTAACTAGTGGATTAGATTGAAATCAATTCGTTTAATTGTTTGATAGATGCTATATATATGAGCATACCCATAGAGTTGAAGAGGAGCAGTGTAGTGTAACACGGTGTGTGGTAAGAGAGGAGAGGATGGTTGTATGCATGTGATTGGATATTGTAATTCTCCCTTGATTAATAAGAATACAAATTATCATTTTCCCGTACTGGGTCACCACGTAAATCATTATGTTCATTGTGTGATTGTTATTATCAACTTTTTGCTTGTCATTAATATTGCTCTATTTATGCTTTCATTTCCCAAAAAGTGGTATTAGAGCCAAGTAAGTCAAGATAAGGGGACTTGCATGAGTTCAAGAGACGGATCTACGTGAGTGGATTGGTGTGGGATGGATTTATCTTAGTGTCGCAGGTTGTCCCTGTTAGATAGTGCGCCAATCTTAGACACACTTAAAAAACTATTTTTTTTTGTAAAGTGTCACAGGAAATCCATGTAAAAGGTGCGACAATTTTGGAAAAGTGTCGCAGGATACCTTTGTCTAGGGTGCGACACCTGTGGATATCCTTGTCAAAGGTTTTTTAGTCCACAAAATAAATGTATATTTTATCATGGATCTTTGTTTTATTATGCACATGGAGAAGATCGCCTTGGTAAATTAATGGATGGAGAATGTTTTTTAAAATAAATGGTTGGATGCTTTTAAGTAAATATATAATTTAAGGTGGACGTCTTTTGTTTGTGGTAAAAGGTTTTAAGTAAATATATATTAAATATTTATTTTGTTTTAAACCTTTTACTTAAATATTTTTGGGTTTAACCTTAAAATACCATTATACCTCCATATTAAGAAGGCTTGGTTTTATAAGCAGTGGTTTGGACGGTTTTTTGTGCTAATGGCGAAAGTGCAGAGTTGTAAGTTTGAGCTGGAGAAATTCAGCGGAAAGAATAACTTTGAGATATGGAAGCTCAAAATGCGAGATCTACTTGTGCAACAAGAATTTCAAAAGGCGTTGGCGGGAAAGACAAAGAAACCAACAAGCATGATAGACGAGGACTGGGAAGATCTGGATGCAAAGGCCCTCAGTACCATTCATTTGTGTCAGGCAGATGAAGTGTTGTTTAACATCGTTGGAGAGGAGACAACAACATGTTTATGGAACAGACTGGAGAGTTTGTATATGACAAATTTCTTGACAAACAAAATCTTCTTGAAGAGGCAGTTGTATAGCTTACAGATGAGAGAAGGTACGAAATTTATCGATCATTTAAATTTTTTCAATACTCTAATTTATCAATTAGCTAGTATGGAAGCAAAATATGAAGATGAGGACAAGGAAGTTACACTATTGTGTTCATTGCCTTAGTCTTGGGATCATCTGGTCACATCTATGTGGTTTAGCACAACAAATACCATTGACTATGATATTGTTGTGGGAGATTTATTGTCTGAGGAGATGAGGAGAAGATCCAATAAAGAAACCTCGACAGTAGAAGCAATGGTGTTCAAAGGTCGATCTATAGAAGGAGGGAAAGATCATAAAGGTACATTCAGGTCAAGGTCAAAAGATAGTAAGGATAAGGGAAAATGTTGGTTCTGTGGAAAATCTCGACATCTCAAGAAGGATTGCTGGAAAATACAACAATCATCCAAAGAGGACTACACAAAATAAGCAAATTCAGCTACAATTATGGTTGATGAATTTTTATCTATCTATAGTATAGAGGTTGTGGAGCGGTGATGGTTGAGTCACCGTGAAGAAAAAAAATATGTATTTACTTTCAAGTTGCAAAAATAATTGATTGCATGTAAATGGGCATACGTCTGTGAGACCTATATATGCATGTGTACCCCTGGTTTATTGGGTCACCTATGAAAAAGTATAGACATAGATTTAGGTAGATTGAATATGTGTGGGGGAATGTATGTTGGGTTAACCTTGACTCGGTGAAAGAGTTAATGAGTTAAATATGGATTTTAGGTCAAAGCATGTGGTTTTTCAGGTCCATGTTTTTTGAGTAGCCTATGGTATTGTGTCCATGGATTGCATATAATGAAGCCTATAAAAGGTTTGATGAAGTCCATTGTAAATGGGCCTGGAGGTAAGCAGTGAAGGCTTACTTGGCCGACTTGGCCGGATTTGGTCAAGGGAATGTTCATGTTAAGGTGGAGCACTGAGACTCTAGTGTAAATTCCCTAGAGGTGAGCGAAAAAGGTTCACTTGGGTTGGCTTGGCAGGATTTGGTCAAATTTGTTTGAATGCAAAATTTGAGGTGGAGCAATGTGTCCATGTTAGAAAGGTGGGTTTTTATAAAGGCTGGTGTGTTTAGAGATTTGCAGTGAAATGAACATTGGCAGGTCAATCAAGTGTTTGAGAATATATGATGAAGGTAGGTTCATACCCATGGAACTTGGAAATTATTGCAAGGAAGTTGGGATCGAAAGGGCTTGTTCAGTAATGCCAAGTTGCAACAATAGTTGTGGGAAGAAGCGATTGTGTTATATGGTAAATCGGTCACCATCGGTTATAAAAGACTGGAATTTTCTGGAAGAGGTATGAATAGGTCATCTGGTGATTACTCAAAAATATGAAATTATTTGGTTGTTATGCTTATGTTTCTTATCAACATTCTAAGTAAGACCCAGATCAAACAGGTAGATATTTGATATGGTGATGATGTTAAAGGATGCAGAATGTGGGATCCTACTACACACAGAATCATCATGGACAAATATTTTGTGTTTGATGAATCTACTTTTATAAAATCAAACATAGTAAAAAGATGAAAGGTTCAAAGCATGTTTGGTAGCAAAAGGGTATTTGGAAGGTATTGATTTCCATGAAAGTTTCTCACCGGTTGTTAAAAGATTGTTTCTATTCATGTTGTGTTATCACTAGTTATGTTACTTGATCTTGAGTTAGTACAATTAGATGTTAAAATTGTTTTACGTGGATATTTTTTGGAAAAAGGGATGTATATGGAACAACTAGAAAGGTTAGTTCAGAATTGCAATAGAATATTTTTTTGCAAACTCAGGAATCATTGCATGGCTTCAAGCATGCCAGGAAAATGGTACAAGATGTTTGATTCCTTCATGGTGAGATAAATTTTACAAGAAGTGAGTATAACCATTGTAAATATGGTATATTTAGTATCTTGGTGTTAAATGTTATGCTTGTTGCAAGAACAAGCATGTATGAGGTCAACATGTTGGCTCAGTTGGTTAGGATGTTTGATATGAAGGATCTAGGAGAAATAAAACAAATCTTGGGCATGGAAATACACAGAGACATGAAGGATGGTAAGCTTGGTTATCACAATCGAAGTATGTGGTGAAGATACTTGAGAAATTTGGTATGAATAATGTGAAACCAGCAAAATCCCTTTGGCTTTCCATTGTAAGTTTTTCTTCAAATTTATGTCCTAACTAATGAAGAAGAAAAGGTTTATATGTCTCGAGTATCGTATGTCACTAGGAAGTTTGATGATTGAGATGGGAAGTGTCATTATTTCACATGCAATTGGTGTTCTCAATATACACGTGGAAAAACCAGGTGAAGAGCATTGAAATGGATGCTTCAGTATCTTAGAAGCGTAATAACACAAGTATCACCTACAATGGTTGCAGTGATTTAGTCTATGGTTATGATTCAGGATATTTGGACAAGAGGAGACCTACCTCAGATTATGTCTTCCAAGAATGCAAGGATATGTTGGGTAAGTTTGGACAGGTATAAGATGAGGTCTTTTGTGGTGGTCAAAGTGTTGTGCATTTGACTAACAATCCAATGTATCAAATGGAAAAGTGCATCGGTTTATAAGACAAGTTACTAATGGAGGAAGAATGATCCATATTGGAGCGAATCATGCAGACATGTTCACGTAACGGTATTGTTAGAGAAGTTGTGGAGTTGTGATGGTGTTTGGATTCTCTTGGTTTGCAAGAAAGATGATGAGTAAATTTGGGCATGATATATCAGGTAAATTGTTGTCAAGGTAGAGATTGTTGAAAACGTGCCAACTAATTTCCCATGCGGATGCATGCACACAACATTAACTAAAAATAGAATGTGCATGCATGCACTCTTTAGTGAACAGGTTGTGTAAATGGTGGATCGGATTGAAATCATTTCGTTTAAATATTTGATAGATGTTATATATATGAGCATACCCATAGAGGTGAAGGGGAGCAATGTAGTGTAGCACAACGTGTGTTAAGAGAGGAGATGATGGTTGTATGCATGTGATTGGATATTATAATTCTCCCTTGAATAATAAGAATATTGATTATCATTGCCCCCGTGTTTTTTTCCCATACTGGGTTTCCACATAAATCATTGTGTTCATTGTGTGATTGTTGTTCTCGGGTTTTTACTTATCATTAATCTTTCTCTATTTATGATTCTGCTTCCCAACAATAAGCACATTCTACATGCCATTGTGTGAATGCAGTGACATCATTTTTAAGCTTCCCACGACAAATACAACATATCTCTCTCCTCCCCGAGGAAGAATGAAACATCCACTTTGATCAACGTCTTCTGCTCTAATATATTTCTCGACCTCTCTGATAATATCTCATATATCATTTTTTTGTGAATATTGTTATCATTTTTATTACCTTTGTCACTACCACAAAGGCCATGCTACCTCTAGGGATCTCACATCCTTTGTGTATTTCAATATGTCACTCTTCAAGCTCCTCTACGAATAAGCATAATCTAGTTGATATTGGCGTGGGCTCCCTCTCCCTGACCAAGTTCATGCTTTCTTGTGCTCTTTTGTTTTCCTTTTCCATATTCGTTCTAATGTTTTTGGGAAAAGTCTCTCGAGTTTCTCAATGAAACTTTAGGAAGGAAAAAAATAAAAGAATAACAATAATAACATATATTGAGTCGTCCAGGATACCTTCTCCTCTGTGACTGAGTTGAGTTGACTTGTGAGAGAGCCCAGTGTTGGGTATGCCCATGTGATGGGATGCATCGTTCTCCTATGTGTGAGATTTGAGTCGTCCCCTAGTGTTGGGTGTGCCCATGTGATGGTGTATCGTTCTCCTCTATGTGAGAGTTGAGTCGATGTGGTACTCCAAATGATTCTCCTGTGGACTCAGTTGAGATAGAGATCTGTTGAGTATGACGTCCCTGTGGCTGAGCACAAGTGGGTGTGTCCCTAGTGGCTGAGAACTAGTGGACGTATGGATCCCTTGCTATATTGTCTAAGTGTAAGATTTACTTGTAACCCTAATTATGATGTAAAGGGTACAATCCATCCCCACCATATGTGAAAGATAATTAAGGATTACTGTAATAATTAATTATATTTCTGAGTTATTGAGGTCAACCCTGTTGTGCCAATAGACACACCTATTGTTATGTCTGGTCTTGTATAAATAAAGGTGATTTCCCCATTGAGGAAACACACTTGTCACTTGTCATTTGAAAATTTCAGACCTACCTTTAAGGTTGAAGTGCGCACCTCTCTTGGGCGCTAGTTTCAAGGTTGTAGAGCACCCTCTTGTGTGCATTAGGGTTTTATGGTTGGAGGATATTCTCTTGGTAATATAACAAAGGATTGTTGGGTTTTCTTCCCTTGAGTATAATGGTTTCCCAGAATATTTATTGTGTTCTTGTGCATGGTAATTCTTCTTGTGATCTTGGTTATTGAAGCACTTGTGTATGATGTAGTTGCATTTGTTTATGGTTCAAATACATGCTAAATGAAATAAACTTCATGCTTGAGCCTAGCATAGTGAAAATTCAGCATGGTACTAGAGCATAGGTATTGAAGAAGCCATTGCACAAGCCTTCAAGCAAGTCATCCTCTCTTCTGCAAAACCGTACAACCCTCCTAGGGTTTATAGAAAAAGGTACGAACCGCTCTTATTTGGTTTTTTCAGCACTTTCCACTGAAACGTTGGGGATAAAATTGCATAAGAGTGTATGGCCTCCTTTAGTTCACCTCCAACAACTTTTAGATTTCATTTCCTAAAATTTTGGATTTTTGGCCCTAGGGTTTCTAAGGTTCCGTAATTTTCTGCAGAATTTTGGTTTTAGGGTTTCTGCAGCTCATTGAAGGATTTTTCAAGCTTACTAGTGTTATTCTGACTTTCAAGGATCATTGTTGACAATCATAAGTCCAACTAAACCTAAGGTTGTTATCATATCCTAGTCGTTAGGTTTCTTATCCTAGTTGATAAAGGTTTGTGGAAGAATTTGCAAACCATGAGAAACATAACCTTGGTGGAAGATAGGCTTGATGGATCAAGAAAATTTAGTTCCTGGAATTCAAAACTTCAGATCACCCTTGAAGAGGATGAACTATTGAGTGTAATACAAAAGGATTTACCAAAGACAACCACCAATGAAGAGAAATAAAGACAACTTGCATCCACTGTTGATGTTGATCCAGAGCCATATCAGAGAGATGAAGACATCAAAGATGAAACCTTATTATTCATATCAACACTCTCAGGTACGGTTCCTACTGATAATGATATTTGGTTAATTGACAGTGGTGCCTTGAGGCACATGACCAGATATAGAGATTATCTGACAGATCTTGTTGAGAAAGAGACCAGTCTACATGTTGTACTTGGAGACAATGCCAAATATAATGTGAAAGGGGTTGGAACTTCTAGAATCCAACTAGATTTTGACATACCCCTTCAGTTGAGTGAGGTACTATATGTACCTGGGATGAAAAGGAACCTTGTCTCCATTTCTTCCTTAGAGGATAAAGGCTACAAGTTTACCTTTTCTGAAGGAAAAATTCTTACATGGCACAAGGACTCACATATGAATTATGCTCGGGTAATTGGTATTCGAGAAAAAAACTTATACATGTTGATTGTTCGACCAATCCGTGCCTTGTTACATCATACTATCAGCTTGAGTGAGCTATGGCATAGGATACTTGCTCACATTCATTATAGAGCCCTTCCAGCTCTAGGGAAGATGGTAACAGGCCTTCCAGAGATACATGTTCAACATAATGGTGTTTGCAGAGGTTGTTCTCTTGGAAAGAATGTCAAGGGGTCCTTCTTGAGCAATGACAACAGATCCAAGGGGATCTTATACTTGATACATTCAGATGTGTGTGGGCCAATGATTGTTGCCTCCTTGAACGAATATTTGTACTATGTGATCATAGATGATCACTCTCAAAAAACATGGATTTATTTCTTGAGGACCAAGGATGGAGTCCTTGCAAGATTTCAGGAATTCAAAGCTCAGGTTGAGAACCTGACTGGAAGGAAGATCAAGGTGCTAAGATCAGATAATGGAGGAGAGTACACCTCCAGGGATTTTAGTGATTTATGTATTGAGGTAGGCATCAAGAGGGAGTACAAAGTTCCTTATAACCCTCAGCAAAATGGGGTTGTAGAGAGGAAGAACATAACCATCAATGAAGAAACTAAAGAAATGATACATGATCAAAGTCTACCTATGATTCTATGGGTATAAGAATACATGACAACAATATACGTTCAAAACAGGAGTCCTCACCAGATTTTGAAGAATATGACTCCCAAAGAATCCTTCACCAGAGTAAACCCTGAGGTTGGACACTTCAGGATATTTGGGTGTCTAGTATACTTTCATGTACCCAAGGAGAAGAGGTCCAAGCTAGACCCTTTATGAAGAAATGGTACATTTGTGGGATACAGTGAATCTTCGAAGGCATACAGAATCTACATCCCTGGTCAAAGATAGATTGAGGTAAGCAAAGATGCCATCTTTGAGGAAGAAATAGACTTTCGAAGATCTAGAGAATCTCAGATGGATATTGACAACGAGACA
The DNA here is from genome assembly GCA_009831015.1 of Picea engelmannii. Lineage (NCBI taxonomy): Eukaryota > Viridiplantae > Streptophyta > Pinopsida > Pinales > Pinaceae > Picea > Picea engelmannii. The sequence continues at coordinate 104,933 of ML776881.1, forward strand.
ATACCTTCTCCCCCTTCAACATTTCAGAGGGAGAACCATTGATCCAGTCGATCCAGTTGATCCAGTTGATCCAATTTCTCTAGTTTATGTTCCCAGAGACATTGCATGGGCCATAAAAGGCCTACCTGGGCTCAAAAAACTCCGCAGGAGGCAGAGGGACATGCAACTCCTCGATGCACATTCTGAGAGAGAAAGAGACCACAAAGATTTTCGAGCTATGTTTCATTCGTGAGACACATCATTGATACTGAGCCTTCTTTTTATGGAGAAGAAACAGGTCAACATGTATGGAAATATGCCATGACAGAAGAGTATTGGTCCATCATGAAAAATTATGTACGGGATATTGTTCCGAGACCAGAAGGGAAGTTTGTAGTGACTTCCAAGTGGATCTATAAGATCAAGCATGTAGTTGATGGAAGTGTCGAGAAGTACAAAGAGAGATTTGTGGCTAGAGGATTCTCACATTTGGAGGGAATTGATTATGAGGAGACATTTTCTCCTTTAGCCCGATACACTTCCATCCACACTACCATTGCACTAGTTGCATCCATGGGTTGGAAACCACATCAGATGGATGTAAAGAAATATTTTCTTTATGGTGATATTGAGGAATAATTTTACATTGAGTGGCCACAGGGATTTGTGATGCATGACGATAAATCTCATGTGTGGAGGTTGAAGAAAGCCATGTATGGCAAAGCAGGCACCTCGTGCTTGGTATGAGAAGATGGATGGATTCCTGATGAGTTTGGGCTTCAGCAAGAGTGTTGTTGATCCAAACCTATATTATCACATTGTTGGTGACGAGTGCCTAATCTTGGTCCTATACGTTGATGACTTATTCCTCACCGGTTAAGAAAGACTTATTGTTGAATGCAAGAGAGCATTAACTTTTGAATTCGAGATGAAGGATCTGGGTATGATGCACTACTTCTTGGGACTAGAAGTATGGAAAAGGACTGATGAGATTTTCTTGAGTCAAGGAAAATATACAGTGGATATATTGAAGAAGTTAGGTATGACAGACTGCAAATCCATGCCTACACCGATGGTGATGGATCTGAAGAAAATAAACAATGCTTCTACTAATCCAGGCGAGATTGATCCACATTTATGTCGATAGCTGATTGGATCATTGATGTATCTGGTTAACAACAGACTTGATATATGCTATGTAGTGAATGTACACATCTAGTTCATGAGTCAGTCGAGACAGACTCACTAGATAGAAGCAAATCATGTATTGAGATATCTACAAGGAATAGTTGGATATGGTCTGAGATATGCCTCCAGTGTAGACATGAGATTGCAGGGATATGCCAATGCAGATTGGGTAGGGAGTGCAGTGGACTGGAAGAGCACATCTTGTTGTTGTTTTACCTTAGGATATGCCATGGTTTCCTGGTGCAGAGGGAAACAGAGCTATGTGGCTTTGAGTACCGAAGAAGCAGAGTATATAGCATTGAGTGTGGAAGTTTGTGAAGCAGTGTGGCTTCGTAATCTCCTTGCATAATTATTTAGACATGAGATGGATTCCACCATTATACATTGCGATAACTAGAGTTGTGTGAAGCTCTCCGATAATCCTGTGTTTAAATGATAAATTGAAACACATTGAGATATGGTGCAGAGGAAAGCAGTACATGTGCAGTACCTTTCTACACATGAGCAAGTTGCAATTGTCTTCACCAAACCACTTGCTAGGACGAAGTTCGAGTACTTCCATGAGAGACTTGGCCTGGTGGAGAATGCCTCCCTAGATGAGAGGGAGTGTTGATGATTGCAATGTCGTGTGACATTCTCGAGGATAAGTTCTCCTTTGTGACTGAGTTGAGTCGATCTATGAGAGAGCCCAGTGTTGGGTATTCCCATGTGATGGGGTGCATCGTTCTCCTCTGTGTGATAGTTGAGTCATCCCCTAGTGTTGGGTGTGCCCATGTGATGGGTGTATCATTCTCCTCTGTGTGAGAGTTGAGTCGATGTGGTACTCCAGAAGATTCTCCTATGGACTCAATTGAGATAGAGAGTTTTTTAGTATGACGTCCATGTGGTTGATCACAGGTGGACGTGTCCCTAGTGGTTGAGCACTAGTGGACATATGGATCCCTTGCTATATTGTCTAAGTGTAATATTTACTTTTAACCCTAATTATGATGTAAAGGGTACAATTTGAGCCCACCATATGTGAAAGATAATTAAGTATTATTGTAATAATCAATTATATTTATGATATTTAGGTCGGCCCTGTTTTGCCAACAGACACACCTATTGGTGTGTCCGGTCTTATATAAATAAAGGTTATTTCCCCATTGAGGAAATACACTTGTCACTTGTCATTTGAAAATTTCAGACCTACCTTTAAGGTTGAAGTGTGCACCTCTCTTGGGTGCTAGTTTCAAGGTTGTAGAGCACCCTCTTGTGTGCATTAGGGTTTTATGGTTGGGGGGTCTTATCTTGAGAATATAGCAAAGGATTGTTGGGTTTTCTTCCCTTGAGTAGAAGGGTTTCCTAGGATATTTATTGTGTTCTTGTGCATGGTAATTCTTCTTGTGATCTTGGTTATTGCAACACTTGTGTATGATGTAGTTGCATTTGTTTATGGTTCAAGTACATGCTAAATGATATAAACCTCATGCTTGAGCCTAGCATAATGAAAATTCAACATATATATGGAAAAGTATCGAAACTTATTTTCAGTTTCTCAATAATAAAAGAATAGCAACATGTATAGATATATAATAATAATAATAAAAGAGTAGCATATATATATATATATGGGTGGAGGGGGTCCCTTGTCCCACAAACAAGAGGGTCTCATACACCAATTTGATGTCTCACTTAGTCGTGACATTAAAAATAGATTATTATTATTATTATTATATAGAGGTTTCTAATAAAGTTGAATAAAATTATATGAATATAAATATAAATATCATATTATAGTATTATAACATTTATATAATTATATTTCATTTCATATTATATTATAATTATATTGTATTTCAAAAGCTAAAAAGAATTTTTGAACTAAATCCAAATGATTTTTTAATTGAGAGATTATTTTTATTACCTCATTAACAATCTTATTATTTTTCTATTATTGAATACCTAATTTCAACCTTTTCCATTTCTATTTGTTATCTTTTCTCTCTCCTTCAACGATTACTTGTCATTCTGCCTCATCACTCTTTTCGAATCATATTAGCTTTTTATATCCATGATGATGGATAGAATGTCCCCGATGATGGGTAGAATGTTCACTCCAAACATTGAACGTTTCAAAACCTCTCACAATTTTATCCAAAAAATTCTACTATTATAACTAAAAGTGGAAACCTACATACTCATATTTATATTATAATTTTTATTTCCTATAATAATTATTTTTATATTTGAATTTTATATTGTATCATAACTTATCAAAAATTACCAAATATTCACTTTGTATTAATCTTTGCACACATGAACACCACACTATAAAATCCTCCCTACAAAAGTGAATGCATAAAGACACGACCACCATCACTAGTAATCGTGAATTTTTTAAACTTTTCCATTGCATAACATAGCAATTGTGGACATGCACGCTTAAACAATCAATGATGATGTTATATGGGATGCATTATATAGTTTATCATGTTAAACCTTTATCTATTTAATGGTAAACCTACCAAATCAAATGCAATTCAAGTTTACTATAAGATCTTTTAAGTTACATATTGTTGATTGAGTCCTAACATATTAATTAGTCCATGTCTTAAAATTCTCCAATGTGAACACACCAAAATCTTAGCAACCTTGCATATCTAATTGCGACAAGAATATGACAAGAATGGAACTTTAAGGGTTATTTGTCAATAGGATAATGGGCATGTTATTTTGGAGATTGAGGTGATGAGCTAGGGTTTATGGGCGAGAAGATTATGATCTTTTATAATCCTTATTAAGTCATTGCTTGAAGTTCTATTCCATTGAATTCATTTTTGTTGGCTTAGAGGTTGTGACATTTCAAGTAAAACACATTACGGGCCATTATGGATCTTGATATCCCAAAACCTATTTTTTGTAGGAGTTATGATTAGTCGAAAGAGTAGAGACAACCCAAACAAAACCACAAAAAAAGTGTTCCTAATGTGTATTATAAGGTAATGAATCTCCTCCTAAAATGAAACTTTGTGGATCTAGATATGATAGTTTATGCAATCAATTTCACATAGGTTCCATCTTGGGTTACTTGTGTCAAGAGGATGCATCCTGAGGTAATTATCCAAATATTCATCAAGGAAGTGTTGGACAACACTGGAATTACACTCACACACACAACATAACCAAAGGCTCTTTTTTGTTCATGTTTAACAACCAAGACAATGTGATGGATATATTTATGAGAGGCCACTAGGTTTGCAAACATACTTGAGTCATGCTCTCTATTTAGTTTGATGATTTCTCCATTGATACATATTCTTAGTTGTTTTATCATATCAAGGTGGAGTCCCAATTTCTTCCAATGCAATTTTGTCCTACCCTAGAACATATTTTTCCCCCCTTCGGAAGTGTAATTTTCCATGAATGATGAATGCCCTTCAACTCTATACCTCAACAGAAAGATTACGTTTAGGTTAAATTGTCAATAGACCTTAAGGAATTCATGCAAATATGGGTGAGACATAGGGTCCTCAAGTAGCCAATCCATCACATCAATCTTCCCAACATACACTTTTGATGTAAAAACCTAGATCACAATATATATGATCATGTGTTAATTACCTAGGTTGACCCTTTGAAAACCCAACCCACACACACTCCTAGAGATCCTTTTACTTCCATGATGACAAATGATGGAAAAGGTGGGTGGAATTAAGTGGTTAGAAAGAATAAAGTTTATAAGAGGATAAAATTCAATCCTTGAAGGAATAAACCACTAATTATCCTATCCATGGCTAGTCCTAATAGGATAATGGCCCCAATGGCCACAAATCACTCTATTAGCTTGGTGTAGAGAGGGAGTATAAGTGATAGATATCACTCGCCTATATAGCTCTTACACTCTCAAGGTAAAGAAATGGTGTGGATGTCAATGTCCAACTAAAGGAATTGAAGAAATTTACTTTATGTGAGTTGAATATTCCATGATAGCTTGCTACAATGAGAAAATATTAGTAAACCTTGGAAGATAAACATATGAAACACTTAACTTTGGAAATACCAATATGCATACACCATAAACAACAAAAGAACGTAGAAATAACCCTTAAGGTAGGATAACACTATCAAATACTCCTTATGGAAGGAATCACTCCACAAGAAATCCTTGCTACAATACAATAATCAACATCCAACATTCAACATACAATAATACTCATGTTTATTTATACTTTATCATGGGTATTCCTAGGGGTCTATTCCAATTACTCTATATTATATATTATTTCCTCTAACTACATAGTGGGAATATTCCATGATTATGGCCACATTAAAATCATTATCCATCTTGGTTACCACCCTAGGTACCCCATATCATCCTCCCTAAGTACATTACATTTCATCCCCCTTAACCATGTTTCATCTTTGAAACATGGGAAGAATCCATGTAATATGATCTACTAAGCAATGAAGTCAACTAGTACCAAGAACGAGCATTCATTCATCCTAGTGAAATGTGGAAATAGGGTCCAACTACTTCCTTTACACCTCAATCTTGATTATAGTTGCTCCTTTGGTTCCATGTTGTTATTTTTGTACTCTAGTATCTCCATGCATTTCTTGTATTCCTCCATGTGCCTCCATATTGGTTACTTGTATGGTTCCATGTTGGTCCATAATAAGTTTGTTGATGATCATGACCTTTCCTTGATGAAAATGGTCTCTCATGGTAGTGTGAGTGGTGATATACATGAACCTTGGCTATTGGTTCTTTGGTCTTTGACTCTTCAACATGTGGTTCCTTTAAGTCATGTAGCTCCTTATATTCATCTTCCTTTTTATGCCCTTTTTGGGGCTTTTCTTCATGTGTTTATATATGCTCTTTTACTGATTCAACTTAATTTCTTCATATGGCATTTCAGTAGGTGATGCAATTAGTTTCCCTACCAAGACTTATTCATGTGGCCCCTTGAGCCCTTAATGTAATTTTCTTTTTCTTATACCAAAGATTCATAAATTCGTTTTGCAAATTAATATTAAATGTACCAATTGAATCCATCCAAAGATATCCCAAAACAATATCCACATAATCCATATATATATCATGAAAATATGAATGTAACATATATTTATCTATAGTAACACTCAAATATTTAAAAATTTGAACATTCTCATACTCAACCCGAGTTCTTTGAATATTCATTTATAGGACTTGTAATCTTTTAGCTAAGTTAACATTGATGAAATTATTCTTGCAATTAATATTTATAGAAATAATGAGCTCCTCCTACTGAATCCATCCATGAACTTGTAATAGGAAGTTGTTACATGAAAATAAAGCCTTATAGATCTCATCATCCTTCTTCACCACATGAGACCTTATCATTGTCAAGAAACTCCCACCATTTGGTATAATCATCTCTTAAATTAAATATTACCCAAGATTTCCACACCTTTCCTTGTAGCATACCCAACCACCCATGTACATAGTTAGGGAAGTGGGGTTCTTCAAATTTCCTTCCCTCTAAATTTTCAATTATCTCTAATACAACAATTTCTCTCTGTCTCGTTATCTATTAATTAATGCAGGCTAATATGAAAATGCATGCTCGGGAAAACATAATTACATATGTAGATTATACAACGCAACATAACATCATTTAAATCCATAATATACACAACATTAAATCAACATAAATACAAATAACCCTAACACTTATATTTATGGAAATAAGACACCAACTGGCTATAGATGTAGGACGTTCCACCCAACCATAGGCTCACCATTACACTTAGTCTCTCTACAATGGAACACCCTTGAGTTGAGGCTATGATTCCACAAGGAGGAATTTCTCCTATGGCTAGCTCTAGTTCTCTCACAGAGCCCAATTTTTCTCAATATTCACATGTTACAAACTCTCACAATAATTTCAATCCACTATCTCTCTTTCTCCTTAGATCTACACAACCCAAGGAATGGGATCCCATTCTATGCCATGTAGTCCCTCGAGCTATCCCACTTCCCTTCAAATCTCTTGCACAAGTTGACCAAGAAATATCTCTATTGGGGACTCCAAGAATTATAAACTATAAGGGAGTTTCTCAATGGAAACAATTCCCTTCACACAAGGTCATAATTTTTCCACATGGGTTTATTTCCCATAATGTCATTATATTCATGGCATCTTAGCTCTCAAACAAGTATTCCATTAGAATGATTGAAAAAATACCAAGAATGATGGACAACTCTCCTTCAACAACCAAAAACTATGGGTTATATTTGCATGCCCACAACTAACCATGTGGCTCTCTAAGAATCCCATGTAACTTCCTTGGAAACTAATACCAAGGTTGGTATGACTTAGAGTGACACAAGAAAAATACTTAGTCTAGGAATAAAATAATTTAATTTTTATTTGGCCTCGTCGATCCCCCCTATGCCCCCTTTCTTTCCTCTCTTATGGAATCATAGCCCCCCACGTTTTTGTCCTTCTCCATCTATAGTTGGTGATGTATTTGTATTATTAACACTCAATGTACAATATTTACATATTACATCTCTTGGCCCTCAACCATTCATCATACACACAAATATACATTGATATTCCAAGGATCAAAATTGGGGTGTTACATTCCCCTCCCCCTAAGTTTTGCACTATCCTTAGTGCACATCACCATGCATATGTACAATAATTTTTTTTACATCAAAATTTCAAAATAGATGTAGGTATTCCTCCTGGATCACATCTTATAGATTCCATGTCACTTCTTCATGGTTGTAACGGGTCCACTAGGCCTTTACCTACCCTATGGCTCTATTCCAGAGCACCATGACTTTCCTATCTATTATACTCGTTTGATGCACCTGGAAGTCTCCTTCATGCTCCACTTGAATCAAAGTCAAGTCAATGACATGGTTAGGACCATGCACATACCTTTTTAATAATGACACATGAAATACATTATTCACTTTCATGGAAGCAAACAATGCAACCATGTATGCATCTAGTCCTATTCGATCTGATATCTCAAATGGACCACATAATTTGGCTGTTGTTTTGGTGTATCTTCCTAAATTCAAAGAAATATTCTTTGAATTTACTTTCATAAATACATTTTCCCCAATTTTAAATTTCACATGTATCTTGTCTTTATCTACATAACTCTTATGTCTGTCCTATGTTTCCTTCAAATTATGTTTAAACTTTACCATTTTTTCTTTCGTTTCTCTAAGCAACTTTAGCCCATGTACTACTATGTCTATTGGATTGTCCCAACTAATTGGAGTATTTCATTTTATTCCATATAAATTTTCAAATGGACTCGTCTTTAATGAATATTTGATGCCCATTATTATAGGAAAATTCAACCAAATGCAAGTAGTCCTTGCACCTAGATAGCTTATCCATCACATACATTCTTAACTTGTCTTCAATCACTTGGTTAACTCTCTATATTTTCCCATTTGTTTGTGGTTGATAGGTTGTACTAAAGTTCATTTTTTTTCAAATACTTTGAACAATCCCTTCCAAAAGTTTGAAGTAAACTTTGAATTTCTATCTAAAACAATTTCCTTAGCCTTACTCCATGCAACCTGACAATTTCTTTCATATAAATTTCTGCTATGTTAGTTTCCATGTGACTCAATTTAACTAGAATAAAATGATCAGGTTTTGTCAATTTATCCACCACTACCATTATGGAGTCATGTTTTCTTGTTTTTGGCAACTTAGTGATAAAGTCAATGGTTACCACTTTTCATTTCCACTCCAGAATTGGAAATGGTTGTAGAAAACATATTGGGTGAATATGCTTAACCTTTACTCTTTGAAATTCCATACACCTAGCTATGTAATCAACCACATCTTTTTTCATTTCTGACCAAAAGTATTGAATTCTTATTGATGAAATTGTCTTCTGGTATCAAGGATGTCTAGCATATGGAACATTATGCATTTATTTTAATACTATCTTCCTTAATTCATGAGAATTAGGGACATACGCTCTATTTTCCTTTGATATGTTTAATGTCAAAGTCATACTCACTCAAAAATTCCAACCAGCTTATTTGTATTGCATTTAAATTTATTGTTCAAATAAAAAATTTTAACCACTTTGGTCTATCCTTAACTCAAATTTTCTTACCATTAAGTAATGCCTCCACATTTTCAGTGCATGCACTATGGAAGCAAGCTCCAAGTCATGTGGCATAATTATTCTCATGATCTTTAAGTTTTTTGGACTCATAACAAATCACATGTCCACTCTAAGTAAGGATTCCACCAAGTCCCTTTTTGCCTGCATCTATACACATCGCAAAACATTCATCTAGATAAACAATATTCAAAATGGGTGCAGTAGTGAACAATTCTTTTAGTAGATGGAAACTTTCTTCACACTTTGGTGTCCATTCAAACTTAATCCCCTTCTTTTGTAAATATGTAATGGGATGAGAAATCCAAGATAATCCTTCTATGAATCTCCTATAGTATCCAACAATCCCAATGAAAGACCTTTCCTATGATATATTCTTTAGTGTTGGCCATCCTCTAGTAGGTTCAATCTTCTCTAGATTGACTACTATCCATTCCTTTGAAATTATGTATCCCAAGTAATGGATTTGTCTCTTGTCAAATGAACACTTGCATAACTTAATAAACAATTGATACTCTCTTAGCACCTATAATACCAACCTTGAGTGGTTTTCATGCTCTTACTCTATCATGGAGTAAATAAGAATTCCATTCATGAATACAATGACAAACTTATTTAGTTAATTTCTAAATATACCATTCATTAAACACATGAAGCTAGTTGGTGCATTTGTTATTCTAAATGGAACCACTACAAATTCATAGTACCCATAACTGGTTATGTAAGTAGTCTTGTTGATGTCTTCATCCTTTATCCTTACTTGATGGTAACCAAACCTCAAGTCTATCTTTGAGAATATCTTTTCTCCTCTTAGTTGATCAAGAAAGTCATCAATTATGGGTAAAGGATATTTATTCCTCACAATGATTTATTTCAACTATTTGAAATTAATACACATCCTCAAAGTGCCATCTTTCTTCTTTACAAAGAGTACAGGTGCTCCCCAAGGTGATACACTTGGGCGTATATACCCCTTATTTAACAATTCTTCTAATTGTAGTTACAATTCCTTTAAATCCAGTGTACTCGTTATGTAAGGATTCTTTGATATTGGGGTAGTTCCAAGCATTAAATCAATAGAAAAACGTGTAACTCTTTTTGGTGGTAAACCTAGCATTTTCCTAAGTACATCCTCAAACTCCTACAACACTAAAAAGCATTCAAGAATTGGACATTTTCACTTGGTTGGCTCTTCCACGTGAGTTGCATACAATTGGCATCCTTTTCTAAAGAAAATATTCAGTTGTAAGCATGGAATTTCCCTTATAGATATAGGTCTTAGAATTCCTTTCATTGCCCTCTGCTCTCCTTCTTTATCAAGACAAGACAAGTAAAAGTCGTGTCATGAAAATCTATAATAGCATGATGTACATTCAACCAATCCATCCCAATGAAGACATCATATGACCCAATTGGTTTGATGTTCAAATTTGCAATAGTGCCGACATCATTCATATCTAATGGAAAGCCCTTAACAATCTCAATAATTTTCCTTTTGGTTTGAGTGGCTAGTTGAACTAATCATGATTTCTCATGATTGATTTTATTTAAATGAAATATTTCAACAAAAGTAGGGGAAATGTAACTATGAATTTCTTATGAATCAATAAAAATGGAAGTAGGATGATTTGTAATCTTACCTCATGTTTGATTGATGGTCTTCTTGTCAATTTTTCAAGGTTACATATCTTCTTGGAACGTTCCCACCCATATCTTCCACTATGGTTGCCTCTCATATGTTGTGCACAGTCCTCATTCTATCTCCCTTATAAGGATAGCCTATGTACATATGATCCCCTTTACATCCCCAACATTTGATTGGCTATCTTGCCCTTTTCCCAAGGATTCTACCATCTTGGATTCACTCTAAGTTGACTGACCTTGTTGATAGGTATTAGGATTTTTCTTGAATAAAGGAGGTTTCAATCCTCTCTTCCTTTGATCCAATTTTTATGTCTTCTTATCTTTCCAAGACTTTTGGAAAACTACTCTTCCTCTATTATGCTCATATAAGTATTTGGCCTTCCTAATGGTCTCTTCTAGATTCTTAAGTTCATCAAATTGGATCTTGTCTTTGTAAAATAATGAAAATCCACTTAGGATCATTTGTATCTTCACCTTCTCCTCTTTAATAAATCCCACATACCTTAGCAACTCCAAAATTTTCTTTGCATATTCCTTCATGGTCATACTTCGCAACTCAAGCTCAAAGAACTCCTACATCATCTTGGCATAATAGTACTTAGAAAGGTATTGTTGTTAGAAATATTTCTTAACTGATTCCAATAAATCCTCTTCTCATTTATGTGTTTAACTTGCTTTATTTGATCCCACCACATAGAAGTCTTTCCTTGTAGATGGTGTATAGAAAACTTGGTTTCTAGATTGAATAATAACTATGTAACTGAAAATATTCCCTTATTCCTAGCAACCAAACTTTAGCTTCCTCTCCACTTTTGTTTTCACCATCAAAACTTGGTGGATTAAGCTTCATAAGATATCCTTACAAATTGTGTAGTTCATGTATTGATCTTTGATGCCTAAAAGGGGACACTTCTGGGCTACTCTTTGATTCTTCAAATGCATATAACGTCTTGGCTAAAAAAGTTGGTGAGTAATGTTGTCTTTGGGTTTTGATAGCACTTCTTGAGTGCTTAAATCTTCTATAACTATCCCTCCGTGCATGAGGTCTACCTTCTTCTTCATTCCTTGAACCTGATCCATTATTTATTTGCCTCTACGGTTGATTCAAACTATGTAGAAGCTTAGTGTTTATCTAATTTTGTTCCTCCTGTGCTCTTATTAGCCTCCCATTATTAGCTCTATAAATATGCTCAGATCTAAAAGTTATTGTCTCATAAATCGCCATGTTTGCCTAATTTATGCACTTTTCTCACTAGTGCAATTAAGCTTAGAGGCCAACTTCTTCCACCTATAGCATAAAATATGGCAAGAAATAGGAAAAAAAGTATATTGAGCAGAGATAATAATCATGATTTTGAGTACACATCTACTTTCATATTGGAAAATTGATGCTCCTACCAATTTATGCATCAATTTGGAATTGTCAACTTTACACTTTTTACACTTTCTCCAGACTAGAATTTTTAGCCAAAAATGATATCTCTCAAATGGGAAAAAACTAGGAAATCTTAAAAAAAAAAAGAGTGGTCTGGATTGTTGAGAAGATAAAATGTCAACTAGGATATTTTTTCTATATTGTTTATTTGAGGTCCCTTTTCCTCCTTTGAAGATCCCAAAAATCCTTAAAAAATCTCCTGGAATAATGGTTTTTGGCTTGTTTATGCATATCCATTCCAAAACCTTTGGAATTTGGCCAAATTGTCCCCTAGGATTCTTTATGACTGCTCCCATGACTCGATGTACAAATTTCATCAACAACAAGGCCTCTATCAAGGAGTACCACCTTGTCCTTCAAAAATCACTAATTTGTAGTTTCTAGAGTTCTAGAGCTGAATTGGCCAACAAAAATTCCATCGTTCTACACCGGAGTACAGTCTTTACTCAACCAACTACGATTAGTGAACAGTTCGATCCTTCATGTTTTCTCTCATATATCTATACAAATGGACCAATCTGATCCACTCTCTATGGAGATCTAATGAACATAATTAGTAGTTAATTGCAGGGATAATTTTAAGGATGGAAATTTATATTAAATTGTAGAAACATGGGCTAATCTTACTAGTCCTTAATATGAAAAATGAAAAATGTTTAGCGATATTTTTGTAAAAATATTCAAATTTATAAGGATTTTATATAGTTTCTATAAATTTTTAGCAATTTTTAAAGATCTAGGTACCTCTGAAGAAATCACTCAGTTAAAAAGGTCACTATCACAAACCCAAAAGCCTCTTTGTATGAAACGTCCAACAATAAAATCCCATGCTCCAAAAGAACAAATTTGTCTGAACACTTTGAACCTACAAAATGTTGCAAGACAATAAGATGATCCTAAGTCCTTATCATGCAAGGACTCCCATTTTGAATGTTATCACCCAAAGGCTATTCATGAGAAATTTAAGTTTGTAGATTCCATATTTACCTTGTTCACGCCAAATCAAATCCAAGAAAATCAAGACATGAGGAAGCCTAGGATTGAATACTTGGGCCAAACAAGTGAGGACTCAAGGGTAAAGCTTGAAGAGCCCAAGTTGTATGCGGGCAATCTACCCCAACCTGGGCACTAGTATGGCCTATATATTACAAAAGGTCAAAAGGATTCGTGGAATGTTGGAAATCCCTTCTTTGACGAAACAAATCCCATATGACCGACTATCGTTCGAAGAAACTTCCACACTATTACGAACTGGCCATTTTGAGCAAAATGAGCAAACACCATTTCTCACTTCCTTGCTAATAGATGACCTATATCTTCACAATCGCATGCTTGATTCCGAGTCATCTGTCAATATGATAAGTTTGAAGGTTAGCAACCAATTGGGGCTGGAAGTTAGATGGCCTTATACCGACATTAATAGATTTCAGTCAAAGGGGATCAAGGTCTACGGCTTGATGGAAGGTCTTCAAGTGCACCTTGCTAACTACCCTGATTTCCCCATCATAATGGACGTCGTTGTTGTCGATATACCTAACACTTGGGGAATGATATTATCTAGGGAATGCTTTGCTACTTTAGGCAGGAGTCTATAGATGAACTTGTCCTGGACAACTATTCCCATCAGGGATCAAGATTGCATCATCTTGCATAACAAACCAAAGAGAATGGAACACATTGAAAGGTGTAATCATGGACATAATGACTACAAATCCATAGATCCATGCTTATTTCAAGGTTGGCCCACTCTTACCTTGATAGAAGAAGACAATATTAATGAGATAACATGGACCGAGGGAAAGGGTGACTAAAATATTCCTAGAAATCACAAGGAAAATATTGCACTAGGTAATTACGTGGTGTTGCATTTGCACGAAACATACATAAGGGATAGTGCTTTGGTAGGACCCCACCCCATCATTCTGGAGAAAGAAAGAGATACAAATTGGGGTGATTATATTGACGATGCCTCTGACATCTCTGAAGACTGGGATGACTATTGTTCTATACAAGAAAATGACTATTTGATAAGGCTTAGAAGGAAAGGAGTTGGCTTCGTCAAATGGGAAGGGGATGATATCGAAACTAGCAAAATAAATGAGCCAACCAACGAAATACTTCTTGTATTTTCCCCTGATGATTTGCCTTTCGCTTCAAAGGAAGACTTTGATCAAATACAATAGCCAAAGAAGGAAGAGTATCAACAACTCCTAGACAAATACAAGGACAAAGAAGTTGGGATTGTCAAATTGTTAAATAAAGGAGAGGATGACATATTGATCAAATCATCCCAGCAAGAAATCTTCACAGTAGAATCCCACCCTCCTCCCTCAGAACAATATACTAGATTTATACAAGAAACAACCAAATCTAAGACAAAGGATTACCAAGAGGGAGATACAGTATGGATGTGGGAAACAAAAATGGGAGAGCCTACTAATATCAAAGGAAGTACACAATTTTGGCTTGGTCCCTTCAGAGTTGGAAGGAAGTCAGTCAATGATGCCTATTATTTATCCACGTTGGAAGGAAGAAGACGTCCATTACCAGTTGGTGGACACCTCCTTAAGCCCCATCAGGGAGCAGAGACTTGAATTCACAGGTAAGTGCAGGTGAGTAGGTAGGAATTTGCATTCATTGTATATACCATCTACATTTCATGCTAGAATATTTGTATTTCCATTTGTATATATGATTGATTACTTGTATTTCATTATATCATATATGAGCTAGGGGTGATATCACCACCCCAAATGATTACTAATAAATTTTGTTGAGATCTAGCAGGTCACAGTTCATACCAGAGATGTTGAGGTTCTCATGCGCTCTACAATGAGCACATGTCCCCGAGTTGGAGCCATATGTTATCCCCTAGCCTAGGGATAACTAAGGAGATCATGTCTTGAGGCCCACAGGTCCTAGACATGGAGTACCAAGAGCCATATTGACTTGAGCCTGGCCCTGGAGGGCCCATCCTTCTTCTTTAGCACCTCCATACTATCAGCAACAACATCATCCATCCCATCGGCCTGGTCCTGAAGCAACAATGGGTTTTTCTCCATGAGGTAATGATTCCGAGTATCATGGTATGTGTCACTCTGATTCCCAAAACATTTGAATATGTGCATTTAATTCTCTTTTGCTTTATGACGTGTGCTTGGATCTTATTCCTTTTGACTTGTCCACACCTGGGGGGATCAGATGATTCCCTAGTAAGTTGGTTCCCTTGGGAGTGAGTTTCCACTTGGTGGGTTCATGAAAGGCCATCGTCCATTCCCACCATACTTATCACTTTTCATCATCTTCTCACTCATCCATCCCCTACATTGGTTCGTGCATTGGGTTTGTCAAGCTAGTTAAGGGTTGTACCTTGCCTTGTGGGAAGAAGGGGCTAAAGGCCCAGCGGATAAAAGTAGTTGGAAAAAGATAAAAGACAAAAGAAGAAAACCTTCAAATGCTTCACCTAGGGATCCCCGAGAAAACAATAAAAGGCTTATCAATAAGAAAAAGGAGGGACCCATAAAATAAATAAACTCAAGACCTAGTTGGAGGATAGGGGGTCTCATCACGAGCCAGTCTATTAGGTCCATGGGCATGTAGCGATATGACATCGCCATTCAGCTGGTCACCATGCCAGAGTAGTGGCTCTTGGTAGCATAACCAAGAGAAAGGGGGTCTCATCACGAGCCAGCCTTCTCATCTCCTTGAAATGCTTAGGGGTAACACTGTCACCACTAGTCACCACACCAAGGAAGTGTCCGCCATATATTCTCTTGAAATAAAAATCAATAAGACAAAGAGAAAAAAGGCATTGAATGGGCTAGGAAACATTTGCGTCCAGAACAAGGTGCAGTTCACCCTCTGCCGAGGCACCCATAGGCAAGCCCTACATTTCCCTATCATCACTGCACCCCTTGCCCAAACATCCCCTTACCATCTCATGCACTTACATGAACTAGATTGGTCTTCACCTAGGGACACCCCACACTTAAGAAGAATTAGCCCAATAGGACGTCCTGAGGCCCTCTCCAAACCTCGCTTGTAGAATAGCATAACATCTTTAAGCACTTGTTTGGGAAAAGGGGGGTTTTATGCACATGTTTGGGTAACTTGATGATTATATGTGATTGACATTGCTATGATCCATATAACTTATGAGCCCACGGAGGGCGTACTTTTTGTTGTTACAGGGACACACCCGACGGACAGGTACACATGGGGAGATGATTAGTTCAGACCTCCATAGGGCTAAAATTCCACTAGATGGATGTTGAGACCCCGACCAGGGGCAGACATATACCAAAGGCTTGCACCGGAGAGAGAGGAGGACGTTCCACCAAAGACAGTCTGGAAGGCCTGGACCTAGGGGGGTCTTTCCCTACCACCATGAGGTTGGCCCTTGAAGGCCCTTAACATCATCATTCATAGCCTTGACGTCACCCAATTGAGGCACCCAGCTTGAAGACGACATTGGTTGGCACGTGTGGCAGTTCCAGAGGGGTTTTGAGCCCCAGTGTTCCACTTGGAGAGCCAACGTTCCAGCAAAGAGGCTAACGTCACCCTAGGAGGGGCATGATGTCACCCTAAAAAGCCTAAATTAGGGTTTTATTTGACAAATTTATGTAAAATTGAATTCTCATGTAAACTGGCCATGTCGACCTTTTTGACCTAAGTTTGTAATTAAAGGTAATTTTGATTGTATAAATAAGGGATTATTCCCTTGTATTTTTTCATCATTCTTTCACTCACACTTGTGAGGTCTGAAATTCGGCTCCCTTAGGGTTTATTGGCTGAAATTAATTGGTGCGCAACTCTTGGAGGAGAGTTGTATTGGTGTTTTTAGCATTTTTCTTGGTGGAAAGTATTCAACTAGGCTAATTGCTAGATTATTCTTGGTGAATGTAAGTGAATCTACTATTCTTATTTACTTTGAATGGTTATAGTACATTTGCTTTACATTTTTTCAAGATTTGAAATTGCTAGCTTAAAACCCTAGGAGATCAAGCACATGTTATTGTCCTTGTCTTAATAACTTTTCACCTACTAGATTGTGCTAGAAACCCTACCTTATTGAAGCATTGTGTTAGGGCCCTAACATTGTAGCACTCTAGCATCATTTTGTTTCATCAAGTCGTTATTTACTTCATCCTTGAGCTAAAGAAGAAGGAAAACCGCTAGGGCCTAGGGTTACCCACTTCCTAGTGGTTTTCTTCCTCCTAGTCTTTAGTGATTGAGGCCTTGGGTTACCAACACCTCAGTCATTGCCCCTCTTGTCTCTAGCTCACACATTATCATTTGATTCCTTCAAGATTGTCGTTGCTAAAAGTAACTCCATTAACCCTAAAGACACTGATCTTGACCTTGCATTTGATTGATTGATGAAATCAACCCTTAAATCTTTTACCCTGATCTATCTATTAACCTTTCCTAACCCTAGATTAGACTAACTTTCTAACCTTCTTGTTGTTGTTACGAAAGTAACCTACAACCAATTATTACAGTAGTAAAAGTTCTAAAAGCAATTGCAAAAGTTGATTTTTACATTGCCTAATAAGCTTATGACAAGTGCTAGTACATTGCTATGGTTGATTATCATTTTTTGTCATTGTGAAGCCTAGGTTAAGGCATTGATTTGTGAAGCTTTTATCATATATATTGTTGTTATAAATTTATGTTGCCTTCATCTTGCATCAACTTATTGCTTTTACCAACAATTCCAAGGTTTTATGAAGCACTAACATCAAATTGTACTTGCAAAAAATAGTGTTTTCTTATTGCTTTGTTCTGGGCAGGTACACTCAAGCATAGCATTGATTCATTTGCTAAAACTTTGGGACTTTCTGATCAATGTGATTTGTGAGAGGGGATATTTTTTCTTGATACTTTAACCTTGCCTTCTCAAACACCCTGGTCACCAGGGACGTCTCCCCTAGGTTATCATCCCTAAATAGAAAGAGGTGTCTTATTAAGGTGACAGTGATAGGACAACCTCCTATTACACCAATTTTCCCTCCTTTAGCCTTTCCCTTTGGGACAAGTACAAATTGTGTGATAACATACCTCTTATATTGAACTCCTACGTGTGTTCCACCAACATTTTCATGACTTCGTTCATCTCTTCCATCGACTTATTCACTTGAACCATCTTTGTCAAGGGTTTGGGTTCTTCCCCTGTTAGTGTGATTCGAGCCTCCTCTTTCTCAACAAACAGATCCAACCTTCCTCGCATTGGACAGTTCCTCACAAAATGATTATGCGAATAGAGGTAACACTCAATCAACTTGATTTTCTTCTTGAGTGGTCTCGGCATAGCACATGCGTTCATGGCATATTAAAGAATACCCCTAATTTTACTGGATATAAATACCTCCCAAAATCCTGTTATTGAACCCCCCTCTCAATACATCTTTTTGGTTAAAAAAAAACATATTTTTCTAGGTATCCCCTATTTTTACCATATACCCCTTTTTATGCCCCCCATACCTATAAAACCCCCTATACCCCTCATCCCCTTCCCCAATACCTACAATATATTGACTCTATTTTTTACAATTTTCAAACCCTCTTTATGAATGAACGTGATATGATATTGGTCAACAAGGTGAAGCCCCCATGGATCTCGGTAGATCATTTGTTGTTTCACTGCCTTCATGTTGGATGCTCTCCTCTTTGAGTGCTCCCAACACAACCAACATCAAAGTCTTAGTCCCCCCTTTCAATGCCTCCAATTTGTTGATCTTGGACTATCTGTGTGTCGTGTTCGTTCGTCATCTCCAAAGCCTCTTGGAGTTTCTCGAATTGAGCCACACTATCTCTCTTAACCTTCCAAGCTTCGTCACCTGCATCGTCCATTTCAAGCTTAGATTGGTGAGTGCTTCCTATTTTTTCCAAGCTTCACCTCCACTTGTCCCACGGAATACTCCCACCGCTCCAGCTCTTTGCAACCTAATCCAAATCACTTGACCTTCCCAAGAGTTTTGCACAACTCGTTTGCACTGTCCCAAGTCTGTGATCATCTTTACATACAAGTTCTTAGTTCTCCCTCAAGAAATTTTCCCCTGGTCTATGTATTCACACAATATCATGCTCAAATCATTTGTGAGGAAGCAGCCCACCTTGCCAAATCGTTAACCAAGGTTTGTGCCCGAACTACCTCTACAATCAAATATGCGACAAGTCTTGCAATGAATTCAACAATCAATCATGCGGTCACACACCCTATCCAAGCACTTTGTTCCACCATGAACTCTTCTCTTGGCCTATAGTGCAACCAGATCAACCTTGTATCGCACTTTTCAATCAGAACCTCTGTCGTAATTCTGATGCAAAGTCTTTGCAATGAACCAATTCATCCAACCGAACTATTCACAAAGTCTGCGAACGTTCCCACAAAATTGTGTTTACAA
Source organism: Picea engelmannii (assembly GCA_009831015.1). Lineage (NCBI taxonomy): Eukaryota > Viridiplantae > Streptophyta > Pinopsida > Pinales > Pinaceae > Picea > Picea engelmannii. The sequence continues at coordinate 124,718 of ML776881.1, forward strand.
CAAATTGTCTTCTCAACAAGTGTGCCCCACCAAAACTATTCTGACTGCAATAGTGGTGAACTGCCAAATCTGCTCTGATACCACCTATCACAACCCTAGAGGACACCTTTTCGAATCTCGTGATTGTTCACCTCCTAAAGGCATGTGGCACAAGGATGGTTCTCACTTGTTTGCTTGGAAACACCAAGAATACTTTGTTCGAATTACGCCTCTTCACATAGAGTATATCCATACTTCGTTTAAATCTATGGGGGAGTCACACTCTAACTATGTGCATCTCACTTGTATACTTAGACAATCTTGTTAACAACTTAACACTTAGTCATTTAAGCATACATCCAAGAACATGAGAAACCAAGAGAAAAGTGGCAAAAAAAACAAGATACATACACAAAAATAGTGTAGTTGGCACAAATCGTGCCTAAAACCCGACTAAGTCTTGTTATTGCAAAATATTTACAATATGAGAACTATCAGCTCGGTTTACAACTTGGGCAGAGTCACACAACTCGCCCCACCTCACCAAGACACTCATACACATATTCATCACACCAAGACGCTATGTTGTAACCGTCTTCGCAACCTTATACAGTGCACCCCAGATGTGTGCCCAACCACAGACCTATTGTCCCTTCTCTGTCATAGACTTCACCAAGTTAACATAGATTTTGGTTCTACCTCACACATGCCTCACTCAAACCTGTGTTTCAGAACTCCCCCAAAGTCTCCTAGTGCATCCCACCCTTGGTTGTTTATCTTCCATATTTGCAACTCTACCTCAATTCTGCCTTGCCTCAAAAATTTGCCTCATACTTGCTCTCTTGCTCTTTCCCAAATTTGTTCTTGCCTTCCTTGGTTGTGCGCCCTTGTGCTCTTATAGGGACTCCAAAGGTCACCAACACGAAACGTCGCATCCTTTGGGTGGGTCGCGTCCCTTCGCAAACCATCACACTCAAATGACTCGTCACGCCCCTTTGGAAACCATCACACTCAAATGACTCATCGCGCCCCTTTGGGGACCCCGTGCACCTAATGGAACTTATGCGCCCATCAACCGTTATGTCTCTTGGACCGGCGTGCCCCATCATTGGGTGTGCAACCTTTACCTTGTGTGTTCTCTTGTGTCGATCAATGATACTCTCCATGGGTGTGTCGATGGGGTCATTCAACCTCTCCAACGCGTCCATGTTGCCAACAAAAAGTGGGTCCACTCCTTGGGCATGCGCCCAAGTCGCCATGTCCTTTCCCAAACACATCTCAAGTCTCCATCAATCTTCCTGAGGAAAGCAAGGTGCGTGCCCCCTTGGTGTCATACATCACCATCGTGCGCCCATGGTATTCCTACTCACACCCATATGTCTTCATTCGCCCAACCGATCACATGCCCTTTGTGTTCTCTTGTCTGACTAGTTCCCAAGTCTGCCCAAGGCGTGCACACGCTCGGTGGGTGTCACATGGAACCTTACAATACCCATAAAACATAGCCCAATTTGACAACATCGATAAATAATTAGGCTCATAATGAGTAAGATGTTTTTGAAATCGTATGCTACTCATAACAACAGACAATCAAGCAAGCCTCAAATAATGAAAACCATTATGAGATTCCACACCTAGGTTGTCTAGAAGAAATCTATATATATAACTTGGTCTTGTCATTATAAGCTTTTATCAAGCTACTTGAGAGATTTAAACATAATGAAATTTAATTTCATTTGCAAAACTCAAGCATATGTGTGCTTTTCTCTTCTTATTCTTGTTTCCATATTTTTTTATAAAGGCTAGGAGGGTAGATAAAAATATATAAGTGCCTCCTTATATTATTTAATAAACAAACTTGAATAATAATAATTATTGAATGGATAGCATGTGAAAAATCACTCAAACTAACATAGACTTTGTCACCTAGGAAAATTAAGAACCCACTACTAGTATATTGTGCACACATTTTAGCTTCAATGAGAGAGGTTCTCAGAGATTTATTAAATTATTTCTCTTCATCATTCCCATCTAAAAACTGGAACCTCATCAAACACTGAGTAGCAAATAAATATCAACACATCATTCATCATATGTTTATAAATAGCAACAAATATATATAACATTAATGCCAAATTGTGAGATAATCCACAAAAAATACATGCCCTTTATTTCATTTCCAAGCCATAGGAGTGCCAACATCATGTCCAAATGGTTATCCATTAGGTGGTTTAAAGGGAAACTCATGATAAACACCAACTGTCCTATTAAGATAAACAATATCTCCATTATGAGTATAAATTTGAGCCCACTCAAGGACACCATTAACTAGTGATGGAATCATTGCATAGTTTGAATTAGAAGGGAGATTATCTTTCCTTTCCAACTAGTAAGTAAAGCCAATTCAAGGCCTTCTACCGTAAAAATTCCATTTCCAAAATTACTACTAACACAAATTCAAGCTCATGCAAACAATCAAATCCCAACTGTTAGCACCATGAATTTCATAGCTAAGGCTAGAGATTTGTCAACAGTTTCCAAAGTCATGCCTGTTAGCACCAATATTGTTTTTATACCTAACATCATCTAACATCTCCAAGGGTCAGTTTCAAAGGGAAGCTTTATCATTTATTATTTCCATTTCCATTTGCAACTGCACGCTGCAAAATTCACTGCGTGCTGCAAAATTTTCTATGCGTCGCACAGAGAGTTTTGTCGCGCAAAGGATGTTGTCGCGCAAAGGACGTTGTTGCACAGAAGATGTTGTCACGCAGAGGAAGTTGTCACGCAGAGGATGTTGTCGCACAAAGGACGTTGTCACGCAGAGGATGTTTTGATGTTGTCGTGCAAAAGACGTTGTCGCGCAGAGGATGTTGTCGCGTAGAAGATGTTGTCGCACATAGGATGATGTCACATAGAAGATGATGTCACGCAAAGGATGTTGTCGCAAAGAGGATGATGTCGCGCAAAGGACACTGTCACGAAAAGAATGTTGTCGCGCAGAGGATTTTCATGCGCACAAGCTACAAGGCGCGCTACACAAATGACTAGTTTAGTAGTCAACTTCAAGATCACTTTCTAACCAAGTGGATAGGAATTTTTAAAATCCTCGAGAGGCTTTTGTCGAGGACAAACCAAATAATAAAAACCTCACTTAGATTTGAAAAACATTTCATATTTTGGGAGATTCAAAGGAATCTTTGAGCCCTATTTTTCAGTTTTCATGATTTCATGTCCGAGACATGTTTTTGCGACACGTATTCCGTCCAGCTGGAGACGAATTTCAAGAAACTGAGAGAGGTTTTTCTTCAATACGAGCTTACATACAAAAACCTCTCTCAGTTTTGAAAAATGTAATTTTATTCGAGAGATATGATGCCATATTTGACCCCTATTTTCCTAGTTTGTTGCGCCATCTGCTGCGTTTTTGTTGTAGGTTACTATTGCGTAGCAGACTTGTTGTGTAAGGGTGATAGAGTGTCCAACAGTGCACATGATGACTCATTACAACCATATGGTCGAATTTTGATCATGATTAATGATTGTAAAGAATATTTCGGTTACGATTATGATTTGGCAAAGTCGGGTTTTCTATTTTTAGTAAATCCATTGAAGTTATTGTTCTCTTTCAAAGAAACCAGATCCATGATTCTAGGAGGTGGTAGTTCGACCCTAACAGCCAAATGTAGCATTAGTTTTCTATATAAGGGGGTCATTTTGATGTAAAGAGGGTTGGACTTTCAGTTAGAGAAGCTATTAGACTATGTAATATTTTTCTTAGCATTTCTTATGAGTTAATGCAGAAGTATCGTGCTTCCATGAAGCAAAGATTCATTACTGTGTTGTTCTCAGTGTGTTTTTCCCGTTAATTTTTTCCGTTGTCATTGTTTGTTCTCTTCCATTATTTTACTGAGAGTATATGTTTGGAATTCATCTTATTTGATGCTCCATTCATGCCATGAATACTTGTTTATGTTTGGATTTCATGTTCATAATTCATCTATATTCAGTGCTCTTTACATGGCGATCTATATTCCCTTTATGTTTATTCTTCTAAAGTTATATTGAGAACTCATCCTTTGCTAGATGCTCTCAATGTGATGGGTTGTCCCCTACTATTTTTTGTTGCCATCTCAATACTTATTATTTGTTGAAAAACATCACTTACCTTGCCTCTCTTTTCAGAAAGCACACAACCAGTCATTAACTCAATATCTTTAAGCTCAGACTTTGACTCCATTTCCCAATGGTTTCTTACTTGTTTGTCCTACAAAGCCTCTTAAAAAAAAAAAAAACTTGTCCTATTGCAAAATCTGACCTCTGTGCATTTATTGATGAATCCTTTGAGTTATTACCAGTCATTAGACATCTAAGAGAGCTCTCTTTGGTTGTATAGGTCATAATACAATCTAAAGTTAGTTGAAACAGTTACCTTGGAGTTTTCTTCGATACAGCCCAAAGAAAATTCTGAGTGCTAACATTTTGGTGTCGTTGTCAGGGACGATTGCTATTATTTTCCTCGAGAAGAACGACAATGTTTTAGTTCTAAGGTCTGAGAGCAGTAGACACTTAGGCATATATTGGTTGTATTTCTGCTCTAGCGACTCCACACATCAGAAAATCAGTTTGAAGGTGATTCCACTGGCATAAGAATCCATAGCTAAAGTTTTCACAACAACTTCATTGTTCAAAGATATCGGAGTATGAAGAGTTTCTTATCTTCAGAATGACATCTTATCTTTCAATCCAGGTACTTCATCAAACAAACCAACAAGGTTAGTGGAAGACCTTGTTTCTTTTAAAAAATTTAGAAAATGGATTGATTTGTCTTCTAAGCATCATTGGTGTGAAGATTTATGTTCCTTGTTATTATCTTATTTGGATTCGTGTCACATCCTTAGTCAAGACGACAAGTTAGAATGTTTACAAAAGCTCCTTATGGAACTTGAGATAGAACAAGAAGAGAATGAAATGAAAACACATGGAACACTATTCGTTGATTCAGAGCAATATAAAGTAGGATATCAGACTTCAATGGCTCACGGTTACAAGTACTATAATCTCATGCCCTAGGTTAGTAGTCCAAGGGTCATCCTACCGATAGAAAATGAATCTTCAGTCAGTAAATAGTCCTCATATCGAAATAAAGTTGTTCAAAAAACAAATTATGACAGACAATGTGAATAGTCAGAAAGAACCATTTAAAGATGATCTCATTGTTGGTCATAAAGAAGTGATAGTTGTTTATGCTCTCAAGGATCCTTTTGCAACTCTACTGAAATCTTCAATCGAAATGAGCTATGTAATGTTTGAACATGAGGACAATTTCAAATGGTGGAATGACTTGTCATATTTTAGTTTTGACTTTATGACTAGAGGAGTTGAAAGAAAGTTGCAGTCAAGAAACCCTTTGCTTGATTGGCTTCATTGGAAATATGTGATTACTTGATTTGGCCTTTGTGCTTAATAAAGTAGGGTAGGTAGGTGTGAATAAGCTCAGCATGGCAAGCATTTATTTCAGCAATTTTTAGTTTGTATTTTTAGTTTGGGTTTGGTTCAGTAGCAGAATAAATTTGTGGCGGAACAGTTCAGGTTTGGATTTCAATGTGATTGGTTCCAGGTCAACAAGAGAGCAGGTTACAAGTTACAGTTGGAAAGTTGGCTTGGGAACAACCCAATGGATAGGCACAGGGTCTACGAGTTCTTTGTTACCTCACGGGGAGAATAGCATCCCCATTAGAGCCAGTTGTTAGCACCATGATTTTCATAGCTAAGGCTAGATATTTGTCAACAGTTTGCAAAGTCATGCTTGTTAGCACCAATATTGTTTTTATGCCTAGCATCATCTAACATCTCCAAGGGTCAGATTCAAATAGAAGCTTTATCATTTATTATTTCCATTTCCATTTGCAACTGCGCGTTGCAAAATTTGCTACGCGTCGTGCACAGAGTTTTGTCGCGCAGAGGATGATGTCGCGCAAAGGACGTCGTCGCGCAGAAAATGGTGTCATGCAGAGGACATTGTCGCGCAGAGGATGTTGTCGTGCAAAGGACATTGTCGTGCATAAGATGTTGTCGCGTAGAAGATGTCACGCAAAGGACGTTGTTGCACAGAGGATGTTGTCGTGCAGAGGATGTTGTCGCGCAAAGGACGTTGTCGCGTAGAGGATGTTGTCGCGCAAAGAACGTTGTCGCACATAGGATGTTGTCGCGTAGAATATGTTGTCGTGCAAAATATGTTGTCGCACAGAGGATGATGTCGCGCAAAGGATGATGTCGCGCAGAGGATTTTCCTGCGCACTGCGCAAATCACTGGTTTAGTAGTCAACTTCAAGATCACTTTCTGACCAACTGGAGAGGAATTTTGAAAATCCCCGAGAGTTTTTTGTCGAGGAAAAACCGAATAATAAAAACCTCTCATATTTGAAAAACGTTTCATATTTTGGGAGATTTGAAGGAATCTTTGAGACCTATTTTTTAGTTTTCGTGATTTATTGTCCGAGACATGTTTTTGCGACACGTATTCTGGCCAGCTGGAGACGAATTTAAAGAAACCCGCAGAGGTTTTTCTTTATAACGAGCTTACCTACAAAAACCTCTCAATTTTGAAAAATGTGATTTTATTCGGGAGATATGGTGCCATATTTGACCCCTATTTTCCTATTTTGTTGCGCCATATGCTGCGTTTTTGTTGTAGGTTATTGTTGCATAGCAAACTTGTTGTGCAAGGGTGACAGAGTGTCCAGCAGTGCACATGATGACTCATTACAACCATATGGTCGAATTTTGATCATGATCAATGATTGTAAATAATATTTCGATTACGATTATGATTCGGCAAAGACGGGTTTTCTATTTTTAGTAAATCTATTGAAGTTATTGTTCTCTTTCAAAGAAACTGGATCCATGGTTCTAGGAGGTGGTAATTCGATCCTAACAACCAAATGTGGCATTATTTTTCTATATAAGGGGGTCATTTTGATGTAAAGAGGGTTGGAATTTCAGTCAGAGAAGTTATTGGACTGTGTAATATTTTCCTGAACGTTTCTTATGAGTTAATGCAGAAGTATTGTGCTTCCATGAAGCAGAGATTCATTACGGTGTTGTTCTCAGTGTGTTTTTCCTGCTAATGTTTTCCCTCGTCATTGTTTTTTTCTCTTCCATTATTTGACTGAGAGTATATGTTTGGAATTCATCTTATTTGATGCTCCATTCATGCAGTGAATACTTGTTTATGTTTGGATTTCATGTTCAGGATTCATCTATATTCGATGCTCTTTACATGGCGATCTATATTCCCTTTATGTTTCTTCTTCTAAAGTTATATTGAGAACTCATGCTTTGCTAAATGCTCTCAATGTGATGGGTTGTCCCCTACTATTTTTTGTTGCCATCTCTATACTTATTATTTGTTGAAAAACATCACTTACCTTGCCTCTGTTTTCAGAAAGCACACAACCAGTCATTAACTCAATATCTTTAAGCTCGGACTTTGACTCCATTGCCCAATGGTTTCTTCCTTGTTTGTCCTACCAACCCTTTTAAAACAAAAATAAACATGTCCTATTGCAGAATCTGACCTATGTGCATTTATTGATGAATCATTTGAGTTATTACCAGTCATTAGACATCTGAGAGAGCTCTCTCTGGTTGTATAGGTCAGAATACAATATAAAGTTGGTTGAAACAGTTACCTTGGGGTTTTCTTCGATACAGCCCAAAGAAAATTATGAGTGCTAACACCAACCACGCACAACCGCAATGCATCACTCATCATAATGCAACTTCTATAAGAAAATAGTTTCAATGCAGCTAGTATAACACCATAAACTAAACTATGCATAAAAGAGAATGTATGGAAGGATGAAAAAGGTGGAAGTAAAGGAAATGGGAATCCTTGCTAGCATCCAAAAGGGATATGAAATTTCAACATATCATTCGCTGTTAGTTATTGACTTTCACTATCCCATAACCAACAAAAGATGAATTTTATTTTTTACCTTCATATTCCCTCGTTGATCTCATAATCAAAAATTGTTAAGCGAATAAATATGAAGTGCAAACATGTTGTTAACACATATCTTTGCATCATATAACATCAAATAATAAGTGTCACTACAAGGTTCAAGACCTGAAGTAACACCTCATGCATAGTCAATGCATGCTCAAAGTGTGCCATGCACAAGGCATGGACTAGTGCAACATATAAGTACAAGTTACAACGTAATCATGTTATTATGCACAAGTTAGATACTCAACTCCCATGTTATAATTTTAACCCTACATTGATCGAATCATAAACAATTTCATGCAAATAGAGAATATCCATCAAATCGATAACCAACACTAGCCAAGTTTCAATTTTTTTCTGTACAAAGGAATGCACTTAAGGACATATCATACAATGAGCAGCATGTATTACAATTTTGTGCGTATCATAATCAAGTATGCATTTAATGCTTATATTGAAACGAGGGTTTCAATATGTTTCTCTCCAATATCAAGCTTTCAAAATTAAAGATTGTGCATGTGCTCAATCCAAGATAACAACAGTGTTATCATTTCATTCATGTCATGGCTCATAATTCTACCATCAACGGCAAGAATCACACCACAATATGCATATATCAAATGCTCAAGTGTATGGCAACAAATATTCCAATGCGTTGTTGATTCAATAACAATCAAAACCACCATATTAATCCACATCATGATCACAATTCTACATGAATTATGCATTGTGAACAGAGAAGGGAAATAAGCGCTCCGAGCTCAAAGGCACGTAAGAGCTGGAAGGCAAAATGATAAGCGAGTCTTTGAGCTTTCAACAACATAACTCTTATGTCCATAAGTAATGATGGGTTGGACCCAAAATGCATATGCATACACATATTTAAAAGAGAAAAATGTTCAGGCTATGGACATATCAATGATTCCAATAAACCTTGGTTCAAGCCACGAGAGATTTCAAGTTAAACACAGGTCGCAAGCTAAGCTCGTCAACAGTATCAATTTCTTCGAACAATAAAATGGTGGCACTGTACATACTCATCAAACAATACCCATATACCATAGATAGTGTAAGAAGTCAAGCATAGCTTGGCTTCTACATCTCATACACGGAGACTTTGCAAATAGTAAGTGTTGCCCAATATTTTATAAAAAAAAAACAATTGGTAAAGTGTGGAAAAATTAGGGAAAAAAGGGTATGCACAAATAGCCTTCACCACATCCACTAATCTACCATGCAAGCATTACAAAGTGACAAGCAAAACGCAGGCCAATTCCAAGGTATAAACTCACCTTTTTCATAACACTTTAATTATACATATTGGGCGCAAAATTCTTGACAGTGTTGACTTCCGTTAACAACCCACAATCCCATGCACAAACTGAGGACCGAATGCTTCAATTCATGGCCACAATCATCCAACGGCCATGCAATGCAATCTCAGGTCATACCACAATGCTCGGCCTCTTCTTCCACTGACAAAAATCTCATAAAACAAACACAGGGGAGCTCAAGCCATACAAGAAAACTCAACCTCAAAACAGTGAATTGCAAGTGCAAGTGCAACACAAAAAGAGCGCCCCTGAAATACCATAAACCTTGTGTGATACAGGGTAGAGTTGGACCAAATTCGGCCTTCAAACACCATAAATAGATCTGACTAAGCTTTCATAGAGCACCAAGGCAAATAAGCGAAACAACTAGCAACAAGTTAGCGAATTAGCTATTGAAACTTCATCTTAATCTTCCACTGTTTGGTCTAGATCAAAGGTTGTCAAGAAACTCAAGTTTCCATGCACTTACAGTATTCAAAGTTGAGCAATTAAGGCCCTGTACTCGGTGGCCAAGTGGCATTCTCCACAAGCCTTAAACTCTCCATCGAATCCCATGTAGATCATAGCAAAGTGCTATGTCCCATCAACAAATTTTCAGAGCATTTTATGAGAAGTTCCATAGATTTCAAGGATCACATTCCTTTGCCAATTGTGCAAGGTCAAGATTTCAAGTTTTAGCCCTAGCCATATACCATATCATAAGTCCACCAATTATAGCATATATACCATGCACCCATTGTGATGTATCATAAGTCTATGCAATAGGTCACTTGTACAGACTTATGCACACACATACTAATTGGCAACTATAACCATGACAACCATATGCATACTCACCATCACAACCCTATATCATTTACCATCAAGCTCATGCATTCAAACAATAAATGCTTAGAATAAGCATTAGTAGATTCAGTCTTTTGTATATACTAATGAAGTTTGTTTGCACATGCCCTAGAGCAATTCAAGAGAAATGTCATAGCTACATAACACACATAACCATAACCATATGTCGCAACCTCATTACTATCATCAACATAGAGCCATGAAGACTTTGCCACCATATTAAATGCAAAAATGAACAATAGTAATCATGGACAAGCCTCATAATTTATGAAGCACAATAAATAGGATTACCATATCAAACACATCTAGTATCCTTATAACTTCAAGGCACACTAGCTAGTGGGCCCATTAGTTACCTATCAAGGAAGCATTTGACGAGGTGGTTCTACCAAGGGCAAGGTTCAAGCAATTTCGGTGAATGCCCCAATAGATTAGAGTTAGGCGTAGGGACAAATTGCAACCATTTCCAATCATATACACATTGACCAAAATATGGGTCAACGATACATACCCTTGTCTAATAACAACTATATGAATTTAGAAAAAAAATTGAATTCTAGTTGTTATTTGAATTTACAACTAGAGAATCATAGCATTAGTATTATCAAGAAAATACTATTTTCAATTGAGGGTACACGTCATGTGAATAGTCATGTAGAGAACACAAAATGGAATAAATTTATTTCCAATCATATTCACATCAATTTTGTTTTATATAGATAGGATGGGATGGGATGGTTTGTGGTATGATTCCAAAGTTTGAAGGGATAGATAAGAGTTTCAAAATATACCATCCTTTATAGAAGAAATATATAACAAAGGACACCCTAACCAAGAAAGCAATGAGGACTCACACCAAGCTATTTCCTATGATTCTCGCACTTGATCTCTTGTTGATTTGCTTAAGAAGGTCAACAACAATCGCAAACCACCTACAACATCATCACATCAACCTAATTCAATTCAGTGCTTTAAATTCCCTTCTTTTACTCCACCTACCATCATGGTGCCATTGTTCATTTATTGGTTTTAACATCCATTACAAATTCTTTCTCCTATTGTGTTAGGGGGTGTGTGACAGTGGTGGTTAATGTGTGTAGTGAATGCAATAAACCCCTCTAGGAATTGTTGTTCGTGAAGCATGGGTCATGTTCACTTACAATGTCTACGATTCCAAGACAATGAGCTTTATTGGAAGACACTTGAGCTATTGAGATGTCACATGTGTTGATATTATGGTAGTTGCGGGAGGTATTTACCTCCACGTGTAAACCTGACAAGAATAGAATACTCTGGAAAGCAAGAACCCTAATGAGTTGGCTAATAACCCTAGAAGACTTGTCGGCTCAAGAAGATAATTTATAGTAGGTTATTAGCCTCCAAGAGAAGAAGTCCGCCAAAAATAATAATAATATATTGAACAGACAGGTACCCAGAAGGAGAAGTCGGCCCCAGTAAGTCTGCCAGAACCACTATAAATACAGGGCGCCAGTCTCTCATTTGACACATCTCAACAGTTGCAGAGAGCCAGTTATGCGCAGTGTAGTTGCAGTCTTGTGCGCAGGTTTGGAGGAGAGCTGCTAGTGCAGCTGCTGCAGCTAGTCATAATGTTTTGGCTTGGACTATCTCTTGGCTAGGGTTTGGAACAACTGATCAGCCTTTGTTGATGTGCTATCCTTGGAGAAAGGTGCGCTACCCTTTGTTTGGCTATCTAGCCTAGGGTTTGCTTCCGAAGTGATTCTCTGTCAAGGTTAAGGTGCTCGGAGGGTGGCTTCGGCCTATGCTTGGGTGACAAGGGTATTGTCAATGGTAAAACGAGCACACATCTTTCATATTCTAACAGGTTATGGGCCCACACCTCCTTCATTTAGTCTAAACGCTGGAAGGGAAACATAGTCGCTAGGATATTGAGCTCGCTGAGGAACTGTCGCTAGGGTTACTAGCAGAAAAAGCTTCCAAGACATTGCCGCTAGGGTTACTAGCAGGAGCAGTTGCAGAAACTCTAATCCTCTTGTTGAGGCACCTTAAGTGAATGGATTGACCTAATATCCGAATAGATCAGTGTGCTCTAGCCTAGCGCATCTCCTGATACTCCCAGCAAGCCAAGACGTGAAGTTTGAGTTTATGGTCAAATCTAGGGTTTGACCAAGTCAAAGCAGCCATGACTTATTCTATGAAGTCAAAGAACAAGTTAAATGGAGCCTCTAACTTCAGAGTGTGGAAGACAAGAATTGACCTCATCCTTGCCAAGAATAAAGTGTTGGATATCGTGAAAGGAAAGATTGTGAAGTCAGAGTTTGAAGAAGGAAAAGAGAAGGAACCACAGAACGTTGCAGCTATGGAGAAGTTCAAAGACAATGATATCAATGCTATGAGTATCATAGTGGAATCTATAAAAGACCGCTTGATACCCTACATCTCCCATCTTGACTCATCGAAGAAGATGTACGATGCCCTAACAAATCTCTTCTCAGTCAGAAACATTGGACAAGTAATGATTCTGAAGAATGAGCTCCGTGACATGAAGATGAATGATGACGACAGCATAACATCATACTTTGTGAGAATCTCTCAGTTAAGAGATCAAGTACAAGCTATTGAAGAGATCATCTCAGAGAATGAGTTGGTAAACATAGTACTCAATGGTCTTCCCAAGACGTGGGATGCATTTGCCGCAAGCATGAACACAAGAAAGGAGTATCCGACATTTGAAGAACTTTGGACTTGCTGTGCTCAAGAAGAATCAAGGATCAGTGCAAAAGAGAAACCCCAAAAGAAATATGATGATCAAGCCTTCACATCAAGATTCAAGAACTTCAGGAACAAAAGGAAGTTTGGTTCAAGGAGGAAGCTAAATCAAGAGAAAGACATTTCAGAAGTACAATGCTTCAACTGTCAAAAGTATGGTCACTACAAGAATCATTGTCCCGAGCTAAAGAAAAGGAAGGAGAAACACGAAGCATCAATTGCCAAAGAAAAGGAACCTACAAAGAAGACTAAGCAGGATGGAAGAGACTTC
>ML776881.1:138170-155803 GCA_009831015.1 Picea engelmannii
ACAACAAGATAAGAATGGATATCATTAGATAATACACATGAAAGGATGAAATACAAATCATGTGGAAGCTATTGCAAGATAAGTTGAATCAATCATGAAGAGACTTAGAAGAAGCAAAGACAGAAAGAAGTCAACAATCGAGAGGAAATTGGAAAAAGACTTATGACGTTTTGTAGAAGACAACAAGACGGAAGTGTGGAATCTGTTAGACAAGAGAGCCAATTATATATTGCAAAAGACAATAAGGATGCAGATGGAAGCGTGGACTCTGTTAGACGGAGGGAGCCGATTATATGCACTTATACATGAAGCAAGGATTAGGAGGGAGCTAATCCTATGATCCATTGAAGATGATGAAGTATATATCCATGATAGCAGCCATGAAAGACAGTACGTATTCTTCAAAGAGAAGCCTTAAAGTATCCCTGGTTGTCCATCCACATCCGTGATCCTATGATGGAATCTTTAGGGCATGGAATCTATAAGAAACTCCATGGACCCGAGAACTAAAGAAACACATGAAGATTCCAAGAAAGAAAGAAAATCTAGAACAACCAGTCATTGTATCAAGAATCACAAGATTGTCAGCTTGATATAAACTCAATAAAAGCAATCAAGCAGAGGAATTGAAAGTCGTGATGAAGAACAGTGTATGGAAGACTTATGAATGAAAGCATTGCAAGATCCAAAACTAGAGGTTCTCCCAGATGGAGGGAGAAGACTATGATGATTACTTGTTCCAGTAAACAAGACTTATCTCTACATGAGTCATTATACCATCCGCAACATCCATGAGTCGGAATTCTACATCAAATGAATGCAAAGAATGTTCTCCAAAGAAATTGAATAAAGAGCGTATGAAGAGCAATCTCAAGACTTTGAGGCATACCAGAAAGAGACCCTTGTATGCAAATAGAAGAAGATAACTTGGTGGAGAACCTCCAATGCACAGCAGAAGCGTGGTGAAGATTTCCTATAACATCAAAATAATTACTCAGTAGATTAGATCTCATGATGATAGAAGAAGCGCCACATGGATATGTTCCTGTTTTCCAACAATGATATACTCTATTGTTTAGAGCTACATGAAGCCTTCACAGTGTTCCAAACTAAAGTACATTTTAAATCAAGCATTACATTATCCATGATGAAGTCCAGAAAGGAGAAAGTGGTTCTCCAATACATATCTCCACAGATGAGCAGATAAACAGACATTTTGGTAAAGCTTTTATCCAAGATGAAAGAGTTTGCATACTCAAGCTGGAGCTCGTGGAAACGACTTCCTTATTGAAAAAGGAAGAGATGACTCCCGGGTTGGGAGGGAGCACTGAAAATATTATTGAAAACATTCATTTTCAAGATTGAAAAATAGTCCATCTTGGACAGATGCTTTCATGTTCAGAAAGTGGATTGAGATTTCTGACGGACAACGATTTCCCATTTGTGGTTAACATGGGAAATGGTCCAGATTGTTGATGTATCATAGACAGCGACTTCCCATTGTGGTTAACATGGGGAGTGGTCTAGGGAAGTCTCTCTTCATGAGGGTTACTCAAGAAGACTGGCCCGCCTCGCCGGACAGCAATTTCTCATTGTGGTTAACATGAGGAATGGTTCGTTTTGGAAGTTGATACATGACAGTCTTTTCCTCTTGTGGTTAACAGAGGAAATGGTCCGAACAGTCATTCCTTAGGGTTTATACATTCTCTCCAGGGTGCACTTTGATTAGTGCAGGAGGAATAGCCCAGGGTGGGGAATGGTCCAAGCTCAGCAATCAGGGACGGGCATTCCTTAGGGTTTATACATTCTCTCCAGGGTGCACTTTGATTAGTGTAGGAGGACTGGCACAGGGTGAGGAATGGTCCAGGCTCAGAAATCAGAAACAATCATTCTTCCTTGTTTGAGAAGAATAGGGCAGATAGCCCATTGTTGATGTTCTACATTGAGGGCAGATATTCTTTCAGATCTCACAGATGTGAGTGAAAGATTGGCCCAGATGATTCAGTTTATATCATAACATTGTTTCTGTGCAGGTTGCTATCAAATGTTTTTTATGAAGACTGTATGCCAGTAGATATATACTACTGTGGTGGATATGTTCCATTGTTTGTGACTATACGTTGTTGATCAAGTACTTGTGTGTTACTTGGTGTGGTAGTGTACCACTGGATTGTAGTTATGTACTACTATGGATAGACACAGTTGTGTTCTATTTTGTTCTGATTGCCTTGAAGACTATCAACAGTTTATTGGAAATAATTATCAGCCAGATGAATGATGAACACAAATTTTCCAAACAGAAAATGGTTCAGAACATTTCCTCTTCTAGATTAGAAGAATGGCTCTTGTATCACTCTATGGAGTGAGCATCATGTCTAATTACTCAGATAGAGTATGGTTTCGAGAGATGATGCAGCTGATGATGATGATGGTGCTCATGATCTAGTCATGATCTAATCTATATAACTATGTTGATGTTACTGGGTGAATGGTATGTTTTGTGCTCAAGACCATTACCTGTAATACCTCCCTAGCTAGGAGGGAGTGTTGATATTATGGTAGTTGCGAGAAGTATTTACCTCCACGTGTAAACCTGACGAGAATAGAATACTCCGGAAAGCAAGAAGAAATCCTAATGAGTTGGCTAATAACCCTAGAAGACTTGTCGGCTCAAGAAGATAATTTATATTAGGTTATTAGCCTCCAAGAGAAGAAGTCGGCCAGAAATAATAATAACATATTGAACAGACAGGTACCCAGAAGGAGAAGTCGGCCCTAGTAAGTCTGTCAAAACCACTATAAATACAGGGCATCGGTCTCTCATTTGACACATCTCAGCAGTTGCAAAGAGCCAGTTTTGCACAGTGCAGTTGCAGTCTTGTGCGCAGGTTTGGAGGAGAGTTGTTGGTGCAGCTGCTGCAGCTAGCAGTTACGTTTTGGCTTGGACTATCTCTTGGCTAGGGTTTGGAACATCTGATCAACCTTTGTTGATGTGCTATCCTTGGGGAAAGGTGCGCTAACCTTTGTTTGGCTATCTAGCCTAGGGTTTGCTTCCAGAGTGATTCTCTGTCAAGGTTAAGGTGCTCGGAGGGTGGCTTCGGCCTATGGTTGGGTGACAAGGGTATTGTCAATGGTAAAACGAGAACACATCTTTCATATTCTAACAACATGTGAGAAGCTTGTAGAATGTGTTGGGATAACTATGTGAAGCTTGATATCAAGCAGGAAAGTTCAGTGTGCAAGAAGAGCCCACTATACTTAGGGAATGGTGTGTTCTTTGGTATTTTTTATAAATTATTTTCTATAATGAAAAAAATGGACTAAAGGGGGGGAAAAGATAAATCATTAGAACAAACCAATAGAAAACCAAAGAAATTTATAGAATTTTAATTTATTAGGACATTCATATTAATATTTAGTTATAAGAAAACTTCAAGAAAACTATGGTTTAAATTTGTAGGGGAATCCAAATAGGCATGGCCTATAGAATATATGTGGAGGGGGCAACTAACTTCGACGAAATTTGAACTCCTATTGAACAACTCTACAAGTTGAAGGTGTTTTTTTGACATTTCAACAATTAGAAATGCCCCAAAAGATGACAAGAAAATAGACCTCATAACCAAGCCATAAACACGTAAAAATCAATAATTTTACTACCATGTTAAAACCAATTGACCAAATAGCTGCAGAAAAGCCAAACAAACGTGAAGATGAGCTAGACCACACATAGAAACTAAAAAAACCATTATTATACCACGATGACTTGAGTGCTCTAAAAACTAATCAACATGCAATTGGGTTGTAGAGCTTATTGGTGAAAGAAAACTCTTTTAAATTGATGTTGCGCCCAAAGTTCAATTTAGCCTCAACGATGGAGAATGCTAAAGCTAAGCATGGGAGCCAAACACAATGAACAGTTCACTATCCTTGCAACTCTACTAGAGATAGTAGTGATCAACTTCGAGCTTATGGAGAAGTCTTGCAATGCTCTGGAGTACTTTCCCAAGTTTTACAAGTTGGGTGATATGACCCCATGGGGAGCATATATGAGGTTAAATGTATATGATATGATCCCAAGGGAGGCATATATGGGATTAAATGTATATGATATGACCCTAAGGGAGACATATATGAGGTTAAATGTGTGCGTAATAATGGTCTACCAAATAAAGGGGCAACATGTGTAATGTGTGAATAGGTATATATAGAGATTATGTAATCATTATTGAAGGAATAGGTGATTTGGAATTATGAATGTATTGGGATATTTGGAGGAGGTTCTCCTATTATTTAAGGAGTTATTGTGTAACTCATATCTCTTATCTATCTTGGAGTTGTGCTCCACGCTCACATTTGGTGTTGTACTATGCTATATTATGTTATCTTAAGTATTTGGTACATAACATTGGGCCTCGAGCCTTTCCAACACTCTGATCAAACCATCCATATCGGAAGAAGTTTTTCACATCCACACTACTAACAACCTTCAAGGTGTGACAAAAAACACCTTCCTCCAATCTTCCTTCACTTTGTAACACTACAATAGCACTTGCAAGTGGCTTCATAGGCCATCTCTACCCTCACCAACCCAAGCACACTTGACAGAGTATAATGAATCACTTCAAGGGAATGAAGTACTCCTCAACACCTCCACGCCGCCATAGTCGAATGGGAATAGGTTCATGTCAAAGTTCATCAAGCTAAAGAAGCCTCTTGTTAGTGCACTCTCTATAACAATCAATCATTTTCAATCATTCATCAATGCGAGAGCTTGGGAGTTATTCACTTAGTCAAATACATGCATGCCCATATTGTGCGTTATTCAAGACCACTCGAGGATGTGGCCACTATGAATAGAGCCCAAACACATATTGTATAACAATGTCTCATGGTGTAAAGAGTTGATACCCAACTCCTCGATGAACTTACTTCCTCCTAGTGATTTTGTAACAATGTCAATCCCTGGTTGGAGAGTTGGTCATCCTAGAGCACCAATGTGGCACTTAAGTTTAATCAGTGTGATCAACCGAGCAGTTTTCCAACCTATCTTTCCCAAATGCATTGTCGAAGAAGTAGCTTGTTATTTTTCTACAAGATCGTATTAATGTTGCACACACCATCCAAGCCACTAAAGCCACAACAAATATATTGGCTCAATAGTCTATCATCTACTACTATTTCTAGCTTGAGCTTCACAACATTTGCTCATTACTGAAGCAAGACATCCTCCAGGAGTGCAAGGAATAAAAATTATTAGAAGAATTTTATGCCTCATTGGCCCGTCCACTAAAGCCTCCTTAATGGCCTTATTGATACTAGGGTCACTAGAATAGCAATATGAAACCAAGTTCTCTATAACCAGGATAATTTTAAGGATGGAAATTTATTTTGAAATGTAGAAACCTTGGCGAGTCTTACTAGTCCTTTATATGTCAACTATAAATGTTTGGCGATATTTTTGTTAAAATATTCAAATTTCTAAGGATTTTATATAGTTTTTATAAATTTTTGGCGATTTTTAAGGTAAAATAATTGTCCTATAAAATTTAGGTGAATAATTTTTAGAATGGCAAATCTTTTTTTGAGAAAAAGCATGGAAAATTAACCCATGAGAGAAATTTAGCCCCTAAAATTTTTTCTGTCTATAACTACCATTACACAATTTTGAAAGTTTGCAACAAAGTGGCAATGGCATTCTCTTGGTTAGCACTCAATATCTAACAACATCACCTTTTAATTACTCTAGTATCACCACTTGGGAATTTGTGGATTATTGGGTGCATATCTAACCAAGCTTTAATGAACCATCCTCAAAAGACAAGTTGCTTAGTCTATAAGATTACTCTAATATAATCCTCTCAAGCAATGTGGCTGCCACTTTTATATGGGCCAACCGTAATTGACATTGTATAATCATGTTAAAGCATAATTAAGACTTTGTGGAGGATCGAGATTTATAATTATGGGCAATTAATGTGCTTCTAGCACCATATTTTATAAATATGCAATTGGCTCTACAAATAAGCAAGGTGCAAGTTGAAGTATTCTAGTTAATATACTTGTTTATTATATTGCCTCCCGCAGTATATAGCATTTGATTTTTGTTGACTTTTAATTAGTTTAACATTGACTTAACAAATTTTGGGCCAACCTTAATGTTGGACCTAGCAAATGAAAACATTTATTTTTAAACATAATAAAAAAACTAATTTTTCAACATTTCATTGGGTAATAAGTTTCATCCGTTATTGTGGCCTTCACGTAGTTCGAAGTTGGTAATAAATGGAAAAAATAATGCTTACTCAGTGTGTCGCCGACTGCCCCAGCCACGTCATTCGAAGTTTACAATAAATAGCAAAATTAATGCTTAGTGTGTCGCAGACTGATCCGGACAATCACGCATGATGATTCATCACCATACTCCGCACACATATTTCAAACTACATTACATAGAAAACAAAGTAATCCACAAAACAGAAACAGGAATCAGGATACTTGCCTTCCATGGCAGACTCATATTGCTACAGGAAAGTGTTCACAACCGGCCCATCCACCATGAAATTTTCCATTCCTATGACTGAATTTATTTACTGTGATCACCCATTTCTCAGCCAGCCCAAACATTCATTAGGGTTTCCATAGCTAAAGAAATTGAGGTTATGGAGTTGGGCTCCCCATTCGTTACATTGACCAGTTTAACAACTGTGTAATTAGTTCGTGTGTCAGTTGAAGAGGTAACTGGACCATTTAAGAGAGAATAAATGAACCGCTTCTTCAATTTCATCTCATTCCCATTTGGATTACATTCATCATTTCACTTTTAAAAAAATTTATAATTTTATATCATTGTAAACATGTTACTATCTACATACAAACTATTAACAGGTTACTAACCACATACAAATTATTAGGAGGCAGTATGAGCAGCCTTGCTGCCCTTGTTACTTCTAGCATGTGCAATATTTGTCAAATGATGGCTAGCTTCATAATGTTTTATTTTGAATGTTAGTGTTATTATTTTATTTTTTTGTTCCGATGTCTATTGGTTAAAGCATTGTATCCATAGCACATTCGAATTTGTACACAATACAATTTCGTATTTTGAGTGGACTTTCCCTTTCATTGCTCACTAGTTCCCTCAAAATCATGGTGATGTGAATTCCACTTCCTATTACCATCAACATTTATGCCTAATAATTCCAAATTTTTTCATAGCCTAAAGAACTAGAATCATATTGAATATAGTGAATAAACATGGACCAATTATGTCCAATATATGGTCAACAATGGCTTGCTTAGTTGCTAAATGTGAGGTGATAATGTAGCCTCCACCAAGGTTTCAAACCTCACCAACAACACAATGTAAAGCCTTCAAGTTGACTTTTGGCCTTGTCCCAAATTATGTAGCCTTTGAGCTGAATTAACTTCAAATAACATGGCCTATCCCCAATATGAACAAAACATTTAAGTTGGTAAGCCAAACATTTCACCATTCAACTTTCTCCCCTACAAATGCCTCCGAGAGCTTCTTATATTCTCTGGTGCAGTCTTATGAATTTGACATTGCTGCAAAACTTAGTATTTGCACAGCAATATTGTAGGCCCTATGATCTTACAACATTGAACTATGGGTCTTATGATTTCCCCCAACATGATGTGCTTACCAACATTGGTCATAGGCCTTTTCTTTTGCAAACTTGGGATTGCAATCAAAAATCAACCTTGGATTACATGTCTCCAATCACTCTTGTAGCATTTTGTTGCTTACAACCTTGTAGCTTTGTGTTGCCTACAACCTTGCAATGATTTCTTAAGAGGATTCTCATCTCCTATGAAATATTACAACCTTACAAAACTAGAATCCTCATGTGCCTAAATCACTCCCTTAAAACATCCATAGTGGGTAAATGAGTTTCTCCTCAAAGGTAGACTAAAATAAATTATGGAACTCAAAGTCAAAACTCTCATCTTGGTGTCAACGAGGCATTGGTTCATTGTTGTGGTTCATGAATTGTCTACCCTGTTGATATTATGGTAGCTGTGGGAGGTATTTACCTCCACGTGTAAACCTAACGAGAATAGAATATTCCAGGAAGCAAGAAGAAACCCTAATGAGTTGGCTAATAACCCTAGAAGACAAGTCGACTCAAGAGGATAATTTGTATTAGGTTATTAGCCTCCAAGAGAAGAAGTTGGCCAGAAGAAATATTATATACTAAGTAAATAGGTACCCAGAATGAGAAGTCAGCCCAGGCAATTAGCCAGAATTACTATAAATACAAGAGGCCAGTCTTCATTTTGGCAGGGATTCTCAGAACTGCAGAGTTCACTTGTGTGCACTGCAGCTAGCCAGTTTGGGCGCAAGTTTGGAGGAGAAGTTGTCGTTGCAGCTGCTGCAGCTAGCAGATTATGTTTTGGCTTGGACTATCTCTTGGTTATGGTTTGGACTATCTGATCAGCTCTTGTTTGGTGCGCTATCCTTGGAGAAAGGTGTGTTACTCTTTGTTTGGCTATCTAGCCTAGGGTTTGCTTCCGGAGTGATTCTCTGTCAAGGTTAAGGTGCTCGGAGGGTGGCTTCGGCTTATGGTTGGGTGACAATAGTGATATTGTCTATGGTAAAACGAGCACATCCATCATATTCTAACAAGTTATGGGCCCACACCTCTTTCATTCAGTCTAACCACTGGAAGGGACATAGCCATAAGGATATTAAGCTCGTTGAAGAACTGTCGCTAGGGTTTCTAGCAGGAGCAGTCACCAAAGCACTGTCGCTAGGGTTACTAGCAGGTGCAGTTGCAGAAACCCTAACCCTCTCATTGAGCCACCTTAAGTGAAGGGATTGACCTAATTTCCGAATAAACCAGTGCGCCCTAGCCTAGCGCATCTCCTGGTACTCTCAGCAAGCCAAGACGTCAAGTTTGAGTTTGTGGTCAAATCTAGTGTTGACCAAGTCAAAGCAGCCATGAATTACTCTATGAAGTCAGAAAACAAGTTAGATGGAGCTTCTAACTTCAGAGCATGGAAGACAAGGATTGACCTCATCATTGTCAAGAGTAAAGTATTGGATATCGTGAAAGGAAAGATCATGGAACTAGAGTTTGAAGAAGGAAAAGAGAAAGAACTGCAAAACGTTGCAGTTATGGAGAAGTTCAAAGACAGTGACATCAATGCCATGAGTATCATAGTGGACTCTATAAAAGACCACTTGATACCCTACATCTCCCATCTTGACTCATCAAAGAAGATGTACGATGCCCTAACAAACCTCTTCTCAGTCAGAAACATTGGACAAGTAATGAGTCTGAAGAAAGAGCTCTGTGACATGAAGATGAATGATGATGACAGCATAACATCATACTTTGTGAGAATCTCTCAGTGAAGAGATCAACTACAAGCTATTGAAGAGATCATTTCAAAGAAGGTATTGGTAAACATAGTACTCAATGGTCTTCCCAAGACATGGGATGCATTTGCCACAAACATGAACACAAGGAAAGAGTATCCTACAATTGAAGAACTTTGGACTTGTTGTGCTCAAGAAGAATCAAGGATAAATGCAAAAGAGAAACCTCAAAATAAATACGATGATCAAGCCTTCACAACAAGATTCAAGAACTCCAGGAACAAAAGGAAGTTTGAAAAGAAGCCAAATCAAAAGAAGGATATGTCAGAAATACAATGCTTCAACTGTCGAAAATATGGTCACTACAAGAATCATTGTCCCGACTCCCAAGCTAAAGAAAAGGAAGGAGACACACGAAGCATTAGTTGTCGAAGAAAGGAACCCCTCAAGGAAGACCAAGCAGGATAAAGCAAACTTCTTCCTCTAAAGACAAGGTAACAATATTCTTCATAGTTCTTGTACATATCTTGTTTGCATAGTCTCTATACATATCTCGTATATCTATCTCTTAGAAGATAATATGTTCCAAGAAGAACTATACCTATGGAAGAACAACAAGATAAGTCAGACAATACACATGAAAGGATGAAGTACATCAAACAAATCACGTGGAAGTTATTACATAAGTAGCAGTTGCAAGATAAGACGAAATTAGCAATCAAGAAGAATTTGGAGAAAGACTTATGACACCTTGCAGAAGGAAATAAGGATGGAGACGAAAGCGTGGATTATGTTAGATGGAGGGAGCCGATTATATACTTCCAAAAGAAAAACATGCACTCATACATGAAGCAAGGTTTAGGAGGGAGCTAATCCTATGATCCATTGAAGATGATGAAGTATATATCCATGGTAGCAGCCATGAAAAGCAGTACGTGTTCAGTTTGACTTCAAAAGAAGCCCTCTTCGAAAAGAAGCCTTAAAGTATCCCTGGTTGTCCATCCACATCCATGATCCTACGATGAAAGGAAGAAGTTGGAATCTTCAAAGCATGGAATCTGTAGAAAACTCCATGGACCCAAGAGCTAAAGAGAAGCATGAGGAAGAACATGAAGATTCCAAGAAAGAAAGAGAAGCCAGAACAACCATTCATTGTCTCGAGAATCACAAGATTACCAGCTTGATATGAATTCACTAAAAGCAATCAAGCAGAGGAACTGAAAGTTGTGATGAAGAACAGTGTATGAAAGACTTATGAATGTAAGCATTGCAAGATCCATACTAGAGGTTCTCCCGGATGGAGGGAGAAGACTATGATGATTACTTGTTCCAATAAACCAGACATACCTCTACATGAGTCATTATATCATCCGCAATATCCATGGGTTGGAGTTTTACATTAGATGAATGCAAAGACTGTTCTCCAGAGCAATTGAACAAAAAGCGTATGAAAAGCAACCTCAAAGCTTTGAGGTATACCAGAAAGAGACCCTTGTATGCAGATGGAAGAAGACAACTTGGTGGAGAACCTCCAATGCATAGCAGAAGCGTGGTGAAGACTTTCTATAACAGAGATATTGTATCAGAATGATTACTTGGAAGATCAGGATGATGGATTGCCAATCCATGACAAAGATCTCATGATGACAGAAGAAGTGCCACATGGATATGTTCCAGTTTGAGCCTTGCCACGATGTTATGAGCTAATGGGAAACAAAATATGAATCCAATAATGACACACTATATTGATCAGAGCTATATGAAGCCTTCAGGGAAAACCAGTGTTCCAGAAAGACCAAAGTACTTTGAGATCAAGCATTACATTCTCCATGATGAAGTCCAAAAAAGAGAAGTGGTTCTCCAATATATATATATATATATATATATATATATATATATATATATATATATATATCTCCACAAATGAGCAGATAAGCAAACGTTTTGGTAAAGCCTATGTCCAAGATGAAAGAGTTTGCGTACTCAAGCTGGAGCTCGTGGAGACGACTTCCCTATTGAAAAAGGAAGAGATGACTCCCAGGTTGGGAGGGAGCACTAATGTGTTATTGATTTATGGACAGTCATTTTTCCGTTCGAAAAATGGTCCAGGATGAGCAGTTCCTTTCCAATTCGGAAAGTCATTTGAGATTTCTGACGGACAGGCATTTTCCAGTTCGGAAAATGCTCCAAATCGAACGGTCATTTTCGTAATGAAAATGGTTCGATGGATTGTTGATGTACCATAGACAGCGATTTCCCATTGTGGTTAACATGGGGAATGGTCTAGGACAATCTCTCTTCTTGATGGTTAATCAAGAAGACTGGTCCGCCTCGTTGGACATTCATTCTTTCGAAGCTCACAATTGTTAGCAGTTTCGAAGAATGGTCCGTTTTGGAGGTTGGTGCAGGATAGTCATTTCCTTAGGAAATGGTTCGGACAGTCATTCCCTAGGGCAGATTCATTCTCTCCAAGTTGCACTTTGTTTAGTGCCGAAGGAATGGCCCAGATAGGTGAATGGTCCAGGTTCAACAATCAGGACAGGCATTCCTTAGGGCAGACTCATTCTCTCTAGGTTACACTTTGTTTAGTGTCGGAGGAATGGCCCAGTGTGGGGAATGGTCCAGGCTCAGAAATCAAGACAGTTATTCTTCCTTGCTTGAGAAGAATAGTCCAGATAGCTCATCATTGATGTTTGACTTTCTGAGGGCAGATGCTCTTCCAGATCTCACAAATGTGAGTGGAAGAATGGCCCAGATGATTCAGTTTATATCATAACATTGTTTTTGTGCAAGGTTGATATCAGATGATTGTTATGAAGACTGTATGTCTCTAGACAGTAGATGTATACTACTATGGTGGATGTGTTCCATTGTTTGTGACTATACGTCACTGATCAAGTACTTGTGTGCTACTTGGTGTGGTAGTGTACCACTGGATTGTAGTTGTGTACTACTATGGATAGACACAGTTGTGTTATATTGAATGATATTGTTCTAATTGCCTTGAAGACTATCAGCAGTGTTGGAAATGATTATCAGCTAGATGGATGATCAATGGACAGAGATTTCCCAGACGAAAAATGGTTTAGGACATTTATTCTTCTAGGACATATGTTCGGATTAGAAGAATGGCTCTTGTGTCACTCTATGGAGTGAGTGACTTATCCAGCATCATGTCTAATTACTCAGATGGAGTATGGTTTTGAGAGATGATGCAACTGATGACACTGATGATGATGATGATGATGGTACTCATGATCTAGTCATGAGATAGTCTATACAACCATGTTTATGCTAGCGGGTGAATGGTATGTTTGTGCTCAAGACCATTACCTATAATACCTCCCTAGCTAGGAGGGAGTGTTGATATTATGGTAGTTGCGGGAGGTATTTACCTCCACGTTTAAGCCTAACGAGAATAGAATATTCCAAGAAGCAAGAAGAAACCCTAATGAGTTGGCTAATAACCCTAGAAGACAAGTCGACTAAAGAGGATAATTTGTATTAGGTTATTAGCCTCCAAGAGAAGAAGTCGGCCAGAAGAAATATTATATACTAAGTAAATAGGCACCCAAAATGAGAAGTTGACCCAGGCAGTTAGCCAGAATTAGTATAAATACAGGAGGCCAGTCTTCATTATGGAAGGCATTCTCAAAACTGCAGAGCTCACTTGTGCGCACTGCAGTTAGCCAATTTGTGCGCAAGTTTGGAGGAGAAGTTGTCGTTGCAGCTGCTGTAGCTAGCAGATTAGGTTTTGGCTTGGACTATCTCTTGGTTATGGTTTGGACTATCTGATCAGCTCTTGTTTGGTGCACTATCCTTGGAGAAAGGTGCGCTACCTTTTGTTTGGCTATCTAACCTAGCGTTTGCTTCCAGAGTGATTCTTTGTCAAGGTTAAGGTGTTCGGAAGGTGGCTTCGGCCTATGGTTGGGTGACAATAGTGATATTGTCTATGGTAAAACGAGCACATCCATCATATTCTAACATACCCATCCAACAAGGTTCCATTCTAGTTGCAGTTTATTACCCCACTTGAATAACACGAGATCTAAAAGGATGAAGCACAATCCCATACAACTTTAGGGAATAAATAACCCTCAAACTTGGTTTTTAAGTCAAAAGGAAGTTCATACTAAACAATGGAGCCCATGACGGCATGTTTCTTGAAGCTTCCAAAAATATATATTTAAAAATCTAATAAATAAACAAATGAAAACTTATTTTGATGGTTAAATCAACTATAAAAAATTTATTAGATAATGGAACCAAAAAAGCATTCTTCACCAAACCTTAGTTCATCAACACCTTGAAATTATAGCTCAAGAAGCTAGTATATAATAATAATAGCAATAACAATAAAAAAAAATTGGTGGTTAATTCAACTACAAAGAATTTAAAAGAAACTATTAGAGCCCAATAAAGCGTTCTTCACCAAACCTTGATTCATCAACAACTCGAAATCAAAGCTCAACAAGCCAATATAGGAATCAACCCCTGCCCTTGCCTATTTTGCACAGAAAGAAAAGATGATGCACTTTATTTTGGCATTTTCTGAATGGGTGATTTCGGAAATTGATTGAATAATTCTATGTCAATGCACTACCAGGTGTTTACTATTTGAATTCAAACATGTAACCTGTATGGTAGTTTATTAAGATTGAGATGCCCTACTCAATTTGGAAGAAGTGAGGCTCTACAATTCTTGGCAAACATACTAAGCAGAAATCCATCATTTTTACTTTATTGTGTCTCTACTGTTTCCAATTATTCCCATAGATACAAAACCACAACAAGAATGATGATTTCCTGGCAACCATAGTAGGTCAAAAGCTCTCATTTATTCTCGCTACTTTTATATTGTTTCCAATTTTCCACATAAACACATAACCATGCCAAGAATGATGATGGAAAAGGACTAGTTGCATAGCTTGACCACCAAGTAGGATAACGCCTGATATACAATAAATTCAGTCGGTGTCAGGGACTTCTCAATCGAAACAAATCCACCCAGGACATGGCAGTGTCAGAGGAAACCTGCAAACTAACCCAGCTTGTCATGAGTCATGTCAAGTCAACAGAGGAATTACACTTGCAAGTTGCCATTATAATGGAACTATAAGTACTCAACACTAAACCTGGCCATCCGGCAAGCTAAGTGTCTTCATGAAAATAAAGTTGTTGATGTTTGGATTCCCCTAAGCTTTGAGGAGTTGGCGAAGAAAGGATGTGCCTGTGATGATAAGAATGATCAAGATCTACTAGGGGTCGAGTGGGTGTCATTCAATGCCCAAGCCTTTATTATTGGTTCTCCCCTGTTATTATGGTCTTAAAGTTCCATACTTTGTTGGGCCTTTGTGACTGGTGTTATTATGATATTTCTTTTGATCACCTAGAATTTTGCATTTGAGATAGTACTAATGCCTTGTAGAAGGACAGTCTTGCACATTTTTACTACAAGACTAATTAGCTGGTGGAAGACAACTGGCCGAGGGCAGACTTTTCTCCACCCATTTCTATTATAAAAGTAGTTGTAAATTCCTATGTATCCAGTACATAACAAGCTATTTACAATCAAAAGGTAAAGGCAATTTTTTAGGTCACGGCCCTAGTCAGCATGCTAGATTTGGCATATAGACCCCCTTGTGGAGACACACCTACCCTACCCTCTTGGATTTTGAACATAGCTCAAGTGACAGACCAGACTCGCCAATCTGTGAAGAGAACTGTAGACAGAAAGTTGACTTTTCATCCCCATTGCTTATTTTCATATAGCATGGCCTTTATCTCTAGTTTTCGACATTCCATGTTGCAAGGCTAATGAACCATCTTTTTGTTGGCATCTTCCATGGATGATCATTTAATGTATATCTCATCTAAAACCCATAACTTCCAACTATTGTTGATATGGTATCATATTAACATGTATATCAGCAAAAGAGCATTTACAGCGTAACAAAACAATGAGCAAAAAACTTTGCTGTAATCAGACATTTCAGAAAATCTTGTTTTAGTAAATAAAATAACTGTTCTTTGTGATCTAAATTTTAAGGCACATCTCAATCGCCTAAGATGAGTTTGCTATACAATAAAGCATCGTGTCAAATATAGCTCCTAGCACTATAATGCATATTTAAAACTTGTCTTGGCACTATAATTGAGTTTGGGTAAAAACAGTAATAGGTAGAGCTATCTAAAGGACTAAACAATAAATTGACATTTTATGAAGGTTTTAGAAATAAACTCAATACTTAATCAGGGAAAAACACCAAAAGGTACCTGCACCATTTGTCAATATTGACATGTGGAGGCGTTGGATATCTACTTGTATATGATCGAACAAATTTTGCTGTGATGGTTATTTTTAATAGACGGGGCTCTCTTGTGTTCATTAAAACACATGTCCAACCAGAAGAGTTAAAGACACGTCATCATAAGAGGCTAGGTTGAAATGGGACATGCCAGCTTATACACTGCTAGTCTTAGAATCAAGAAGCTATTTGAAAAGAAAACAAAGCTGATTTGCCCATCAGCTTTGTGCTGTATCATTACCATTAACTTTCAAGTCATGGTTTGATGTTGAGTTACCATTTATCTCAGTGACCTCATCTCCCATCGCCCAGTACTCTGCTGTCTTTACATCATCTTGCTGCATAAGTTTTGAGAACTCTGCATGGTCATACTGGTGATTGTTCTTTCCTCCAAATGACGATTCAAGCTTATCCATATCAAAAACTTCTTCCAGAAGGCTGCTACTTTCCCCACTCTTTGAGTAAACAAATTTTACCTTTTGGAATGTCTTTGGATCAAGAAAGTACTTGACAATCTGCAAATAAAAAAGATAATGAAGTTCCAAGTGAAACATAGATGGAAATTGACCACAAACAAGTAAAATAACATGGTGCCTGCTTTGTATAAACTGATCACCTTCCAAAAGGTTTCAAAAATTCTTGGAGGGTTATATAGAAAGGCAACAGCCAGCCTCTCAGGATAGTGATTTTGTAAAATATTTGCAGTTTCGCGAGCTGTCTTAATGGGCACGGAATTGGACAATGACCACCCATTGAAGTCAATTAGCCAAACCATCTGTTCCTGGCCAGGTGGCAAATTCATAATGGCATTCTCAAGAAGATAAACCAGGTGGCGCAGTTGATTGTCTTGTGAAGTTGTATTCTATGAAGAACAAAAATAATATCTATGGTCAGATGTCATTTATTACAAAAAAAGTAAAAGAATGTTTGAATTTGATTCAGTGCAATGCAAACTGCTAGAAAACATGAAACAAACCTGATTTCCAGGCTTCATCAAAAGAACGGTTCTCCCGGACCGATCAAGATAATTAGCCCTAAACATTTTCCCAGTTTCACCTTCTACAGCAACTTCATCCTGAATGGAAGACAATGTGGCATGTTAAAAAATGAACACTCAATTAACTTCATGGAAAAAAACTGTATTTTGTGAGAAAGAACACTCAACTAAACTCTTGGTTAAAAAATGAATTTTGTGAGAAAGAACACTCAATTGGGAATTGAGTATACCGCAGATTTAGTGGAAGCTTGTGAAAAAGAACACTCAATTAGGAATTGAGTATACAGCAGATTTAGTGGAAGCTTGTGAAAAAGAACACTCAATTAATAATTAGTATACGGCAGGTCTTGTTAAATTTTAATGAAGATTTGTACCTTGGACAAGTGGTTCCTATGGGTTTTTAAACTTTTACCTAGGAATGTGGTTTGTGTCAATAAATGTGTGCTTGCTGTTATAATTTCTGAGTTTTTTAAGACAGCCATTGAAAAGATTATTTATTTCATGTGTTTCAGTCAAATATCATTTTAATATTTAATGCATATTAATGTTTGCAAATTTCATTAATATCGGGAAAGGGCATTAAACATTTGAAGTGATAAGGAGTGATTGAAACCGGGATTGGGATAAATTGCAGAGTGAGAAAACACAGTAAAAATCAGCATGGTATCAGAGCTTGGTTGGCTGTGAGAAAAACACTAAAATTTGCAAAAGTTGGTTCGCTGAAAATTCACTCTTTCGGGACAGCAGTAGAGTGGACAACAGACAAGAGGGCAGAAATTTGTTTTCAGCAGGTTGGGGATTGCAGAGTTATTTTGGTTTTCAGTGAGTGGATTTTAGTTATGGCTACAGGTTTGAGAGTTGAGGATAGATTGGATGGGGCAGCAAACTTTAGCTCATGGAAGGCAAGGATAGTGTTGCTCTTTCAGGAGAATGAGCTATGGGATATTGTTGAGGGTACTACTGCTACACCAGTGGTGGCTAT
>ML776881.1:187135-209560 GCA_009831015.1 Picea engelmannii
CCAGACATGTAGCTCTTCTGGTTGTGAGCGCAACTAGAGTGTATTTGAAAAAATACACACCAAAAAGCGCAACAGGTTAGAGAATTTCAAATGAAATTTCAAATTCATTTTAAAATTATAAATTATTAACTTGTCATTTAAATGTTATGCTCCTTTACATTCTAATAAATTAATTTATGATCCCCTTACAGGTTGGATACCTCACGCCTTAATGATTTGGTCTACGTCTACTACAATCTCAAGTTGTGGGTGAAGCAGCGTGAGATAAAAATTGATGCGAAGGCCATTTCATTGGATGAGATTGACACCACTGCTGCATGGAGGGTGGAGGTTGAGGAACCTGTTACTGAGACCGCCCTTGATTGGCTAGAGGATAGTAGTGATGATCATGGTATCTCTGAGGACTTGGATCAGGATGTTTCAGAGGATATTCAGTTTCACGCCGAGTCTGCAAGTGTGCCACCAGCAGAGCGAGAGTCACAGTCAGAGGGAGATAGGCCCAGTGGTAGCACTAGTAGTCGACCTCCTCTACCAGTACCTTCTTCTAGGGGACATTTGTCTCGAGAGTCTTCTACTTCTTCTAGAGGGCGTTTGACTCCGATACGAGGCGCACATGCCTCAAGGGCACCTACTCCTATTGCTAGAGGAAAAGCAGTTTCTACAACGATTACTTTTGCCCGTAAAAAGGATAGAGGGAATCCATAGTTTATTTACTTGATTTCATTGTAGATGACTCATGAGTCATACTCATGAGTCATGATGATGATCATGAGATACATTTATGATATATTATATTTTTTGATGACTCGGGAATCGAGACATGATTCATTTTTTATGTGTGATGTATCACTAGACATCTTAAATATCATATATATCAGTTTTCTTTCCATATTCATGCGGCAATCTGTCTATTTGATGCTATTGTTGCTTTAAATGTTTCAAAAATTAAAAAAAAAATGAATATTTTTGTATTTTTTAAGTTTGCCGATATATTGCTGATTTTTACGAAACGATGTTTTCTGGACCCCGGCGATTTTTTCACCAAAACGATTTTTGTAACACTGGTAAATAGTGCAGAAAATGGGCACAAACAGCCCTAATAAAGTGTCTTTCCAGCCAGCAAAACACAATGAAACAATTTTGATATTCCATTGGTTAGGGTTTCTTCTGCATGACAAGTTGAAACACAGAAATATTAGCATGAACAACCAAGAAAAGACCCTAAAACAACAGCAAAATGAGTAGGGAAGGTTCACACCTTCTCTAATACCATGTTGAGATCATAGACAAAAAGAAGGGATCAAATAGAACCAAAATGCCAACCCAAAAACTTGCAGTAAAAAAGATAAAAAAAAACAGCACTAATGAAATGTGCTAAATATGAACCAAACATGCACTAGATAGAAAAAGATGCCCAAGCATGAGTGTGTTCTACATGAGATGCATACATGCACATAAAAGAGAAAATACACCAACCACAAAAGAACACCAAAGATTTAGTGCCCGCAGGATTTAAAAACACTTGTATTGGAGATCCTTAGATCAATGATCTCAAAAGATGATTTACACATTAGGTTTAAGTTGAGTATTTATACACTACCCAAGTAGGTTGTCGTCCCAAGAGGAGTATGGGCCCACATAAGTAGGGCACATTCCCCAAGAGAGTTATTGAGACTACAAATCAAAGTTGACTAAGTCGATCTTAACTAGAACCTATGTTGCACTGGTTTTCAAGAGAAGGGAATGGTGGGGACAGGGAACACATCCCCAAGACAGCTAGAACACACCTCCAAATTTTTCAAGGGACAGTGGGTTGGGGATGGTAATATATATATATATATATATATATATATTAAAATTCACCATAAACATTTGTAGTTGCTTGTAAGCATAACAAGCTATACTATATAGTATTATGCACAACGTTTACACTAGCCAATTCTGAAAAAGCTCGAGCAATTTAAAAAAGGAACGAGTGACATTCCATTATTGGCCCCTAGACATGAGCAAAATGCAGTTTAGCTTTAGAAAACTTAAGTGTAACTATTTCCAATTTGCAATAAGGTCTAGGAAGGGTCTATGAAACAAAGAATTGTCTCTATAGCAGCTTTTCTTCCTCATATTTCTTGTTAATGATGATTATGTTAAAAATTAAAAGGAATTCCCTTCTTAGTAGGTTATGTAGATTTTTATAGCTGTGTTGAAAACCACTACAAAACACTTTGGTTCTGTAAATAGATTAGATTCATATTTCAGATGAAGACAATGATCGAATAGGAATTTATTCAAACATTTAGTACCCAATCCGAGTCACTACTATCTAATTGTTTTCACAATGCTTGAGGTTGGGATGGTGGAAGAACTAGACTTGAATGACTCCGAAAAACCCATTTACAATATGTAAAAGCTGAGATGACCCAAAATGAGAAGAAAATTTGCAATAACCACAAGAATCAACCCTTTAAAATGTTGCATTTCCTGGTTTTTTGACATGCAGGCTTTGTTTGCTGTGATGTTGTTGCTGAAAAAATAATAGTTGAATCACCAGAAACCCAAATTGAAACCCATCATACAAAGCCTGTGTTTTGAGCTGCAACTTGTACTGCAGATTTAGATTTAGGGTAATACAAAAAAAATGGATGGAAAAAATGATCATATTGTCCAATCATCAATGTGCATTGTCAAAACTGAAGATACATGCCAAGAATATGTTGATGATTGCAGCTTCGTGAGACATCCTCCAGGACACGTTCTCCTCTGAGACTAAGTTGAGTCGACCTGTGAGAGAGCCCATGTGTTGGGTGTGTCATTCCTCTCTGGACTGAGATAAGACGATGTGTGCCCCTGTGTGGGGTGAGGATGCCCATGAGATGGGTGTGTCGTTCCTCTTTGGATTGAGATGAAACGATGTGTACCACTGTGTGGGGTGAAGATGCCCATGTGATGGGTGTGCGTCAGACTCTGGACTGAGTTGTTGTGACGTGTGGTCTCCTGCCTTGTGGACTCAATTGAGTCAGGCTTGAGATGGTACTCCAGATGATTCTAATATGTACAAGCTGAGATGACCCAAAATGAGAAGAAAAATTGCAATAACCACAAGAATCAACCCTTTAAAATGTTGCAATACCTGGTTTTTTGACATGCAAGCTTTGTTTGCTGTAATGTTGTTGCTGAAAAAATAATAGTTGAATCACCAGAAACCCAAACAAATTGAAACCCACCATACAAAACCCGTGTTTTGAGCTGCAACTTGTACTGCAGATTTAGATTTAGGGTAATACAAAAAAAATGGATGGAAAAAATGATCATATTGTCCAATCATCAATGTGCATTGTCAAAACTGAAGATACATGCCCAGAATATGTTGATGATTGCAGCTTCGTGAGACATCCTCCAGGACACGTTCTCCTCTAAGACTGAGTTGAGTCGACCTGTGAGAGAGCCCATGTGTTGGGTGTGTCGTTCCTCTCTGGACTGAGATAAGACAATGTGTGCCCCTGTGTGGGGTGAGGATGCCCATGAGATGGGTGTGTCGTTCCTCTCTAGATTGAGATGAGACGATGTGTACCCCTGTGTGGGGTGAAGATGCCCATATGATGGGTGTGCGTCAGACTCTGGACTGAGTTGTTGTGATGTGTGGTCTCCTGCCTTGTGGACTCAGTTGAGTCAGACTTGAGATGGTACTCCAAATGATTCTCCTGTGGACTCAGTTGAGATAGAGATCTGTTGAGTAGGACCTCCCTATGGCTGAGCACAGGTGGACGTGTCCCTAGTGGTTGAGCACTAGTGGACGTGTGAAATCCTTGCTATATTGTCTAAGAGTAAGATTTACCTGTAACCCCAATTATGTTGTAAAGGGTACAAGTTGGCCCCACCATGTAAAGATAATTAATATTGTAATTATTAATTATATTTATTATATTATTAAGTTGTACAGGTCGACCCTATTGCGCCAATAGACACATCATTTGATGTGATAAGTTTTGTATATATAAAGGTGAATCCCCATTGAGGAAACACACTTATCATTGTGTCATATCATGATTTCAAAAGTTGTGGTCTGAAATTATGAGAATTACAGCACCAACTTGTGTGCTAGGTTTGGTGGTGGATTGGGGATCTTCTCTTGAGAATATAGCAAAGAATTGTTGGGTTTTTTTCCCTTGTGTAGAAGGGTTTCCCAGGATATTTCTTGTGATCTTGGTTAACTGCAGCTAGTTATTGTTGTTGCAGTCATTGTGTATGGTTCAAGTAATGCTAAACAGTAAATGAAATAAACACCTCATGCTTGAGCCAAAACTTTAACATGGTATCAGAGCAGTACTTGAAGAAGACTACTGCACAATCTTGAAGGAAGGTCATGGCTGCTAGAACCCCTGCTGTAGGTGTAAAGGAAGGGCCGCACCTCCGTTAAAATTCTGAAGTGAAATATGAGGCTGGCCACAGACCTTCTAGCCTTGGCCAAGCCCTGTTTAGGGTCTTAAAAGGCAGCCGCAGCAAGAAGAAACCCCTCTAGGGCTGCCGCAACAAATTACAGACCAGTTTTTTAAGGCAGGTCTGAGGCAAATCTAAGAGACAAGGCAAAAATCTGAGGCAGCGAAAATCTGAGGGAAAGGAGATCTGAGGCAGCGAAAATCTGAGGAAGTCTGTTCTGAGGTTTATTTTGTGAGAGAAAGAGAGAACAATTTCTGAGGCATTTTTGAGGTTATAAGGCCAAGATTAAAGTCTGTTTTTTTCTGGGCATACTGAGGCCTGTTCTGAGGCTAGATCTGAAGTAAATTTCAGGCCTATTCTGATGCCAGATCTAAGGTGAATTAAGGCCTGTTCTGAGGTCCATTCTGAGAATGATTTACAGGAGTATATTGGGTGAATTGCAGATCTGGTTGGTGCAAGTTCAGACTTGTTTTTTGTTTGTGTTCTCTGATGAGATCTATTGGAGCAAGTTTCAGATCTATTTAGAAGAAATTTTGACCAGTTATTGAGGGACAGTGTTTACAGTTCAAGTGCCTTGTCATGGCCTAACTTCAACAATCGGAAGGAAAGGCATTTGAATGGAACAGTCTTAGAATCATTTGTACCTCCAGCAGTACTGATAACTGATGCCTATAATGCCTTGAACAACAAACCTTCACGGTGCTAAAGAGATCAAGAATTTTTTGATATGATATTAAAGGCGCTACGTGGAGATGGTAATGTGCTCCTCCCTGTGGAGACAGCAGGCCGTGTGCTTGAGCTTATATTATGTTTGGACCTCATCATCACTTAACTTACCGGATTGCCTTCTTAACTAATGTCACTACAAGTACAGTTGATTATGTCAAGAGTTTCCTTGAATGGATGAGTGATTCAATAGCGAAATCCTTTGAGCACACTCGTGACAATACTTTCCAACTAAATTTGCCAATGGGTGTGCTCCAAAGTGAGATGTGAAGATACGAGGCCAGGTGATAATTTTGGGTGAGCTATGAAGACAATGTGATAGATGACACATTTGCAAAATTATCCAACATAAAGTACTGTCCAAATAATGAAAGCTTGAAGACAGTTGATGTGAGAGGTACATTGCAGATTTCAAGAATGATCCTTGATGTGACTTTTGAAGTGTGTGCTATAAGTGCACATTATTCAAGGAGATTAGACTTGCAGCTAGTAATGTGCAAAGAAAGCAACATTAGCCACCTCAAGAGAAGTCAAGGAATGCAAGCAAGAACGACGAGGAGTTCTTCTCTATCTCAGCTTTCTCACGAAGACTGAAAGTAAGATTGAGCATGATTGCAGACTAAGGTAAGTCTTGTACTACATTCCTTATTTGATTTCATTACTCTGTAGTTGCTTGCATTTTGATAATGAAGGGTATTATCCCTGGTGTGGGAGCCCTCATGACTTGGACCATTATCCCTGGTGTGGGAGCCCTCGTGACTTGGACCATTATCCCTAGTGCGGGAGTCCAAATTTTTGTTTGGTTGTTATCCCTATGAGAGGCCAGATTTCTTATTTCATTGTTGAAGGGCTATTATCCTTGGTTGTAATGTTCCCAATTTTCCCCTTAAGAGGCATTTAGTGTTATTGTATGAAAGTGACCTTATAAAGGCACTTAAATAAAAATAAAGTGAAATTAGTCGCTTAATAAAATAAAGAGGGGAAAAGTAGTTACACTAAAGAGACCCAACGAAGGGTTATAAGAGGAGGAGAGGAGAGCCTTTTGGGATCTATCATTCAGTTTATGAAAATATTGTATTGGGCTCTTGTGAGCATGAGGGTTTCAAAACCCTAGTTTACTCAGTTTCGCCAGTGAAACCATCTAGCCTAGCTGATATTGGAGAAGATCCTACAGATCTTTCATTTGTACTTCACCGTTTATGGATTTAATGAAGAAATTTGCTGGTTATTTCTATGTTTATCGATTTTGCTGCTAAATTTTTGTTTAATTGAATTCAGGATATTTTAGTGGTATCAGAGCATGATCTTGGCCAGCTGTGGGTAACATTTGTTGAATAATCATTTTGAGAATTTGTTTTGGAGAAGCTTGCAAGCTTGAGACGAGGGTTTCGAAGCCCTTGGGAAGAAGATTCAGTTTCGGGGTTGAAACAATACCTCCCTAGCTGAAGACAGGAGAAGCCATCCAGGTTTTTCATTCGCACATAACTGGCATTGGATCTAAGGTGCTTAATCTGAGATTGGGTTCGTTTTCCATTTTGGAGGAGAGGTCGAAATTTTGTTGCTTGGGTGGACCGGTTGGGCGTTTTCTCTTGCAGAGGGCGCATCTCTTCTTCCTTGCTGCATGTGGCCATTGGTGGCTGAGCTCTACGTTTCCCAGGGTCGTGGGGTTGGCTGGGCGCATCCAAGGGCACGTTTCTTTGTTGGCCGAGTTCCCTTAGTGGCAGCGTGTTTTTCTTTGGGCAAATCGTGCCCCTTTGTCCACGAGTTAGACACTCTCTTGTGGCTGCGTGGAGGGTCGTGTGGATTGGCTGGTCGGATTCAAGAGGAGACCATCTCTACAGGCCGAGTTCTGGTGGTGACTGCGTGTTCATCCTTTGTGCAAATCGTGTCTCACTTGACCACGAGTTAGACATTCTCTTGTGGCTGCGTGGAGATAGTAAATTGAAGTGGCTACTGGTTGCTCTTTATTGGAGGGTCGTGCATTGCATTGAGAGGTAATTGAGTGCAGAGCTAGGATCTGCTATCTCATCAAATTGGAGGCGTTGTTACAATCCGTCCCTTCAGCAATACGTATGGCAGCTTTGATCCCTTTTTCAGGGTTGGGTGTGTAATCTGAGGTCGTGCTCTTCATTCCTCATTCATTCACTTTCATTGTGAGAGGTAATTACACCTCTAATTTACTGTTATTGCTTCAGCCATTTATTTGAATAAAAGATAGCCTAGATTTGATGATTCGTGTCTCTTGAAATGTGTATAATTGGCTATTACTTTAATGGGTTTGTCTCAAATTTAAATGACACATTGGGCATGCAATTGGGGAGTCATAAGGGATTGTAAAACCAATAGACAGTCAGCAAAATCACTATACACATCGTTGTCCAACTCAATCTACACCTACAGCCATAAACTAAGCAGCACGCAAAGTGTTTGACGAAAGTCCAACACCAGAATAACGAGGTTTTTCCACAATGTATGGTTGTGTGAGCAGAGCCACGAGTAACACCCCAAATTGTCATCTATAGCAAACTAATACTACAGCTCTTTAAAAGAGGATGGAGATAGATTCCGAGCTATGGGCTGAAATTTCGAGGAGGCTAGCAGCAACTAAGAACATGCATTACTACCACCAAGAGTATCTAGCAATTGGTGAGGATATTTGTGTATCGTTGCCCTTTAAAAACTATTTCACCATCAAGTATGGATTTTGGCCCAAGAATGTGGATGAGGATTCCTTTAAAAGCAAAGGGAATGAATTGGAAAAGAGTAAGGATAAAGAACAGGTGGAGGATCATGCATCTAGCCTTGAGGAGAAGGTGCACATAGAGGCAGACCAAATAGCAGCCGAAGATACAAGTGTGTCAGATGGATTTGAAGCTGATGGTGAGGGGGTGCTAGCATCTAACAATGAGACGAAGCTTTCAGATGGCAGTAAGAAAAGGGAGTTGGATCGACTTAGGGATGGTCACCTGGCCATAAAGAAGAAGATCCAGGCACTCAAGGACACTATTCTACATCAGGTAGTTGAGCTTGAGGTCCTTGCAGGGAAGTGTGCCGAGTCAGCTGTTGATCTTGACAGTATATCAGAACAGCTAGATGTTCTAAAGGGGCAACAGAAGAAGGATATACAGGAGTTTCARCGCATTCCTCTCAGAGTGTACATCGACAGATCTTGTGGTCTTATAGGTTCGCAGGGGCATGGTGGAGAGTTGGTTCGATATGAGGGAGAGGGTATGATCTCTTCGAGGATGAGTTTACAGGGACAACCCGAGACAATCAGAGCAGTGGCACGACGACAGCAGCAGGTTGGTCTCGTCTACAAGTATACTTGGGACCCAGGCATTTCTTGGCTTGACTGTTGGACAGTTGGCTCCATTCGGAGACGACAGGAGGTTCCACGTGTCGGTGTGTTGCAGGACAGCATGGGGTGTAACCGACATTACATAGGCCTCATATTAGTTTGGGACCCCGGAATTACAGTGCCCGAGGGTTTCGAGAGTATTCTGCACAGGGAGTGTTACCAGTTTCCTCGGTTGACATGGGACCCAGGTATCAGGATTGGTTCAGTTGGATCGTGTTTGGAGCTGCCTTGCAATTGCTTGAGGACAAGCAATNTTGGCGAGGGAGGATTTGTAATGTTCCCAATTTTCCCCTTAAGAGGCATTTAGTGTTATTGTATGAAAGTGACCTTATAAAGGCACTTAAATAAAAATAAAGTGAAATTAGTCACTTAATAAAATAAAGAGGGGAAAAGTAGTTACATTAAAGAGACCCAACGAAGGGTTATAAGAGGAGGAGAGGAGAGCCTTTTGGGATCTATCATTCAATTTATGAAAATATTGTATTGGGCTCTTGTGAGCATGAGGGTTTCAAAACCCTAGTTTACTCGGTTTCGCCAGTGAAACCATCTGGCCTAGCTGATATTGGAGAAGATCCTACAGATCTTTCATTTGTACTTCACCGTTTATGGATTTAATGAAGAAATTTGCTGGTTATTTCTATGTTTATCGATTTTGCTGCTAAATTTCTGTTTAATTGAATTCGGGATATTTCATTGGTGTGGGAGCCCTCGTGACTTGGACCATTATCCCTGGTACGGGAGTCCATTTTTTTCTTGGTTGGTTATTATCCCAGTAGAGGAAGCCATTTTGATTGTTATCCCTATGGGAGGTCATCTTGGTTATTATCCTAGTACGGGAGGCCAACAAAGTACTGTAGAGTCAATAGAGGACCTGAGAAGACATGAGATGTCTCCAGGTTAGCAACACAGGAAAAGGAAGATGCCTTTAGACTTCAGAGGGAGTCAAACTATTTGAGAAGAAGGAAGAGACAATACCTTCTCCCCTTCAGCAGTTCAGAGGGAGACAACCATGTTCCAGTTGATCTAGTTGCTCCAATTGATGTCCCCAGAGACATTGCAGTAGGCCATAAAAGGCATGCCTGGGCTGGACAAACTCTGCAAGAGGCAGAGGGACATGCAGCTCCTCGAGGCACATTCTGAGAGAGCAAGAAACCAAAGAGATTTTCGAACTGTGTTTTGGCCATGAACCGCATCATTGATACCGAGCCTTCTTGTCATAGAGAAGCAGCAGGTCAGCAGGTATGGCAAGATGCCATGACAGAAGAGTATCAGCTCATCATGAAGAATGATGTGTGGGATATCGTTCTGAGACCAGAAGGGAAGTCTATAGTGACTTCAAAGTGGAACTATAAGATCAAGCAAGCAGTTGATCGAAGTGTCGAGAAATACAAAGCAAGATTTGTAGCCAGAGGATTCTCACAGGTGAAGGGAAATGATTATGAGGAGATATTTTCTCCTGTAGCCCGATACACTTCCATCTGTATTATAATTGCACTAGTTGCATCTATGGGTTGTAAACTACATCAAATGGATGAAAAGACAACCTTTCTCAATGGTGAGATTGAGGAAGAAGTTTACATTGAGCAACTAGATGGATTCATGATACATGACCAAGACAGACTCATTGGATAGCAGCGAAGCATGTATTGAGATATCTACGAGGCACAGTCGGATATGGCCTGAGATATGCCTCCAATGTAGACATGAGATTGCAGGGATATGCCAATGCAAATTGGGCAGGGAATGCAGTGGACCGGAAGAGCACATCCGGTTGTTGTTTTACCTTGGGGTCTGCCATAGTTTCCTAGTGCAACAGGAAACAGAGCTCTATGGATACCGCAGAAGCAGAGTATATAGCGTTGAGTGTGGCAGTCCATGAAGCTGGTGTGGCTTCACAAGCTCCTGACAGATTTATTTGATCGTGAGATGGATCCTACCATTATTCATTGTGATAACTAGAGTTGTGTGAAGCTCTCTGAGAATCATGTGTTTCACGATAAATCGAAACACATTGAGATAAAATATCATTATATCAGAGACAGGGTGCAAAGGAAAGCAGTACACATGCAGTACCTTTCTACACATGAGCAGATTGCAGATATCTTCACCAAACCGCTTGCCAAGACGAAGTTCGAGTACTTCCGTGAGAGACTTGGCCTGGTGGAGAATGCCTCCCTAGCTGAGAGGGAGTGTTGATGATTTCAGCTTCATGAGACATCCTCCAGGACACATTCTCCTCTGAGACTAAGTTGAGTCGACCTATGAGAGAGTCCATGTGTTGGGTGTGCCCATGTGATGGGTGTGTCGTTCCTCTCTGGACTGAGATGAGATGATGTGTGCCCCTGTGTGGGGTGAGGATGGCCATGAGATGGATGTGTCGTTCCTCTCTGGATTGAGATGAGACGATGTGTACCCCTGTGTGGGGTGAAGATGCCCATGTGATGGGTGTGCGTCAAACTTTGGACTGAGTTGTTATGACATGTGGTCTCCTGCCTTATGGACTCAGTTGAGTCAGGCTTGAGATGGTACTCCAGATGATTCTCCTGTGGACTCAGTTGAGATAGAGATCGGTTGAGTAGGACGTCCATGTGGTTGAGCACAAGTGGACGTGTCCCTAGTGGCTGAGCACTAGTGGACGTGTGAGATCCTTGCTATATTGTCTAAGAGTAAGATTTACCTGTAACCCTAATTATGTTGTAAAAGGTACAGGTCGGCCCCACCATGTAAAGATAATTAATATTGTAATTATTAATTATATTTATTATATTATTAAGTTGTACAGGTCGGCCCTATAGTGCCAATAGACACATCATTTGATGTGATAAGTTTTGTATAAATAAAGGTGAATCCCCATTGAGGAAACACACTTATCATTGTGTCATCTCATGATTTCAGAAGTTGTGATCTGAAATTATGAGAATTACAGCACCCTCTTGTGTGCTAGGTTTGGTGGTGGATGGGGGATCTTCTCTTGAGAATATAGCAAAGGATTGTTGGGTTTTCTTCCCTTGTGTAGAAGGGTTTCCCGGGATAGTTCTTGTGTTCTTGTGCATGGTTATTCTTCTTGTAATCTTGGTTTACTGCAGCTAGTTATTGTTGTTGCAGTCATTGTTGTTAAAGTAATGCTAAACAGTAAATGAAATAAATACCTCATGCTTGAGCCAAAACTTTAACAGAATATCCCTGAAATCTGCCTAGAGCATCCCTGAAATCTATCCGGAATGTCCCTGAAATCTGCCCAGAATATCTTGGGGACAGCCAGCAAGTCCCTGAGCCCTTGATGAAGTCCCCAGTAGTTTGGGGACGTTTCCTAGGATTTCCCAAGTCCCCAAACTGTCGGAATGGTGGGTACGGAGGATTTTCTGGTGGGACAAGTCTCCATGCAACACAGACTACAACTAATAGTACAATAAAAGAATAAAGTATGGCCTTAGCCATGATTGAATGGATCATGGCCACATGTACATATTACATGAATAATTCCAGCAAAAATAATCAAATCAAATTAATCTATATCAATACCACAGGAAGAGCAAACAAACACTAGTCTTGATCTTGACTGATTTATTGTTAAAACTTAAAACCAAGTTAATTTCAAAATCTAATTTGGAAGCTGTTGTTGCTCATTGAATTCATCAGAGTTGTTATGCTGATGTATATTGAAGATTTGGTTTGAAGATCGTCATGTCAGTGAGCAATGAAGGGACTAGTAAGAGTTCATTATGTCAGGTGGTGATTGAAGATCCACTCGCTAGTTGAAGATTGTTTTAACTTCTGTTAATCACATCTTAACAATTGTTGCAAAAAAAAGATGATATTTTGTAGTTATGTTTAGTTTGCATTCAACAGTCAGTTAACAGTCTGGTAAGAGTTCATTGTGTCAGGTGGTGATTAGAGATCCACTCACTAGTTGAAGATTGTTCTAACTTCTAGCAGTCACATCTCATCAACTGTTGCAGTTGAAAAATGATATATTTGTGGTTATGTTTAGTTTGCATACAAGTTGAGTTTAAGTCATATTTGTAATGTTTAGATGAAGTCATTTGTAAACTTGAGCTTACCATATTGAGGTAGTTTGTCCCAAATTTATATATTATGCTAAGTTGGTGATTATAAAGTTGATAATTTGTAAATTTAAGTTGAATTCCAACCTTTAAGCTTGGATCCAAGATTATTAAATTGCTAAATATGATTACTAATAGCAATTATGGTTGTTTTGTCTTTTGAAAATATATTTGCTACATATAATTACTAATAACAATTATGATTGTTTTGTCCCCAAGGTGTAGGACAGTCAGTGATGGAGTGTGTTGTTAAAGAACTCCGTGATGTTAAAGTCACCGGTTCGAAACCTGCGGGGACAAAAAAATCCAGCAAATTATGAAACACAGGTGTCAAAGTGGAGGGAACGGCACTTGCCAACGCAGCACCAGCCACGTGACTGGCGCATGCACCTTCCCTCCTCCCACACCATACCAATGCAACCTTCACTCATACCAACGCGCCATTAATACTTCGAGTGCGCTCTTCTTTGCCTCCTCATCCGATCTATGGAGCCTCCATTATTGTCGTCGCCTCTACGCGTGTGCGTCCTCCCTCTCTAGTATTATTCATACCATGGCACTCCTCGGCCAGTTCATCAGTTCTTCCTCTTTTCACCAGAGCCATCACGCGGTCTGCACTCCTCCCTGGTGCTTACCTGCTACACTAGCCAATTCTCAGTGCCCGCTTACCTTCTTCTTGCTGCGGCCATGCCTCAATTGCGGGGGGAATCCAAGAGGGGCTCAGCCTGGTACCAAAACAGGCCATGCATGGCCAT
The DNA here is from genome assembly GCA_009831015.1 of Picea engelmannii. Lineage (NCBI taxonomy): Eukaryota > Viridiplantae > Streptophyta > Pinopsida > Pinales > Pinaceae > Picea > Picea engelmannii. The sequence continues at coordinate 200,473 of ML776881.1, forward strand.
TCGACCTCAGCCTACCCCTGCACCTTCGTACAGCTCTCCGCCTTCTTCGCCCTCCTCATCTGGCCAGTCCTCTCATAGCCAAAGCGACCTCCTGCCTCTATCCTCACCTTGGGCTTGCAAAGTCGAGTGGTTCGACCTCATGAGAAACTCACTGGGATTTGCCCCGGGGCAATTGTCGGACCTGGCCTCTTCCTCGCAACCTACCTTGGTCGTCCCACCAAATTCACCTAAGAATTCAGCTCCTACGCCACCGCCAGTCACTCACCACCGGTCCAGTCTCCACGGGAGGACACCTTCGTCCACCGGGAGAAACCACCGGACCAGCCCCACTCCTGTTCGGATTGCGCCACGTGTGCAAAGTTTCAAGATGGCCTTGCAATTCTGCAAGACCTGGTGTTCGAGGTCCGCAAGGAGGTGGACGACCTATGGTTCCGTCTGGAAATTATGGACAAGAAGGGGACACAAATTCTGCAACTGCTCTCCTCTCTGCATGGTTCTTGACACTCCACGGAATAGGCACCCAGTGCACTAGTGGCCTCAACGGCGGTCTTGGTTTCAGCTCTCCAAATGTCAGTAGTGGACAACGCGGCAACGAGCTCAGCTTTGGCTCTTCAGGCAACTACATTGGACAATGTGGCATGCAACACGTCGACTGCATGAGCCAGGACATCTGCACAGGTGTCAGACTGCATGGCCTGTTTTTAGTTTTGTTTATATTTTGACAATTGTACTTTTGGACAATTCTCTTTTTGTCTGTCATAAGTCAGTCCTAGATGTTCTAGACACTTGGACGAATCGGTTTCCCCATGGGGCGATTCGGTTCCAGAGGTTTAAAACTGATGTCTGAATCTTGGGTCGGTTTTGGTTTAGAAGGCACTGACTGAATTGGTTTCCCTCCAAGGCAATTCAGTAATTATAGTCCTCGGACAAACATGGTGCTACTGTAATTTTTGGTTCTGAAAGGTTTTTTATATATATACTTACTTAAAAAAAAATATTAGAAATACATTATCTCTGTTGGATTAATTTTGTCTATTGTTGTGGGCCCATATCAGTGTCAATGAACCTTATTAGCATTTGACCCTTCACATGTAAGGTTATGTTGAAGAAATTGTCAATGAAAATTTTATCCTTCACAATGATACTTCCTGAAGCTAAGTAGGTAGAATTACCTACAAGAGCTTACAAGGGACAAACAAAAAGCAGCTTATGATAGAAGTAATATCCTTGCATGGTTTTTTTGTACTCTCAACATTTCGAATTACTAATGCATAGTTCATCATCAAGAAAAGATATGATAAGCTTGGAGAAAGATGTGTAGGGTAAATGAGGTGCCATATATATATATATATATATATGGCACCTCATTTACCCTACACATCTTTCTCCAAGCTTGTGTGTGTGTATCCACCAACTTCCAAGTAACGTCAGCACAAGCGAAACCATTATCAATGTGGGGAGGTTTCATTCTTCAATTTTTGTATCACCAACTTCCACAAATCGCTAATTCTTAAACCATAATCTCTATTAAGATTGTTACTATATTTTTCTATTTACATTGCCTCTCTAATACATCTCTTAGTGTAATGGTTGACCACAACAAGCACTTTGGCTATTTCAATACAAATTCAATGCATTGTATTACTAGAGTATTCTACTAATGTTGATTTATCACTCCAATTATTTCTAACGTCACTACAATGCTCTTTTATTCTTTTCTGTATTGACCAATCTGTTTTTCCAATATGCACCATTCCACATGAACAGGGAATAGAATTGACTCTTCCTGTTGTTTTTTGATGGATTTGTCTTTGGCAAAGTCCACATTCTCCCCATTGTGTAAAGAGGGGCAAAAGTAACACTGATTTGTTTTCTTCTTAGAACTTTAGTGATTCTGTTGGTAATTGCCTAGCTATAAGGAAGAGTGATCTTTGGCTCTCATTCATTATGATTTCCATCTTAAGGACCATCCCAAGCCCTTCGAAAGGCCTTCTTTATCTGTGCATCCTCATATCCATTCTCTTTGAAGACCTTCATCAGATGTTCCAATTCATTCTCTAGGTGTTCCCTGGTAGAAAGAGTACTCAGTACACCAAACTTTTGAGATGGATGGTGATGTGAGTTAGCACCTAAGTACCTATCTGTATGAGTCTTCTGGCGACTTGGTGACTGTTAATTTTATTGACAAAATCAGCAAGCGAACAATTTTGTCATACACTTAGCAACCTAGAGATAATAATTGTTTGCATGAACTCTGAAATGTCTCATACCCACATTCAGAAATTTCCATAAGCAGAAATACACATTGCTAAGCAAATATGCAGCGAAAATAAACACAATGGACAGCATTCAATAACCCATGAAAAACGCAGAAATTTAGGCAAAAGCCAGGGAAAACCCCAATGTGGGGAAACCCAACGAGAGAGAGAGAGAGAGAGAGAGAGAGAGATTTTATTATTCAGCTTCAGGAAAGTACATATCAGCGGCAAACTCACAATTTCCAGCAAAGAGAAAACACCTCAGCACCAAAACTGTCCCCCACAAATTTTGCCTTGAAAATCGTCCCAAATTGGTACTACAGTTGTACGGCCCACTTAGTAAGCAGTGCCTAGAAAATTGTGCCAACAGTCTGCAGTACGGCCTGAACAGTACGTCCCAGCAACAACAAGAAAACACTCTAAACAACCTCGATTTCCGTGCCAACAAGTTGCCTTGAAAATCGTGCCCTCTCCTTGTTGTACGGATCCGTACAATATAGCCTCCAACAGCAACAAATGATATCAGCACTCACACAGAAATTTTCCCTTGGGATTTGTGCCCACTTTGTCTTGGGAAATGTGCCCACCAAGCTGCTCACTTTCCTCTCTCAAGCTCTCTCAGAAAATCTCTCTCAATCTCATTCACTTGTGTCTTGCACACTACCCAATGCATTCTTTTATAAATCTGAAAATGAAATTTTACCCCCCAAGTGTCTTTTCACTTTCCCCAACCCTAAATCCAAAGGCCAAGATCTAATCTTGCCTTTTTCAAGATCAAGGGTCATGATTCATTCCCTCCAAAATGAATCACTTAAAATATTAATGTATGTTTCACTTTATTACATAAGTGCACTTTATGAAATAAAGTCACTTCAAAATTAGAAGGTACACTTTATTAAAAAGTCACTTTAATGAAAGAACCACTTTACAACTTTATAAAAACCCATTACAAAGTTAAGTGCCTAATAGTGTAAACATAAGGTTACATCTACATACAAAACAAAACATGCAGAGTACCTCCCGAGCTAAAAAGTTAACACTCCCTCTTAGTGAGGGATGTACTCGCTACCATCTCCATCATCTGGTCCAATCACACTGTGCTCTATAGGAGCTCCCTCTGAACCTGGAGTTATCCTCAATACCTACACAGAACTCGAAATAGAAGATCTTCTCCTGGCAGCTACCCGGAACCCTGAGCTCCTTGGAGAATCCACTCCATCCTGAGCATTGGTTCGACCACACTGCCTGAGCCTCTTGTCAGTGCTCAGAAGAGACTCGCTCTCTTCTCTCAGAATGCAAGACTGAATCCTTGATACCACCACAGTCTCAAGAGCCTCCTCATGCTCCTCATTCGATGTCGAATCATACACTGAAGGTTGTCCTCGCAACATATACAACCTATTCACCCGATCACCAATCAGCTGCAGTTCCACCGGGTCCACTCCCTCCATGTAGATAAAGACATGTTCCCTCTTGAACAATGTACAATATCCTACATCCTCCAAGGTTGAGACTAAGAGCAAGTTAACCCTCAACCCTGGAACAACGAGAATTCCATCAAGCTCCAAGAATCCTCCGAATCTAACCCTTCCAACTCCACGTACAGCTCGCACCATACCACCTTCATTTACCACCTGTCGGTCGTGACCTGTCTCTGTGATATTTAGGAATACTCGCTAGATTCCCATCATGTGGCAAGAGGCTCCACTATCCACAATCCATCTAATATCACCTCCAAATCCTCCGCTACCAACACTGGAAACTAGGGTAACCAAAGAAAAATCCCTGTCATACTTGGAAGCAAAGTCCTCCATGGTTGTTCTAGCAGCTATCTCAGGCCCCCTCTGGTTCCTTCTTCTTCTTCTTCTTCCTCTCAGGACAATGAGAAGCAAGGTGCCCCAACTGGTTACAACAATAACATCTGACTTCACTCAAGTCCCTCCTAGAACTTCCTTTCTTCTTGCTCTTTGTAGCAAGAGCAACATTCTCATCAGCTTCATCTATCTTCTATCCACTGCTCTGAGATCCTTCTCGGATCTCCTCTTGAGTGAAATCATCCCACAATCTGCTCCAATCTGGAAGATGCTCACGACCCACCACACACTTCACGAAGACTTCCCATTCTTTGGTGAAGCATTTCAAGGCTATTCTCACCAACTCTAAATCCGATATGACCTCTCCAACAGCAGCCAGCTCATCTTTCACTTGAGCTAGCCGGGTAAGATAAGAAGAAACACTCTCATCCTTACCCATCTTGGTATCATGCAGCTTAGCCTTCAAGGCCATTTTTCGGTTCTCATTCTTCGCCTCAAATAAGTTCTTAAGTGCATCCCACATCTCCTTGGTTGTCTTCTTCTCAGCCAAGTGTGGGATAAGGTGATCCTTCACCCCATCCAGAATAATCCTCTGAGCCTTGGCCTCCTTGACCTCACGCAAATCCAAAGCAACAGGATCTGTTGCGAGAACCACAACAACAGAACTTACATAGTTCCAAATCTTGTTCTCCTTGATAACAGCTGACATCCAGACCTTCCACTGCAAATAGTTGGAGATGTCATCCAACCGATCCTCAAATCTAATGCTTGCAGCCATATTCCCTGTCACAACTCAAGGAAAACAATCACAAATTTTCCCTCTTCAACCTTGCCCAAAAATCTCACTGTTCACTGTCACTCAAAGACAAAGCTCTGATACCATGTTAGTTTTAATGACAAAATCAGCAAGCTAACAATTTTGTCATACACTTAGCAACCTAGAGATAATTGTTTGCATGAACTCTGAAATGTCTCATACCCACATTCAGAAAATTTCCATAAGCAGAAATACACATTGCTAAGCAAATATGCAGTGAAAATAAACACAATGGACAGCATTCAATAACCCATGAAAAACTCAGAAATTTAGGCAAAAGCCAGGGAAAACCCCAATGTGGGAAAACCCAACGAGAGAGAGAGAGAGAGAGAGATTTTATTATTCGGCTTCAGGAAAGTACATATCAACAGCGAACTCACAAATTCCAGCCAAGAGAAAATACCTCACATCACCAAAACTGTCCCCCACAAATTTTGCCTTGAAAATCGTGCCAAATCCGTACAATTGTACGACCCACTTAGTAAGCAGTGACTAGAAAACCGTGCCAACAATCTTTTATATGGCCTAAACAGTATGACCCAGCAGCAACAAGAAAACACTCTAAACAACCTCGATTTTTGTGCCAACAAGTTGCCTCGAAAACCGTGCCCTCTCTCCTTGTTGTACGGACTATATAGATCCGTATAGTACGACGTCCAACAGTAGCAAATGATATCAGCACTCACACAGAAATTTTCCCTTGGGATTTGTGCCCACTTTGTCTTGGGAACTGTGCCCACCAAGCTGCTCACTTTCCTCTCTCAAGCTCTCTCAGAAAATCTCTCTCAATCTCATTCACTTGTGTCTTGCACACTACCCAATGCATTCTTTTATAAATCTGAAAATGACATTTTACCTCTCAAGTGTCTTTTCACCTTCCCCAACCCTAAATCCAAAGGCCAAGATCTAATATTGTCTTTTTCAAGATCAAGGGTCATGATTCATTCCCTCCAAAATGAATCACTTAAAATATTAAAATACATTTCACTTTATTACATAAATGCACTTTATGAAATAAAGTCACTTTAAAATTAAAAGGTACACTTTATTAAAAAGTCACTTTAATAAAAGAACCACTTTATAAAAACCCATTACAAAGTTAAGTTCCTAGTAGTGTAAACATAAGGTTACATCCGCATACAAGACAAAACATGTGGAGTACCTCCTGTTGACCGCCTCTCCAACATAGGTGGTCAACTCCATGTGCCATGAAGAGATGCATCATCAGATGCAAATTTGTCGAAGACTTTGGTTCTACAGGGCATTGTTTGGCCCCAGCACTTCTTTTTGTAACTAGAATTTCCGCACCCCTGTGTGGCTTAATAATGTAATAGGTCTGCATGAGTCATGTCTAGGTCAGTTACCTTGGGATCGGTTCACTGGGAGAGTCCCTTTCACCGAGGGTTTTTTATCCTCAGGTTATCAATTGGGCTTTTCAGCCTTGTTGATTTCCCTTGAGTTTTTCCCTCACACTTGCAATAATTCCTCCAAAGTGGTGAACGGCGTTCTAGTGGGCTTATCTTTTGATAACTATTATAGGGAATCATTGTAAATGACCATGCAAGACATCTTAAAAAGTTTCGCGGAATTCCATCGAGTCTAAGTTAGTTTTTTTTAATTAATTAATTTTTAATTAAATTTCCCTAAGTTTGGAGGTTTAATTATTTAATTAATTAAGTATTTTTGAACAAAAATTGTAAAAACTAGGTCCTTGGACTTTTGATAGGGGTATTTGTGCTCAAAAGAAATGGAATAGCACCCCTACATCCATGGACCAAGTTTTAACTCGGTCGGACAACTTTTGCTATGGGTTTGTCCACCCGAAGTGTCAGTCAGTCAAAAACAACAATTTTAATTGCTAAAGTCCAAACATAGCAAAAATGTAATTTTGTAATAATGAGTTAGAGGATGATGTAAAGATGGATAAAGGTGAGAGAGATTTTTCCTAATCTTTCCTAACCTTTTCCAACCCTCGCATCACCCCCCCACCTAGCCATTAAGCAAAACCGTCACTTTTCCTAGAGGGGTGTGCCTCCCTTCTAGAAAGTCTCCAAAAAGAAAAAAAATAATGAAAAAATTAAGGGGAGACTAAATATATCCCTTGGCACACTTTTCCTAGCCTCCCACTTGCTTTTTTGCTTGATCCCAACACTCCCTCACTCATCCACATCCTTGATCCATGTGATTTCCCCCAAGTGGTGCGCCCTCCAAGGAGAGTTACCCCCCCCCCTCTTGTGGATCTCCAAGGAAAATTCGTTTTTATTATTTGGAGCCTCTTTCTCTCCCTTGGCACGAATCCCATAGACCTCCCACTACTCTTTGCTTGATCCCAACACCTCCCTCACCAATCTACACCCTAGATCTATGATCTAAACCCTAGATGGTGTGCCCTAGCCTTGGGATCTCATTTTGTACTTGGTGGTGGACACTTGGCATAGATCCAAGAGGGGTGAGTTTGTCTCTCCAAGTATAAATAGATCCCTCTCCTCACTCCCAACACACCATATCTGGAGCTAGTGTTATGCTACTTGATTTTCCACTCTCTCTCTCTCTATTCCATCCATTTTCATCCTTCTTCTCTTGGGGTTTTGGAGCAAGTATTTCTCCAAGATCTCTTTTCTTGATGCAATAATAAAAAAAGCTTTGGAGGATTTTGGAAAGAGCTATAAGTATTTTGGTTCTTACAACACATGAGGTAAATTTGTTTCAATTTGATATAATAGTTGCATGAATAGATCCTAGGTAAAGTATTTTATTTGAGTAGATTTTGCAAAGAGTAGTCTTGTGAATCTATATATGTGGTTAGCGAGATAGGGTGCAAGTATTTCACTTTATTAGTTTAACCCTCCATATTATCTATTGTATGCATGCTATTGTGTTGAGTTTTGTAGGTTGAACTTCAAGGGTTTCATTAGGGTGCCTCTTGGAAGAGTCTCCCTTTGAGATTTTCATACACTCCACGCAATCTTCTTCTATTGCTCTTTCTCTATATATTTATGTTGCAATCCATATTTCAGCTAACATAGTATAGTCTTATTATGGTCATCATAATATAAATTTTTCATAAAAAAATTTGCCCTAAGAAAACAAAAATTTTCTTCATTGGTATTGTTGTGTGTAACATTTCCAGCAAGCATAGCTTGCTGGTTTTTGCAGGTTCAGATCTGGTTGAAAGGGGTTTTGGCTACCCAAAGGCATCCACACAACACTCAAAGACCCCCCAAGGGATTGGTAGCTATTTCTCAACCTTCCTTCTTCATTTTCTAAGCATTTTTCCTCTTTTCTTCTCCTTCTTGCTTGCTTGTAGTAGCTCATAGTTGTGGGAGGAGTGGTATGGCCTCCTCCCACGTGTGAGCTCTTGGGTAGTTTAGATCTTGCTTTATTAGACCTTTTTTTGCCCTTTTGAGCTAGGACGTGAGGGTTTGTGAGATAAAGGGTATCTCCCAAACCCTAGGACGTGGGGTAGGGTTTGTTTGTTTGCTTGTTAGGGTTTTCTTGTTTGTCTTTTCCCTTTGCTTGCTTCTTGCTTCTATCTCTTGCTTGCTTGTCTCTCTTTTCCCCAATAATTTCTAATTAAGCAAGCTTAAGTTAATTGCCTACCTATTTGGGAGAGGAATACCCCAAAAGGTTAGGTTAGGGTTTTAATTTATGGTTAATGATCTAAGTGCTTAATGTTATAATATTCTAGATCTAGATCTAATACACTCTATAATTCCCTAGCTTAAGCCTATTGGGCACCTAAATCAACTTAATTAGATCTCATGAATGCTTAGTTCCCTACAAGTGCTTATATTTATGTTTCATGCTTAGATCTATAATTTTTTATGTTTAGATGCTTCAACAAGTAAATGGTGTTATTTTTCATTGATGCTACATACTTGAAGTAACTTGTTGATAAGTAGGCACATCTAAATCTTTTTCTCTTTCACACTAAATGCTCTTATCTAAATACTATTGAACATGAAATAAGTGTGATTGCCTATCTTCTATTGGTTGGCAAGTTGTTTTTGCCTTTAGTTTTTCTTTCAAGCTATCTTAATTGTGCATTTTAGTGACATATATGTTGAAATAATGTAACTGCAAAGAGTATTCTTATTATTATTTGATATATTATTCATTGGATCAATCCCCATTGTGGATTGATCATGTCGGCTATTGTAATAGGACCAAATCCCCTTTTGCGGATTGGTCAAATGATA
>ML776881.1:219143-246629 GCA_009831015.1 Picea engelmannii
TTCTAGTGGGCTTATCTTTTGATAACTATTATAGGGAATCATTGTAAATGACCATGCAAGACATCTTAGAAAGTTTCACAGAATTTCATCGAGTCTAAGTTAATTTTTTTTAATTAATTAATTTTTATTTAAATTTCCCTAAGTTTGAAGGTTTAATTATTTAATTAATTAAGTATTTTTGAGCAAAAATTGTAAAAACTAGGTCCTTGGACTTTTGATAGGGGTATTTGTGCTCAAAAGAAATGGAATAGCACCCCCTACATCCATGGACCAAGTTTTAGCTCGATCGGACAACTTTTGCTATGGGTTTGTCCACCCGGAGTGTCAGTCAGTCAAAAACAACAATTTTAATTGCTAAAGTCCAAACATAGCAAAAATGTAATTTTGTAATAATGAGTTAAAGGATGATGTAAAGATGGATAAAGGTGAGAGATATTTTTCCAACCCTCACATCACCCCCCCACCTAGCCATTAATCAAAAACGTCACTTTGCCGAGAGGGGTGTGCCTCCCTTCTAGAAAGTCTCCAAAAAAAAAATAATAATGAAAAAATTAAGGGGAGACTAAATATATCCCTTGGCACACTTTTCCTAGCCTCCCAGTTGCCTTTCTGCTTGATCCCAATACTCCCTCACTCATCCACATCCTTGATCCATGTGATCTCCCCCAAGTGGTGCACCCTCCAAGGAGAGTTACCCCCCCCCCTCTTGTGGATCTCCAAGGAAAATTCGTTTTTATTATTTGGGGCCTCTTTCTCTCCCTTGGCACGAATCCCATAGACCTCCCACTACTCTTTGCTTGATCCCAACACCTCCCTCACCAATCTACACCCTAGATCTATGATCTAAACCCTAGATGGTGTGCCCTAGCCTTGGGATCTCATCTTGTGCTTGGTGGTGGACACTTGGCATAGATCCAAGAGGGGTGAGTTTGCCTCTCCAAGTATAAATAGATCCATCTCCTCACTCGCAACACACCATATCTGGAGCTAGTGTTATGCTACTTGATTTTCCACTCTCTCTCTCTCTATTCCATCTATTTTCATCCTTCTTCTCTTAGGGTTTTGGAGCAAGTATTTCTCCAAGATCCCTTTTCTTGATGCAATAATAAAATTTGGAGGATTTTGGGAAGAGCTATAAGTATTTTGGTTCTTACAACACATGAGGTAAATTTGTTTCAATTTGATATAATGGTTGCATGAATAGATCCTAGGTAAAGTATTTTATTTGAGTAGATCTTGCAAAGAGTAGTCTTGTGAATCTATATATGTGGTTAGCGAGATAGGGTGCAAGTATTTCACTTTATTAGTTTAACCCTCCATATTATCCATTGTATGCATGCTATTGTGTTGAGTTTTGCAGGTTGAACTTTAAGGGTTTCATTAGGGTGCCTCTTGGAAGAGTCTCCCTTTGAGATTTTCATACACTCCAAGCAATCTTCTTCTATTGTTCTTTCTCTATATATTTCTATTGCAATCCATATTTCAGCTAGCATGGTATAGTCTTATGGTCATCATAATATAAATTTTTCATAAAAAATTTCAAGAAAATTTTTTGCCCTAAAAAAGCAAAAATTTTCTTCATTGGTATTGTTGTATGTAACATTTCTAGTAAGCTTTGCAGGTTCAGATATGGTTGAGAGGGGTTTTGGCTACCCAAAGGCATCCACACAACACTCAAAGACCCCCCAAGGGATTGGCAGCTATTTCTCAACCTTCCTTCTTCATTTTCTAAGCATTTTTCCTCTTTTCTTCTCCTTCTTGCTTGCTTGTAGTAGCTCATAGTTGTGGGAGAAGGAGTGGTACGGCCTCCTCCCACGTGTGATCTCTTGGGTAGTTTAGATCTAGCTTAGATCTTGCTTTATTAGACATTTTTTTGCCCTTTTGAGCTAGGACGTGAGGGTTTGTGAGATAAAGGGTATCTCCCAAACCCTAGGATGTGGGGTAGGGTTTGCGGGTTTGCTTGTTAGGGTTTTCTTGTTTGCCTTTTCCCTTTGCTTGCTTCTTGCTTCTATCTCTTGCTTGCGTGTCTCTATTTTCCTCAATAATTTCTAATTAAGCAAGCTTAAGTTAATTGTCTACCTATTTGGGAGAGGAATACCCCAAAAGGTTAGGTTAGGGTTTTAATTTATGGTTAATGATCTATGTGCTTAATGTTATAATATTCTAGATCTAGATCTAATACACTCTATAATTCCCTAGCTTAAGCCTATTGGGCACCTAAATCAACTTAATTAAATCTCATGAATGCTTAGTTCACTACAAGTGCTTATATTTATGTTTCATGCTTAGATCTATAATCTTTGATGTTTAGATGCTTCAACAAGTAAATGGTGTTATTTTTCATTGATGCTACATACTTGAAGTAACTTGTTGATAAGTAGGTACATCTAAATCTTTTTCTCTTTCACACTAAATGCTCTTATCTAAATGCTATTGAACAAGTTGCCTATCTTCTATTGGTTGGCAAGTTGTTCTTGCCTTTTGTTTTTCTTTCAAGCTATCTTAATTGTGCATTTTAGTGACATATACATGTGTTAATGCTCTTGATCTCATAATCAAATCAACACACTTTTAAGGCCACAGTGAGTTTTGGCCAAGTCACTAAATCACCATTAAAAAGTGTCATAAAACACTCCTAAAAGTCTACCTAACTCATATAATAACTTAATAGACTCTTTAGGGTACCTTAGACCACCATCTAAAACGGGACTTGAGGAAAACAACGGAGGGTGTAGGCAGGGGACTGTCTCACAGCACACAGGATGTGTCCTCTCCAGGAAGTACTCTTGTCTTAGGGCTGACCTGCAAAGCTAGGGTGGCAACACTTATTGAGCATCCTACAGTTATTTGGCAATAGGAGGAGGAGGCTTTGGTGAAAGCTTAATAAAATTTGATAACCTTAAGAAAGCTTAACAACTCAACCCTAGATCCAAATTTCTAAATACTTGTGGGTTTAATAATTAAAGAGTGGTTGATCTTCATCCTTGATACTTGTGCTTAACTTTATAAATCTTCTTCTTGATATATTGATGATGGTGATCTTGATGCTTTGATGATAACGTTATGTGATGCTTTAATCTTTTCTATATCCTGCACAAACACATATAAACGAAGTGGTTAGCTTGTTGTTGTATTTTAGCATTCTTTGAATTGTAAATCCTGTATCTAATATTTATTTGATCAAGTTATTCTTTTGTAAGTAATATTGTAGTCTATTTGTAACGAACAACCCCTTAACTTAGTTAACCCCAAGCCCAATCTTTAGGCACTAGTCTTAGTTGCCCTAGGAAAAGGTTTGCTTTACATGCTAACCCTTGCACCTTGCATTGCTGCCTTAGCATCCTAAATTAGATCCCCTCTAACCTTGAGAAATTAAAATCAACTCCTAGAACCTAACTCTAAAACTTATCTAGTAACTAGGGACAACCCCCCTTGGCTTCCCTAGGAGTGAGCATAGACGGAAGAGGTTCAAGACAAAGTGACAATGTGGGCTTTGAACCTAGGCATTGTGCCTCCAAGGACACACTAAGTGAGCCGGACTTAGCTCACGTTTGCAAGTGTGTATTAGGACGGCAACACCTCCCGAGCTAAAAAGCTAACAGTGGCATCTAGGAAAGGTAAGCGACCTTGTTCTTCAATCTCCATGGTAAACTTTATGCGATCAAACTAGTTGTTAAGGTGCTCCAAAAATCCATCTAGACTATCTATTGCGGAGCCAATTTGAGTTAGTGTCATCAACATATCTGTAGCCAATTTGAGTTGGTGTCATCAACATATCTATTGCGGAGCCAATTTGAGTTAGTGTCATCGACATATCTGTAGCCAATTTGAGTCGGTGTCATCAACATATCTTATCCACCATTTCCGCTTGAGTGGGTGGGCATTGATAGCAATGTTTTGAATATACCACAAGTACAAATTAGCTACCACGGGAGACAATAAGGAACGCAAAATCCCTTCTATATACTCATAAAATAAACCATGAAAGGTGAAGTACGTAGACTTTAGGCATATTCTGACCAGGCTAGTTGTCTCTTGGTTTGTGATGCACTTGATGATTTCAATTGCTTCATCCACCAGCACCCTTGTGAATAGAGACATGTGAAGAAACTAACCAATATATCCTCCTCTTCTACCTGCAAATTATCCATGCTCCTTACAAAGTGTGTTGAACCTGTAATGAAGGATGATATTGGCCCACCAGCAGCTTGAGTTGTTTGGCCAAGAATTTTTCTATTGGTAGGTCAAGGTGCCTATAGTATTTACTATTGATCTTAGCGGGCAGTCCTTTGTTGATTTTGGGTAATCCATAAATACGAGAAAGGATCGAGTTTTTTGGGGTCATCGTATCCTTAATATCCACTTCAAGGGATGAAGATTTTCTTGCTTTGGCTAACTCCCTCACAATCTTGCTGCTCGGATCTAATTGATTTTTCTGTAGCTGCCACTTGTTTCCAGATGTTCCACCATCTTCCTTTCATAGTAGCTTGACTGTGCAGCTGAACCTCAACCAACCCACGAGGGGTCAACCACAAAGCACCCACAAGTGGCAAAGCTAATGCCAATGTTGTTGGCGGGATTAGAACCCTGGTGACAGACTTGACAGAAACTGCCCTCACATTTGAAGTTTGAACAACAACCTCATTGGCAATTGTCAAAGACCTTGAAATTTCTAGTTGTTTGAGACACCATTTGAAGACTCATTAATAAATTTGAAAATCTGCTGAATTTAAGTTGAAGATTTGTCTAAGTTTTGACACAGCAAACCCTGAAGATCTATGTTAAAGAGATATTAGAATACAAGTTGCATTTAGGTTATCCACATTGGCAATAAAGTAAGCTTGGACATGTAAGTGTTAACTCTTAGATGGCATCCAAGTGGGTGTTTGGGCTGGAATGAGGCATAGAGCACATCAGACAGATTTATTGATCTCCTGAAAGGAGAGAATAAAAGAAAACTCCCATATGTACTCAATAAAAAAAATTTAAGGTTATGCTTCCTAGACCTCTTTTCGATGTCATTATTCAAATTTCCCTTTGCTTAGCTGAAATCTATTAGAAGTTTAGGGTGTTTCACAACTTAATGTTATAAAAAAACATAATTGTAGGGTCTCAAACTTGGAGAGAGTTGAAAAGGGTGAAAAGGGAACCCCTAAATTAAGGAGATAAACATTAGGTTTACCATGTGTTCAAATTAATGTTGACAGTCACATGGCTGTAAACCCTTTATAGGCATGTATAACCCATTACCCATCTGTAAAAGTTTGTTTTTGAGATCATATGATGTGATTGAGGTTATTTGGTATAGAAAGGTCATAAGGACTATATTGAAAGGTCTGATATCGTTAGTGTAATTTTAAGTCTTGAAAATATACTGGTCAAAGAAATCAATTAATAAATTTGTCAGGCCATTGGACCACTGGACAAGAGATATTTTAATGCAAAATAGGCAGAGATGGAAAGATTAGAAGAAACTTATTGAAGAAACATAACTTGTAAAGACAGAAAGATTAAAGAGAACATATTGAAGAATAATAAATAGACACAAGATTAAGAAAGAAGGTTTTGTGTGAATGAGCAATGAGATGAAATATTGTATGCTGTGGACAAAGATCAGATCAGATCAAGGTGAGAGCAGGGAAAATGGCAGTTTCCATCTGAAGAAAAATATTGAAGACAGCAGATGCTCATGTAAGAAAGATAGGTTGGACACCAGAAAAACCCATTATAACTGTGGATAGTCCTGGGAATATTGGATATGGACTAAGTCATTATATCATAAATGTGATACCTTGTGGTGGTATCAAGAAGTCTGTCCCATTGGAAAGATGACCCAATAAGGTTTTAAAGATAGTTGACAGCAGTGGGTATAGGATCCACATTCGTGTTGGCATGAAGTGTGACAGGTTGAAAATGAGGTCGCCTAGTCATACTGTATACATAGCCTATCATCAAAGGGTGGTGTGCAGCACCAAGGCATATTTTTCATGCCACATTTATTGGAATATGAGGATGATAGATGAGCATTCCTTCAGACAGGAATGTGGTACTATAAAGCACAGGTGGAGTGACTGATTTCTCATCCATACCAGGTATGTCCAAAATTCCAAATGCTTCAGAATATTTAAACTTTGACGCTGTCAGAAACATTTATTCAGGGAAGACTGACTTGTGTATGCACAAAGCAATGTTATAATCCATCTCCTGGAAATGACCACTAGGGCTGATGTGATGGTGGTAAATGGCTAAAATGGAGAGGTGATCCAACTTGAGGAAGAGAATACTAGGGCTGACGTGGGGGTAGTAGGTGTACATACAAAGGAGTTGGGTCAATGGCTGGCTGAATCTCAAAGCATGAAGCTCTAAGGTAATGTCTTCAGCGGCAGTGTTGAAGTGATTGAAACGAACACTCAGTTCTGAATCAATGGTCTTGTTTAGCAGTTGTTTTGCAGGATAGCTAGGAATTGTGTGGAATCTCTTATCTGAGGGGAAGTAATGGTGCTGATCGGTTATCAAGCTCATTCGAACTTTACTGGCATCGTTCTTCAAGATTACAAAGAGTTCATTGGGAGTTAATTTTGGAGCTCTCATCTAAGAAGGGGCATTGGTAATCAGACATTGGGCTCCAACAAAAGTATCATTTATATTAATAGCCCACATAACAATTAAAGTTTGTAACATGCAACCAAGTTCAACATTGAGGATAGTTAAAACACCATAATGGGTTTATTTGTTTATAAATATAAGTGATGTATTGAGAAATATATAGGGAGAAAAGGATGTAAGAGGAAGTATTAGAGAGGGAATTTCGATGGCAGCCTAGGGCTAGCCACGGATGTAATGTTCTGCAGAATAATATAGTTTACATGTTCCATTTCCAGGTTTGTCCACGTACTCCATGTATACCGTATGCTTGTATTTGATTCTTTAATTTACAACAGCAAAAAACATGGTAGAAAAGTCATAATTAGAGAAAAGGGAACTAATTGAGAAATGCACACTGTCCGATCATTCTATTTCTTCTTCTGCACAGTTGACCTCTAAATAAAACTCTAATCTAGTTAACAATTACCCAGCGTATCTTCTCTGGTTTATATGCTGCCCTCCATTTCAAAGTCTCCTCCAACATCTTTTTTGATTTCTGGATATTCCAATTCCGAGCTTCCAAATACCGTCTCAGGCACGCATCTGAACAAAACAGCAAACTATGGCCAGACAGGGGCCCAATAGCAGCCCTGAGTTCATTTATCTATGTAAAGAGCAAGAAAACATAAGTTAATGTTCATAGAATATACTGATTATAAATTATCAACTCTCACATTGATTTTTATCATAGCCCTTACATGTAAAAACAGTGAATAGCACCTCAAATCCCTCCCGATTCACACCTCAACATAACTAATATAATGATAAAGCATTGAATGGAAAGACTGATACTCCCTGTTTACCTTAGTTTGTTTCTCGGCAGAATCTTGCTCACGGTGGTCCTTGTCACCGTACCATCTTTTCAACATGGTGATCAACGGTGACAAATCAAAATAAAGTGAAGAAGACCTACAAAAAGACAAAATTGAAATATATATAAATCCCAATATATGACCTCCAGCAACTCCAGAACTTTAACTTTACGAACTACATTCACAGGGCTTCATATAAGGAGATTGAAGAAACAATACTACCCTGAAACATTACGGAACCTTAGAATGAATACAATAAAAGCTTGCAGGAAGAATAAAATAATACTGAAAATGCATGACTAAGCCGTTTTCTTAAATGGTCAACATATATACAGAAAAGAAACGTTGCAACAAATATGATCGACATAGTCAAAACAATAATACAATTCATCAGAAATTATTACTTCAAAGCATCTTCTGGAAGTGGACATATACAAAACTTTACCACCAGAATGTGCCAAAGGACTTGTTTAGAAAAACTGGGGCAAAGAGAGATTGTTGAAACTTGAGACCCAACTGCCCTCTCTGAAAACTGAGCAGGGGTAGCAAACTGAAGGTTGGGTTGACGTGGGCCAAACCTGGTTCACTCAAATGATGCCCTGACTCTATAAATATCACAACAGCCAAAGAACTCTCTCTGAAAAAATAGAAAGCAACCCAATAAGAAAAAGTCAAAAAACACTATTTCAACGATCAAGGGTGGCACAGGATAACAGTTGAAGTTTAACCCATGATATAGTACTCACAAAATATCCAATGGTAGTGAGGATAAATTTATTTAGAACACCCTTAGAACTCACACCAAAATAGTTTTCAAGGATTTCTACATATAACCAGAGATTTTATGATATGAGAGCAGTTACTTCCTGTTGACCCCAAAATCTCACCTTTGAGATTTTGATGGTCAAAGGCCAATCTATCCTTTCAGGCTGGCATTCACGGGTTCTTCCGGACAGTACAGGGCTATCATTCAGAGATCTTCCAGGCACATTGCTTCTTATTCTTGTCAATTAGAGGATGGTGGCTTACATGAGTTGAGTTTAGAGCTTGTTCCAGTGTTTTCTTGGTTACTTCAGGATAAGCTATCAGTTTTAGGCAGAGTATGAGAGACTTGCAGTATTTTGGGACACTTCTTGCCCATGATGATATTATAGACCCCTCATATCAGTTATTTGATAGCATATTCTTACTCCTTGTCTAATTCTGCTTCCGACGAGTATAAACTCGAGGGTATTTGGACAAGTTTGCTTTTTCAGTGATAAGGTAGCACAAGTGATGAGGTGGCGACCCATGTGGGGCCCACAAGTCCTCCAGTGAGCTATATATTCAACGGTCCTCCACAGTTGGAAGGTTGATCACTCTATTGCAGCAGCTCTATATTCTCTCATTCTCGTTTTCTCTCTCAGTTCAAGCTTTGGATTCTCAGTTCTTTGGAGATCATTGTAACAGTTAATGGATTTTCTCTGTGATGGAGCCATTCCTCTGATTTGACATGAATAAAGAGTTTTATGTGTTGTTTTTGGCCTAAATTCTTGTTGTTCCAATTGATTTCTAAATTATTGCATGTGTTTGGAGCTAATCCTTCAGTGGGGGTCGATTTGGCACTATTGGAGAGTTTTTTTCTTGCTGATTTTCTCTCATTTTCCTTCCAATAGTTCGCTCTACTTGAGTTTTCCACCAAAAATTTACTTTTAATTGTTTTATGAAAGTTTTGGSTGAGGTCAACTAACCCTCATTCAAAGCCCATGTTTTGTGTTGTTTGATTTGTGGTTTTGCAGGCTTAATCCTATCTATCAGGCAGCACATCATTATGGGTAGCCTCCCTGTGGTTGGCATGTACCAACCCAAAATGAGAGGGGCGAAATCATTGTGACCTTAGGATAGAAACCCCTAAATTAAGTCTAGGTTTGATTCCCTCGTACTACAGTTGACTTGAAACCTAGGGTGTCAGATTTAGCCTTAACACTTCCAACCAAAAATGGCAAAATATCCAATGAAGGTCTATCCAAAGAAGTTTTAAAATTGAAATCAATATCAAGAAATTACAATGCCAAAATGCAAAAAATGTTCTAATACTAAAAGCTGAGAAGGTGGCCATGTTTTCATTTGAGCCAACTTCAAACACCCTATTTAACTAGAACAAACTTGAAGAGCCCAAAGACAAGTCGATCCATTTAC
This sequence comes from Picea engelmannii, assembly GCA_009831015.1. Taxonomy (NCBI): domain Eukaryota; kingdom Viridiplantae; phylum Streptophyta; class Pinopsida; order Pinales; family Pinaceae; genus Picea; species Picea engelmannii. Next base: position 228,779 of record ML776881.1, read on the forward strand.
TGCAAAATGACAATGCCTGGCTTGTATGCAGGCATGCCCTCTCTTTAGGCCACACAGAAATGGACTAATGGGCTTCTATTACTCACCCACTCTTTGTCAAGTTCTTTTGGAGGTAGGGAAGTGATTTGCGGAGTGCCCCAATTCAGTGGGACCACTATGAACAGTATCGCAAACAACTAAACCATGATGATTGAAAATAATTAACTATTCTACTTCTTTGTGATCTAAATTTTCCTGCACAAATTTATTGCTTATGATGAGCTTGCTATACAATAAAGCATTGTGTCAAATATAGTTCCCAGCACTATAAATCATATTTAAAACTTGTCTTGGCACTACAATTGAGCTTGGGAAAAAACAGTAATAGGTAGAGCTATCTAAAGGACTAAACAATAAATTGACATTTTATAAACGTTTTAGGAATAAACTCGATACCTAATCAGGGAAAAACACCAAAAGATACCTCACCATTCATCAATATTGACATGTGCAGGTGTTGGACATCTACCGGTATATGATTGAAAAAAATTTACTGTGATGGTTATTTTTTTTAATGGATGGAGCCCTCTTGTGATAATTAAAACACGAGTCCAATCAGAAGAGTTGTATACATATATATCATCGTAAGAGGCTAGGCTAGGTGAATCACAGAGTGCCCTGGCTCAGTGCGACCACTATGAACAGTATCGTAAGCACAAACCATGATGATCAAAAATTCGTAAGTGGTCAGAGTAAAGGTATCTACCTCTCAAGCCACAGTGAGAACACGAGTACCTAATAAGCAGAAGTTTACATTTGAGCCTTGAGCTTCGCCAGCTTAAAATGACAAATCTATCATATAGAAAAACCGAGCTCATAGGCAAAATGAATATGAGCGAACATTTCATCAGTTGCTTAGAATGTTTCGAGAACTTGTCTCGTGGATCCCATCATTCCCTGCATATTGCATACAGATCTCAGATGAGGGTTTAGGAAATCGGAGCCTTCATCTCGGTATACGGAATGCAACGGGGCACTGACAGCAATGAAAACTGGGATGAAACGGGAGGATGCTAAGAGCAAATTCAATTGGTATTGTGCCAGAATATAAGATCGTGCCAGAATATAAGATCGTGGATCTGTGAAAACTCAATATATACAACTTGAGTGGGTTTAATGGTTAATAATGTGTGGTTCAAAGGTAAACTTCAAATCAAGTTTAAATCTCGATACTTCAGTAGACTTTATCAATGAAATCGCTAAACAGAGGAGGTCTCATATAGCAATATATATATAATTTTATAGACTTTACCAATCAAATCGCTAAAAAAAAATTCTACACTAATTTTGTCGTCACGAATTTAATGATTTCTGACATGAACTTAACCGTAAATAAATTATTATTTATTATTAATCATGTTCAATCTACAGAAATACAAAATTCGCATACAGTAAACACGGAAATAGCATGCAATAGCCACTGTACAGAAAGATTTATTTCGGATCCGGAACAATGCAGGCTGAGCAAAGCTGGTGGGCTTAGTGGGTGCAGTTTAAACACAAACCCAAAAAATGCCATCTGCGAAAACGAAAAAAAACGTCATTAAGAGCACCTAAATACCTTAGTGGGTCTTTTCAGATATAAGAATCCGGTGCAATTGAACAGAGCTTCTCAGATATTATCGAAGGTTGGCCGGTTTGCTCCCTGTTATGTTCTTGATGGCGAGATTAGACCCACAAATCTGCACCCCTCTCCTTGTTAATATGGCTCGGGATTCTCAATCAATAGATGCCCCCTGCAACTCCTTAAATATACCCCCACTTTGTTTGAGTAAATATACCCCCACTTTGTTTGAGTAATGGGGTCAACACTCTGTTGTCTTTGCTTTCGCTTTCTTAATTGAAAATGCAAAAGGTGAAATTGGTTCATGGCCATTCATAAACCCGCACGAATAAAACAAATTGAAAGTCAATCTCCCTTATTCATAAACCCGCATGAAAATCGTGGCCGGCAACATTTATTGCACCACTGATAGGAAATGATAAGAAATCACATCCGCATCTCACCGACTTCGGGTTCAGGGTTCGTTGAAAACGGTGGATAGCCCATCCAAGTTTCTCCGATTCCACTTGGTAGTGAAGATACACCCATCATCATGACTCTGATTTTGATTCCTTTTTTATTGGCCACCACAGAAACAAGTGCAACGTGTATTTTCAAGACAAGTGCCATTTCTGCAAGACCATTCCACCAGAAAAATATGGTTATCATTGCAAATGCTTTACAAAACAAACAAAATGTATAATTATTTGCTTAGATACATCCATGATGCTTTACAAAACAAACAAAATGTATAATTATTTTCTTAGATACATCCATGCAGTGTGGGACATCTACTTCGACTCTTGCAAATTTGTAGTATGTGGTTGGGCCACGTAAACATAGATCCATTAAATGATTAAGAAGATACGTTTAAGATAATGGAACAATAATTTTTCAATATCTTTATAAAAAATAATAAAATTATCAATATCATATTTATAAATTTATAATTATTTTATTTTATGGTGAATTAGTAAGAGTATCGTACTTATTTTATTTTTATGATATTGATACTTTGTCAAATGTTGATTTGGTATTTGTTAAAGTTTTATATTCATAAGTAATTGATTTTGAATTCGATTTCCTAATGTACTTATGCATCCATGCAATTTTACATACATCTATATGAGTTGAATTTATATAATGATATGGGTATTTGTTTAATAATATAATTAAGAATTATTATTATTATCTTTAAGGAATAGATCCAGTTGAATTTCTATAATGATAGTGGGTATTTGTTTAATAATTTAATTAAAAATTCTTATCTTTAAGGAATTGGCCAAACAAGATGTTTGTACGTTATTACAATTCCACATATATTATTATGAGTTGAATTTCTACACATAATATAAATACTTTGTCAAATATATATTTTTAACATTTCAATTAAAAATTTATTTTTACAAATAAACAATATTTTATTTTAATAATACATTTACATTACTAAAACTCTATATAATATTTTTTATCAAAATATAAATATTTTATCAAATATCTTAATTTGACATTTTGATGATATCTCCACCTCAATGTGAAATACCAAACGAATCTTGATAATGTTTTAGCCAATTATGGAACAAGTCTCTTATCATCAGTGATTTTCAATTCCATACCATTTTTTGTCAATTACCAAACAAGTCTCTTACCATCAAACACAACTTTTTTTTATTCCATACTTTTTTTTTGTCAATTATCAAAAAAGTATTTTACCATTAATCACAACTCTTTTTTATTCCATGCCATTTTTATTTTATTTTTTTGTCAATTACCAAACAAGTATCTTCTCATCAGTGAGAACTCTTTTTGATTCCATACCATTTAACAACAATAACTTAAGTATCTTCTCATCAGTGAGAACTCTTTTTGATTCCATGCCATTTAACAACAATAACTTAATAACTTAAGTATATCTATGCATTTTTTTTAAATTATTGTGGAACTTAATTAAAAAAAATAATATTAATTAATGAAACATGAATTTCAAATTTTTTATTAAAGATGTTTTAATGTGGTGGACTATATAAATTTGGTTTGAAATGTGAAATGAAATATATATGGATGTGTTTTACTTATAAAATTTAGTATAAAATATATATTAATATTAAAAAATTAATTAGAATGGTGTATTGTTATTTTTTGAAATCTGTATGTAAATAAGATTGATTAGGTTGATGTATTGTTATTTTTTGAAATTGGTATGTAAATAGGATCGATTATTGATGAGTTTTGACTGTGAATAAATATGAGAAAATAGAGAGGAAAAATGTCATCAAACATGATTTCATATTGAACTAATTTGCATGTATAATAATACTCAGCTGGTGTGTGATGATGTCACATTATACAGTAATATATTGTGGAAAAAATTATGTGGCAATAGCATTAACCTTTTCATATGATCGTACTTTTTGTGTGACATCAATATTATAACATATGGCACCTTCAAAACAGTTTCACCTATGAATATAATCCATGTAATCAAACACTAACATTCATGTAGATTGGAATTCATGTATTTCTGACAATATTTATTCTCATTATGAGAAATGGGTATATACTTTATTTTTATCATGCTAATCATTTAAAAGTCATTATTTATAAATATTAATGTGATAGTGTTGTTAATGGATAGACATTAAGAGCCATTCAAAAGCCTCTCTGGTGTTAGAAACCCTTTACAACAAGATGGAAGAAATACAAATTTGTTATAATATCATAACAAAACATGGATATGGTTGGGTAAATGCTATAAAGGTATAACTAGGAAGCATAAGTAAGTGGCATAAAGGACAGCGCGACTGGCAAGACAAGCACCTTTCTCCAAGTGTTGGGAGGAGGTCTTGAGTTCAAACCCGGCTGGGTCTCCGGGACGAATTGTAATGGTTGTTTGAGCTAGACTGGATACAGTGATTGTAAATGATTTATATCTCTAATATAAATCGAGTAATTTCTATCGGGAAAAAAAGTGGCATAAAGGAAGCTTTGAAGTTGGGATTCAAGCATTTACAATTCAAAAAAACACTTAAAATTAATTATTGATTGTTTTAATAGTAAAAACAAATATTTATTTAAAAAGACTAGGGGGGGCAAATAATATGGATAAGAGAAGTACTAAAAAACTTGGAAGCGTTTAGATTTATCTATATAAGAAGAATCACCAATCACATGGTAGACTAGTTAGCTAACAAACTTGTGAGTAAGAGAGTAGACAAGTTTGTGTTGAGCATGGATGTCGATATTGAGGGATTTTAAAGCAAGTTTAGATGATTTCCTAGACAAATCCTAGCAAAATTTATTGGAAGATGGTTAAGGTTGAAGGATAGTCCTCAATTGGAAGTGGTGCAAGGCAACATCAAGCAACCAATAAACAGGTTCTTTAAGCCTTAGAAAAATACAAAAGGGTGCACAAGGAAAGGGGCAATTATTTAATTCAACAACATCAAGAGAAAGTTCTCATATCTTATAGAGTTCATTATATAGCACCAAAGAAAAATTAACATCAAAAATGAGCAAGTGGAAGGAAATACCCTCGGAGTCATGTGCCATATGGAAAAAGTAGAACAAAAAGATCTAAGAGAATTAAATTGATTAGTGGAATACATGATAGAATGTAGAACTCCAATCTACATTAAAGAGGAACGGACATTGTTAGAATATTTAGACACTTAGGGATTAGTTAAGTTAAACTTGATTTAATGTGTCTTTAGTTAAAGTGTGTTTCTTTAGTGTGCTTTTGTAACTAAGTAATTCGACGTTCATGATTATGTAACATGTTCTAGACATAAAGTGATCTGATGACTCATCTTATCCTCGGTATTAATGGCACTTTATATGTGGCTTCACATTCGATTGGTCTATGGTCTCTATTTAAAGAGCATGGAGGGTCATTTGTTGATGATCAATTGTTGAGAGATGTTTGATCTATGGCTTAAAATTCAATTGGTCTCCTATCTCTATTTAAAGAGTATGGAGGGTCATTTTTTTATGATCAATTGCCGAGACATGTTCATGTAATCTATTTTTTTGTGTTAAAGTAAAGCGTGATTACATAACAATGGGATAAAAAAAAAATATAGTGGTGGAATAGTTCTATGGAGTTAGGTACACTGGATGGTCTAGGTAGGTCCTTCAATTGCCCAGGGAAGTCTTTTAATGGCATATATTTTATTTTTATACTAGATCCTTCCTCAAGATTGATAGTAATTGTTAAATGCTTCATAACAATATTATTCTGGTTGGATAGTTGATAGATAGTTGGTTGGATAGAAAGAGGTTGGCCTTCCTCACCCTCTTATGTCAAACTCACAATTTCTCCTTGCCCTCCTAAATTTGGGCAAGTGGCTACACCCCTTCAAGTATTTTCTACTAAAAGGTAGTTGGGGAATATAGTGTCTTAAGTGGTCATGTTGGTTAGGGCCATGGATTGTTTCCCTCTATCATGGTTGTAACCATGTAAACACTAGTGTATTAATCTAAATATTCAATTTCTTCTTTTGGAGCCATCTCATCTTCATATAGTAATATGGCAAGTCCAAATGAGATCCTACTTACTAGTTCAACTACTTCTTAGGGAAATTCCATATGGAGGATTTACTACAAAGTAAGGGACTTTACAGAGATACCTTGGGAACATAAGTTGTCCCCCTTGATTCACTAAAGAGAGTTGAATGGGACGATAGAAATGATGTGGCACGTGCTCTAATAGGAATATAAATCTCTATTGATTTATAGTTTCACCTTCAAGGGATTGAGAACCCGGATGAAGTTTGGAAAAAGATGGAAAACATGTGAGGGAAGCATGACCATATCAAACCCATTAGCTCAAAAACCAATTGATTGATTTGAATCCTAATTATTTTAGTTGCATTGAAGATTTTCTTTCATAGTTCAAAACATTGAGAGTTTTACTTGCAAATTGTGGCATACAAAAGAAACATTATCAACTCATATATGTTATTCTTTTTTTTCAGAGAGAAAAAAAACTTTATATTCATAAAAATGAGTATACATATCTTTGTCCCGCTTGGGACTGCATTTTCCAAAAAACCCAGAGACATAAATGTCTTTGTCTTCATCCTATCATCCTTTACTTATTCTTCATAAACTTTTCTACATGTACTATATAAAAAATAGATCTTGTTTGTACATATCAAAAAAACAATTATGAACGTGTTCAAAAAACGGAAGCACCCTCCCTCAAACATGTCATCATAGAAAAACTACAGTAAAAAGGATTTTTCCTCACTTGAAAATCCATCGAAGAATTCTTGAGCTATGAAATAACCAAAGTCCAACATTAAAGCCTCCTTAGACAAATCGTTCACTAGAGTATTGAGTTCCCTATAGATGTGCGCAAAATAATGCCATTCAAACTCATTCATGGAGGATCTAATGTTGTTAAGGAGAGGCTAGAATTTCACCACCTAAATTTGTATCTTTTTGTTTTTCCAGTCGACTGAAACCTTAGAGTCCCCAAACACTTGTACCTTCCTTATATTCAACAAATTAGCATAAAACAATAATGTCCACAATGTCGCAAGATCCGTCTGCATGTTTGACCCTTTACCTGGTGCATAACATATCTTGAAGAAGTGATATTTGGAAATATGGATGACCACACCAACTCCACAGAGAGGTGGATGCCCCTGAATTAGCCTGTCGAAGAATCCCCATGCGATTCCTTCCTAGATCACCGTGTTACAATTTTTTTCCTTTTTATGCTTGTTTCTGAATTCAGAGGACATATTAAAAATCAACCTAGAAATACACTCCTCTGGCATAGCCTTGTCCTATAAAATCGCTAAATTTCTAGACCACCATATAAAATAAACAAAAATACTAGGAGCTGAACAAAATTCACTTGCTAGCTACATCTTTTTCTAGTTGAAAACCCATTATTCCAAGTTGTCGCTCAAAGGTAGCTCCTTTCCTTTAAACATAGATAAGATTGTTTCCCATATCTTCCTTGTGTACTAACAAAGAACAAACAAATGTTTTGTTGTTTCCTCCTCATATTCACAGAGAGCACACCAGCTAGGTCAGTTCCATCCTCGCTTTTTCTCTATGTCCCACGTAAGAATCTTCTGGTGAAGAGTAAGCCAGAAAACCAATTTCACTTTTAAAGGAGCATGGAGCTTCCATATATCCTCCCACCACCATCGCTTTGGTCCTCCAAAGGATTCTTCAGCTAAGGAAATGTATCCCAACTTGGCATTGTATTTGCTATTGAGTGTATTTTTAGACCAGCATAGACATTCAGAGTCCTCTTCCCTAATACAAATAAAATTAAATTTTAGCAAGTTTACATATTCAAACCAATGAGGCACTTTTTCCCCTTCCAACCCTAGATCATCTGGATATTTCCAAACTGATCTGCCTACCTCATCCATACCTTCCAATTTTTCATCCCAAACTGAAAAAAAGGCCTAAATTTTGTAGATCATATGTTAAATTGTTGGACAATTTGCATTCATTCAAAGTTCCTTCCCAAGGGTCCTCTCCTACACTAACGCTCTTTCCATTTCCAACCTTCCACACCATCCAGTCTCCTATGAGCGGGATCACCTCAACCAACACTTTCCAAACTATTGAACAATTCACCATTAGTTTGACTGGCTCTCTAAACCAATCCACCATCGCTCTTCCTAAGAAATATTTAGTTTCCATAACCTGCCCCCACATCATGGAATCATGGACAAGCCTCTAAAGGATTTTAGCGACCAATGCCTTACTAAAACAAAAGATATTTTTTACCCCCCATCCTCCCATATGTTTCAACATCGCAATCTCAGTCCATTTTACAAGGGGGATTCCCACGACATCTTTCTTGCCTAACCATAAAAAGTGGAAGAAAAATTTCCTTATGCATGTGAGAATACTCTTTGGGATATTAGCAATGGAGGCTCAACAAACTAGGATACTATTGACTATCAAATTTAAGAGAACCAGTTGCCCACCTCTAGAAATCAAATGGAAAGTTAAGGATGAAATTTTTTCCTGAATTTTCTTTGGAAGCCACAACCAATAATCCACATTATAGCCACATGGTTTTAACTTGAAACTAAGGTATTTGATCCCTTCTTCTATGATTTTATGATTGAAAAGTAACAGTTCGACCAACTGGATCATTAGGTACTCTTCTTTAATATCGCAAATCAACATTGTTGATTTTGACATATGTATTTGCATGTATGGCAGCGTAGAAAAGATCCAGGATAGACTTCAACTATTGGAATTATTTTAAATTACCTGCACCAAAGATCATGACATTGTCAACAAAAAGCAAATGCATAAGAAAATTTTCAAGGGATACTTTTATTCCTTTAAATCCCTCAACAATAATTAGAAATTAAAAAGGATATAGAGGACACCCCTGCTTCGTTCCCCTTGACGTCCTGGAGAAGGAGGGTGGAGATCCATTGACCAAAACAACAAAAGAGGTTGATTCCACACATCCGATGATCCAATTGACTGTATTTAGATTCATTCCCATCTTAATTAGAGCCAACCTAAGGAAAACCCATCTGAATTAGAGTCAGCCTAAGGAAAACCCATCTGACTCTATTGTATGTCTTTGACATGTCGATTTAAAGAACTAAAGTTGTCATCTTTTGTGACTTGAGGGAGTGAAGATCCTCCTATGCCAAAGCTACATCATCATGAACTTGCCTCTTATCAGGGAATCCATATTGTTCCTCAAAAATCAGTTCGCTCAAGATAGGTTTTAGTAGATTGGCTATTATCTTGGAAATTAACTTATAGATTAGGTTGCAATAAGAGATTGGTCTAAAATCCTCTAAAGACACCATTTATTTTTTTTAGGAATTAGAGCCAAGAAATTCTTGTTTAAAGAACCAAGTACTCTATTGTATTGTTGATATTCTTGAATTACCTTTAGCATATCATCTTTTATTAAGTCATAAAATCCTAGGAAAAATTCCAGTGTTAGCCCATTTGGGCCAAGACTTTTTCTTTTTTGGAAATATTCAAGGGTATCTAAGATTGTTGGGTATGTGTTATATTCTTTGCACGAGTAGTAGTGTCTGAGCGTTTGCGCCAGGCACGCAGGGGGGTTAGAGGGGTGCAGAGCCCCCGAATTTTTTTTTTGCACCGGGACGACATATTTCTTGGACCACATGATATTTTGGTGGTTTTTCGGCACATGGTTTTTTGCCAATGGTTTTCTATTTCCGGTTAAGGAATTAGGGTTTTGGACTAATCCAGGTCATTGGCTTAGGGTTTTGGATGTCGCTGGATCCTATATGCATATTGTATTATAAACAATGTAACACAATGTATGAATATAATATATGTTGGTTTACCCGGTCTGGGTTTCCAGGGGAAAAATCTCTGTGTAATGTTTGCATTTGCCATTGTATCTTTTCTATTCTTTTCTGAATATTTGTTTACAGTAGACATTGTACAAGGTTAGAATTTACAAAGATTTCCACCTCCTAGAACTTAGAATGGAGTGAGTCTTTCATCTCCTCATTTATAGATATGGGAATGAGATCTAGTACCTTTAAGGTTTCTAAAATAGGTCAACCTAGAGGCTTTGCAAAAAGCCTCAAGAAGGTGTCGTGAAGTAATCCACCCTTGCCTTGGCAATCTCTTCAAAAGAAGAGACCTTCTGACCCTCTTCATTCACAATTTTCTCTATCAAGTTTATATGCTTTCGATGATTTGCATAAATGTGAAAGAATTCATTATTGTTGTCGTCTTCTTATAACCACATCGCTCTACTTTTTAACCTCCACTTGGATTCCTCTAAGGCCAAAATCTCTTGTTTTTTAGCTAGAATTCTATGTATCTCTTCATCCTCTTCCTTAGAAAGAGAATCTGCAGGCTTATTAATCAATAACTGTACAAGTTTTCCCTCTACTTCCCTCAAAAGAGAATTATTTTTTAGGTTAAAAGCTCAAGACCAGGTAGAGGAGACTTGTTTTAACTTTACAATATTGCCTGCCATTTTTTGCATGTAAGAAACTCTCACATACTCATGCAAGTGAACCCAAGATTCTACTATAAGACTCCTATAGTCGTTTTCTTTTAACCAAGTCTAATTGAACTTAAGATGAGAAGGGGGTTTGAATCCACTTTTTGATATGTTGAGAAGGATGGGAATATGGTCAGAGACTCCCCTCACTAGGACCGATGATTTAATGATCCACGAGTTTTCCAACATTTTGTCTGCAATCATAAACATGTCCAGCCTTTTAGCAACCATGTCCTCACCTTTATGCCCATTTCTCCACATTTGGAACACCTTTGGGGGTTCCAAATCAACAAGTTGATGAGATGCAATCCAATGTATGAAAAAACCTTCCATCAAATCCCTCCTAGGGTGTCTTCCACAAACTTCCTTCAAAGACAACGTGAAGTTTAGGTCCTCACCGATAATAATGTTTTGAGCCTGGATAAGGCATGACTCACTTAAACCTTCCCAAAAGGGACATTTATCAACACAAGGATCATAGAGATTAATAATTTCGAAGGATGACACCATAGTGTAATCCTCCACGTCAACCATTATTCTTGATTGTGAAGTCATTGAGGAAACAAACTTGAAATTTGGGCTCCATGTTGAAAGGATCCCACTAGAAAAACCAAGCGAATCAATTGCATAAAAAGACGAATCCTATAACTAATGTTTGAAATAATCCATAGCCTTTTCCCCTGAACACATGGTCTTGTGTATTAGGATTATGTTCGGTTTACAATCTACTACCAGTTGCTTGAGGGCCTGAATTTTTGAGGCACCACCTACCCCACGAGCATTGAATGAAAGAATGATCATTTAGAACCTTTGACCAGGGATTTCTCCGCTCTAAGGGCCCTAACAATAGTGGCTTTCCTTCCATTTTTTGTTTCCTTCATCGCATGATACTGGGATTTCGACAAGAAATATTTTCTCCCTACTTGAGGTGTCACCTCCTTCTCCATCACAAGCCCTCTGGCAATGGCTTCCAATATGTATTGTATTATTCTCAACCTCAACATATATTCAGATTTTAAAATGGAATTCAAGGAGAAAGAGCCCTTTCAGAGGATTAACTGAAGATGAGGGTTCCAGAGACATATGAGGAACAAGGCCCATTCCTTGACAAGGTTTGGGGGGGAGGGTTCAAAACTAAAATCCGTGCACAATGTAAGATAGGGACTTCTGGGCCGGTCACAAAATCATTGTTGGGGAGAGGTGGGTCTACTCAACCAAAAAATGAATCCACCGAGGAGCACTTTTATTCCCCCGTCACCTCCTTATCATTATTTGAAAGATACAAAGCTTTTGAGGGACAACAAGTTGACTTACAAGGACATCCATACTCTTGACACTCCGGGACGTGAACACCTGGCTTTAAATCCTAAGCTTTCATAGGGCTCTACTTATCAGATTTAGCTTCCACCACCTTTTCTCTTTCAACGACTTCTGATTTGACTTTCATTTTCCAAGTCTTTTTAAATGGAGGAAATTGAGGAGGCGGCCTGCGACATTGAGCCATTAAATGTCCCACTTCATGGAATCCATAAAAGGGGAAAGGGACTTTCTAATAGTCAATCCTTTGAGACTAGAAGAAGCCATCGTAAACCAACTCAATATCGTCCAAGAATTTGTCTCTCATATCGACTTCAAACCGAAGCCAAGCCCATCTCTTGTCTATTTTTTACTCCCAACCAGGTACACTACCAACATATTCCCCTATTTGGTTTCAAATGGAGGCCATAATCAATTCGTGCTAAAACACAAGCGACAAATTGGGAAATATAGCCCAGACCTTAGTGGGTGAGAGCGTGACTCTAGTCGGGTCGAATTTGACCACCCACTTCTTCAAAACTAAACCTGACAACCCCCGATTCTAGACCCTGCTAAAAATTTCCCTTAAGTCTTGTTTTGATCGAAATTTGAAAATTATCCAACAATGAGATAAGGTGTGAAAGATAGGGTGATAACCTATTAGACCAACCGAATTTGCATCTAACCAACCCTCCAGAGTAACATGATTCACTACCTTTCCACAAAACCTCCCTACCACGGTTTTCCCCACCAATTTTGGAATATCGCCAATGTCCAGGTTCGTTCCTACTACCATCTTTTGTTTCTCCTTCTACACCTTCCAACACTTTACGATTTTTCTTGCCTCTCTGTGGGATAGGTCCTTTTGAAGCCTTTTCACTCTCTTTTTTCTTCACAGAACAATTTTCATCGCTCTCAGAGGATACCACGTTTGCATGCGACTGGGAGTTGCACTAATTATGGGACTCATCCTCCCCTTCCTTGGAAATGATAGCTCATAGACAGAGGATGATGACATCCCATGTCACCTCGAATCCTTTCAAAAAGGGTTAGGCGAGAAACCTTAGGGAGATTTACACAAGTTGGATCATCGGACGGATCCCGCTCCACCTCAACCCCTACGCGCTTGTACCTATGATTGTTGACAAATTCCTCCTTTGTTATGAAGATGTCATTTCTAACGTAATCCTCTGCCTTGGATTCCACCTCCTCTTCTTCCATTTGATCATAATAAAATGCTAATAACAACCTCTTGTCTTGGGTTAATCGCACAATCCACCTGACACCTACTGCATAGCCTTCTCCCAAGGATCTACAAGGCATGATGTCGACCTATATCTATAGCCCACCTAGTATAGGGTGCCTCTCACTAGAGCTGAGACCAACTGCCATATCCTAGGGTTTTCTCATATATGTTATTCTTGCTAAGCTTGAAAATGTCTTTTACATTTTTGTATATATTATTTACTTCGCTAGAGAAACACTTATTAATCAAGGGACTACTTACAAAATTCCCTCCTTTGAAGAATTTTGGGATTCTCTAGTTAGAGAGAAAGATAAGATATAACAAAGCCTTAGTGACACAACAAAAGCAACATTCTAAGTATCTGAAGAAGCATTATCCTCACAAGAATAAAGAACACAAGGGTCCCAAACCCTCTTGGCCAACTAATCCTCCCATCGGTGATAAAGGAACCAAGTCAAAAGGAAAGAACACTAAGAAGCATTAGATGTTTTGTGATCTGGATGGTCATACAACATCTAGATGTTTTAAGACAGTGGAATCCTTAGAAGCAACAATGAAGAAAAAAAAATCACTCTAAATCGTTCTTATTATAACTATTCTTCTCATGGACATGCACTTTTTGCCTCTAGTTTTCTTTTAATGCAACATCTACTTCTTCTTCTAATGAGTGGATTATTGATTCAAAAGCATCTTATCATATAACTAAGGTTAGAGACATTTTTTTCTCTTAATGAATATAACACCAAACAAATATTTGTTGGTTATGATAGATCTCGTGGTGTTGTAGGGTCTAGAACAATTCAACTAGAAGATGGTCATTTTAATGATGTATTGTGTAGTCCAAGTCTTTCTTACAACCTTCTATTAGATTATCAAATCACTCATTCAAGTGAAGGAAAAACCATAGAATTTTCACCTCACCAAGTTGTAATCAAATATTTAAAATATCCCAAGCATATCTTAGCAACCAAAATTGTCGATGATATTACCAAGTTGTATAGATTTGACAATTTTGGGTTAACATCTCTTCCCTCAATTTTTATTGTTCATAGTGATGACATGAGAAAACTTTGGCATGAGTGGTTTGGTCATCTAAAATATCACTCATTGTAACAACTATGTAAACATAATATGGCAATTTGTCTTTCTCATGTTTCTTATAGAGATGGTGTTTTTTCCGACCATGTTCTTAGTAAAGATCCTCAAGATAGTTTTGACAAACGTGTCTCTTAGTGTGCATTACCCTCCTCGCACCTTGTTCATAGTGATTTGTGTGGTTCACTTCATTCTACTTCTTTCTTTTGGTTCAAGTACTTCTTAACCTTTATTGATGAGTTCTTCAGAAGCACTTGGGTTTATTTCTTAAAACTCAAGAGTGGATTTTTTGACATGTTTTTGTCCTACAAGTCCCTTGTAGAAAAATAATCTAGACATCAACTTCAAAAGTTAAGAATAGATAATGGTGGTGAATATCTTAATAATAAATTTATAAGTTAAAGCACTGCATATTGTAAGTTTTAAACATTTATAGTATAGCAATGGACACACAAATTAGTTATAAAACAAAAAGGAAAACAATATCATTCACACATAGTACTCATAAATTTACCCTGGAAACACTTAATCGAGAAAACCAACAAATGTTTAGAGTCGCACCTCTAACTCTCATTGTATTAACTTCACCATTTACAATACAATATGTATATGATTCAGCGGCATCCAAAACCCTAATCTGTCAACCTAGATTAAATTCCTTAACTAGAATTATATTACAATGGACCAAAAAACCATTGACCAAAACCACCCAAAAATGGACCAAAAACAACCCAATTTGTTTTTTGGGGGGGCTCCTCCCTTGACCCCCCCTACGCAACGCACAGTGCATGTCACTAATCGTGCAAAGAATATAACACATACCCAATGCATAGGGCATTCAAATGCAACATACTATTCCATACAAACCACAACAAAATGGTGTTGCTAAGAGAAAGAATCACACATTAAAAAATGACGAATTTCATAGTTAATCACACTCCCACAAAGGATTTAAAAGATATAACACAAGAAGAAGCATGGAGTAACATTAAGCCAAATGCACTACTATAATATAGGGTTGTAACATCATCTCTCAATGCATTTTTCTAGAAAAAAAATTCAAGTTCAGATCATGCAAAACATGATGCTAGCGAATGTGTCATGACTTGTGTCGACTGTGCATCATTTTTTCAATGCGCGGTCTAGAATGCATCATATTAGTGACAAATAATATGACACAAAAATATATTCTATATCATGTTAGCATCATGTTGTGTTGCATATTATTGCAAGACAAACACTTATAAAGTCACTTTTGCATTGAGTTTGAGTCCAAAGCATGTATGTTGTGTTGTATTAGCATCTCAGTGCATCATATTAGCATCATAGTGTGTCGTATTTGCATCGTACTAGTGTCATGATAGCGTCAAAATATAGAACTTTTAAATTATTTGTCATCATATTTGCATTGCATTTTCTTTATATTTGCATTAAATGTGTGTCATGTTTGCATCATGTTTGTGTCATTTTTTATTATTTAATTATGTAATAACTATTATTATTTTTGTAATTACTAATTTATAATATTTAAATATTGATGAGATTTATGATTAGTATAAGTCTATTTTACAACATACTAATGATGAGAGCAAAAACCATGTATATGTAAATGCAATACCCCGGTAACATTCAATCGATTTCAAACCATGAAAGCAATAAACCATGTATCCATAAACACAATTATGAAATTTTACCACACTAACATTCAATCAATTTCACACCATGGAAGCCAAAAAACATGTATATATATACGTAACAATGAATTTTAAATTAAATCATAAAATAACCATGCAATTTTTTTTGTTGCATGTAAGCAAGTGGTACACTACCACCCTTAGCTAAATGTCAACTTTGTATACAACATTGCATGAAAAAACATGTACACATATTAGGACATGAACTGAATTTGATGTTAGAAGTTGATTGAGCTATTGTGAGTTCCTTCCTTATCTTCTATACTCTCATCATCCTCACTCTATGAAAAACATAATAAAATAGCACGAGTTCAATAAAATAAGAAAATGCTAACATTTAAAAGTGTAATAAAAAACATATAGGTTAAACAATTGTCAATACCTTATGATCCATTTGAGTCACCATTGTCATGATCGTCAATATGGAATAGTATAATATGTTTCAATTAATGAATAAATAATTCCAACTATATATAATCTAGAAAATAAACACATAATTAACAATAATTACCTAGGATGTAAATATTCCACCATTATTTCATAACCATTCCTCAAGGAATACTTTAATTCTTCATCAGTAAGCTCACACTGCCATGAAAACATAATTTTTTGTTTTCATGGCAATGTATTTGTAGATGTAGCATATGAGAGACTCTATTGGT
The DNA here is from genome assembly GCA_009831015.1 of Picea engelmannii. Classification (NCBI taxonomy): domain Eukaryota; kingdom Viridiplantae; phylum Streptophyta; class Pinopsida; order Pinales; family Pinaceae; genus Picea; species Picea engelmannii. The sequence continues at coordinate 245,352 of ML776881.1, forward strand.
GATTCAAGAGTTGTCCATCCATAATGATTTGATCATTGTGAATAAAATAAAATATGTGATAGGTGATCAATGTTCATCTTTGTTTTTTTGCCATTTTTGTCTACAACTACTTGTTTTTTCCCCTTTTACTTTCCCCTATCATTTTTCCTACAATCCTCATCATAACCTCTAGATTCAGATCCACCCGAACTCATATCTATAACAACATAAGTACATAATTAGAGACATAGTGAAAATGAAGAAAGTGAAGAAGAGGGAAGGAAGGGGAAAAGAGGATGAGGAAGAATGAGGGGAAGATGAGAAGTCCGAGGGAGGAGGGGAAGAAGAAGAGGAAAATGGGGAGATCAAAGAATAATAAGAGGAGGGAGGAGGAGATGAAAAATAAGAGAAAGAGGAGAAGAGGAGGATAACAATGGGAAGAGAAATAATAAGGAAGGGGTAGGAGGAGACAAAGTGAAAGGAGGGTTTAGGGAAAAAATGAAAGTGTATTTGGGGGAAAATAGGAAGAGGAAGTAGGAAGGGAAGAAGAAGAGGAAGAGGAACGAGACAAACAAAGTTTGTTCACACATAAATTATCCAAAATATCTGGAATATAAATTAGTCCATTTATGGTGAAAAAATAATATATTAAGTAAATGTATAAGAATGAAAATGAGATATGAATAGGTGATTACAATTGAGAATGAGGACTCGTATATATACCCATGCAGAGGTGCCCTTTTGTGAAGAGACATGACCGTTCATTATGAGATGTCTCTTCATTAGTAATTGATTATTAATTATTAGTTATTCGTTATTATTTATATTTATATGTTTTATATATATTTATGTTTTTTACATTACCTTCCTCTTTAGAAATGTTTTTTCCTCAAAGCATATTTATGGAGAGGCTTACATCTTTGTTCCATCTCACAATGTCTTCGCATGATTCTATGTTTTTGATGTTGTTTGGATTGATGATACAAAACAATATGAGTGACAAAGAGTTGAGTAGAACTATCGAATTGTGAAAGGGTCAAACCATCCTAATTCAATCTTTTGTGGAACATTGCACTTCCACGATGAATGGCTATCATGAGACTTAATTGCACTTGTATCAATATTTTTCAGACGATAAGTTAGTCGTTCATGACCTGAGTGATTGATCCGGATTATTTTCGGCACGAAATGAGAGCGGAGATATAATAAAGAAATGCACAGAGATATCGCGTATATCCAGTAATATAACAGAAATATATCAGAGATGCAACCATAAACACAGAGATACAGTAATACACG
>ML776881.1:249603-276260 GCA_009831015.1 Picea engelmannii
GAAAAACCTTCATTTAGGCCCTCAAAATGGCCCCGGAAGTTAAAACCTGCTAAAAATAGTAAATTGCCAAAATGGCCAGAAAACTGTTTTGAGCCATTTGGAAAAGATGGGTGGCCCCCGATATCCACCTGGATCAGTGATATTGATACTATGATTGTTTAAGATATCTGATTTTATGATTTGGATGTCAATAAGGAGCTCTTGTGACATAATTTTCCCTTATCGTGCTTGTAGCATTTTCTTGGTTTAATTTTGGTATATGACTTTCTTCACGCATCAATGTTACTTGGTTGGTAGTTGGATCTTCACTTGGAATTTTTGCATATGTTTTTACTTCAACTGGATTGACATCTTCTTCAGCTGTGATGTGGATTAGATCTGTATTTGTTCCTTTTTCCACAACTTGGATTTTTACTCCTAAGGACTTTGATGCTTCCTTCTGGATTTGTTCTAACTTGTTTTCCAACAACCTCTTATCATTCTTAAGCTTCTTAATTTGCATTAGTAGGTTTTTATTATGATTTTTTAGAAGCGAATTTTATTCACTATTTGATTTGTCGATATCTTTAATGTATAGATTTTCAAGATTCTCTTCTTGCCACTTTCTAGTTTGTTCTAGTAGCCCTTGATTAAGGTTCTTCAAACGAGAATTTTCTTCATTTTTTTCTAATAGGTTATTCTCAAGATCTTGATTTTCAGATTTTCTTTGAACTTGTAGCATAATACTTCTTCAATGGAATTTGATTTTTAAATGGCCAAACGCCACTTGGTATCCAAAGAACTACCTAATTTTTGTGTGGCCAAAGGCCAATGCTTCCATTGCCTAAAACAACAAAATTTGACTAGAATTCTAGTGGCCAAGGGGAAGGATCAGACTTGCTCTGATACCAAATGAGAAAAACAAAGTTCGTTCACACATGAATTATCCAAAATATTTGGAATATAAACTAATCCATTTAGGATGAAACAATAATATATTAATTAAATGTATAAGAATGAAAATGAGATATGAATAGGCGATTACAATTGAGAATGAGGGCTCGTGTATATACCCACACAAAGGTGCCCTTTTGTGAAGAGACATGACCCTTCCTTATGAGGTGTCTCTTCATTAGTAATTAATTATTAATTGTTCGTTATTCGTTATTATTTATGTTTATATATTTTATATATATTTATGTTTGTTACAAGGAAGAGGGGGAGAAGAATAGGAGGAGGAAGGAGGGGATGATGAAGAAGAGGAGGATGAAGGGGAAATTAAAAAACAAGAGGAGAAGAAGGAGGAGGAAGAGGAAGAATGAGGAAGGATGATCCAGGTGGCCATTTGATATTGCCACAATCTAAAACCAATCATAAACCCTATAATCAGATTTACAACAATTTATGGGTCTTGAACTTTTGACACATTTTCCAAGTCCTAAACAACGTTTTTGGGGTTTTCATTGCAAGTAGGGTAGAAGCCAAAGGCTTCCCCTCATTTGGACCCTCCTTTCATTTAAATATTAATAGGTTAAAGAGCAGCGTAAACATAGTTTGTATGAGAAAGTTATGGCCCATGGAAACTAGGCTCCCTAGGGCCCATAATCCTTTTGACACCTTAGCTCCCAAGGTTAGGGTTTTTGGATTTTAGAGTTTTTTCCTCTTATGATTTTTGGACATTATGGTATCATGTAGTTTCAACTTCATGTTATGGATATTCTGTGAATAAAAAGTGAAGTTAATACAATGAAGAAGAGAAACATGTGGCTCTAAGTTTTGTTGGTTTTCCTAGTTAAGGGTTTCCAAGGTAAATATTTGTGTACTAGTATGTGTGTGTTATTATTTACTTTCTATTTTTCTTTTTGACAGAAACGGTTAATGGGTTTTGTATTAAAAGACAGCGGCAAGCCACTGGTGCGGTTACATAGAGATCATAATTACAAGAGTTACATAGTCCAGAGACCAGAGGAACAGAGAGTAACAATACTATAGAGACTACATCTTCTAAACATTAACAAACACTTAGATGCCTTGGATGGCTGTTACAAAATTCCAATAAGAAGTATATCCTGCTTTTGGAAGTGCTTTCTGGTTACTCCATGCCTTTTCCCTTGGGATGCTCTCTTTCATCCTTCCATTCCTTGTTCAACTGCTCCATTTGTTGCTCCAAGCTCCTCACTCTCTCTTTGTGTTCATGCTTTGGATTGTCCATGTCTTTCCTCAGCTTCAACAGCTCCTCACTCAGTCCTGACCTTGTGTAAAGAATATCATTCTCAAGTACCTCCATTATTCTTCCTGCCTCGCTATCTATGTTCTGCAAAAAATCTTCCAGGTTAATCAACAGGCCGCGCAACTTCTGCACATCCTCTTCCAGTGTTGTAATTCTTTCCTCCATGGATGGTTTGTTTCCCGAGATTGACGCCATCGAGTTCCCTCGTTTGCTAATCTGCTGGCTCTCCACAAATCCCTGGTCTTCTCCCTTTGATGCTTCGTCTTTCCCTCACTACGCGTCTACCTCTGTTGAGCCCCCTTCCTTCTACCTGTGTTAAATAACACCTCCTCGGGCCCCTTGCGCTGCATGATTCACTGATCGGTGGTATGGGCTGAGGATTTTTATTCACCAGCTTAATGATGGTGTCCTCCCTCATTTCTGAGAGTCGTGTGATCTGGCTGAGATATTGTTGTCTCATCTCCTGCTCCCCCATCTTGTCCTATGTCCACTTGCACTGTCAACCCGTTTTGAAGACTTACGGGATTCTCCTTTTGACTATAACTTCGTTGAGGCGCATGTAACCTTTCTCTAAATGGGCTCCCACATTGGCTTCTTCATCCACCTAAGCATTGCTCCCTCTCAGGATGTGGAACAGTTGGATAGAGTGGAATTGTCTCCGGAGTAAATTGATTTTGTCTATAACGTGTTGAAGTTGTCCATTGGCCACTCTGGTGTTCTAGTTTAAGGCTTGGATTATTATCCTTGAGTCTCCCAACACTATCAAATCTTGTAAATTTAGGATTAAAGCTTGAGTGAGTCCTTGCCAGAGGGCAAGGGCTTCTGCCTGTTATTGGAATCGGTGCCTATTCCCTAGGCATATCTGAGGATGATATTTCCAATGGGATTACTAATTATCCCTCCTCCCCCTGCCTCTCCCGGATTTCCTTTTGAAGCTCCATCAAAGGAAAGAAAGTTGGAATTCATAGAGTTTTTCCACTCTTCCAGTTTGATCTTATCCATTCTGAGCTCCCAACTACAGGTTGGGGAGTTTGAAGGACCAATTGTTGAAGTGTTTTGGAGACCAAGATGCCTAAGCCATCCCTCTTCTTCTTGTCCTAGGGGCCTCAGGTTTGAAGCCTTTATAAAGTAAGGTGCACTCTCGCTGAAAAGAGCTTTTATTCTTGTGGCTACTTAGGCCGGGGTTCTCTTTTCTTCTCTGAATAGTCAGTTATTCCTTTCAAGCCAGATCTTCCAAAGGATGAATTTTGGAATCGTTCTCCAAATCGCTAAGAGGTGACCTTGATTGGTTGTCCTGAACAGACAAAGAGCCTGCAAGTTCAAGAACAGAAGATGGATTTCCTGCGGGAGGTTAGGGGCCAAAGTCCCTAGCCCAAGGGCTAGCTGCCAGACCTCATTGGCAAAAGGGCAGACCAACACCAAGTGATTCATTGATTCCTCTTCCTGAAGGCATAGAGGACATCTAGAGGGCCCTTCCCACCCTCTTTTCCTAAGGTTTTCTCCCAAGAGAACACCCTTCTGAGCCACTGTCCAAACAAACATATCTATTTTCGAGAGGGATTTCGCTATCCAAATTGCCTTCCATAATACAGGGTTTGGGGGAACATGGGGGGTTGAGGCAAGTTGGGAGTACCTTGCAGTTGTGGTGTAAGGCCCTACACAGAGGCCCCAACCTATCTTGTCTTTTCTTTTTTCACATAGGGGGGTTTTCCCTTGTAGTAAATTCTTTAAGTTGGTCCATTCTTCTTCCAACTCTTGGGGTAGATTTGCAATTTCCCACCTGGACCAATAGATATTTTCATCATTTCTCCAGGACAAGATGTCCCACAGCTTGTGTAGACTGTTGGTCTACATCCAGTCTCTGAGATGCCTTCGATCTTGCCTTGTTGAGAGAGTTGGTTCGCCTAGAACTAAGTCCTCCCAGATGCTGATATCTTTCCCATTTCCTGGAATCCAAGTGATTTGCGTAAGGAATGCCTGCAACACCTTCTGGAAAAGGATGAAGATTGGAGAGCCCTTCCCCAATTTGGTTGGATTCCCTAGACATTTTTTCCTAGATCCTCGAAAATATTTTTTCCAGAGGGCTCTTTTGCTCCAATTGGATTTCCCTGAGATTATATTCCATAAGATTTTTTCCCCCAAGGCCAAGTTTTGCATTTGGAGGTCCTTGAGCTGGAGGCCCCCTTCTAGATAAGGTTTTGAAATTTCCCCCCAATTGATGAGATGCAACTTCCTTCCCGTTTGCTTTCCTCCTTCCCAAAGAAAATGTCTGATCGATGCTTCTATTTTCTGTATTACAGATTTGGGTGCCAATATGAGAGCGCTTTGATAAATTGGAATACTTGCCAGCACTGCTTTAATGAGAACTACTTTGCCTGCTATGTTCAGCCAGTTATCTCCCCAGGAGTGGATTATATTTTTGATCCGCTCTATCATATGATTCCAGTGTGTAGCTTTTGGATTGTCTTTGATGATAGGGACTCCCAAATATTTAAACTCTTCCCAACTGGTGTTGCCTTCTATTCCAAGGATTTTTGAGATTTCATGCATTTCTCTTGGAGTGATGTTCCACCCATAGATTTTTCTCTTGGCCGAGCTGATCATGCTACCTGAGATGTATGTATAGATGTCTAGCTCCTTCTTGAACTTCTTAGTTGTTGCTGGGCTAGCGCCTCCAAGAATCAGTGTATCATTTGCGAATTGGGCATGGTTGATGTCCTTTACCCCGTTTGTAATTCGTAGGCTGGAGAGGTTGAGATGCCTTTGCTCATGATTGAGCTGGAGACTGAGGACAGAAGCTTGGAGAGCGTAGAGGAGAGGGGAAAGGGGGAAACCTTGACGGAGACCTCTGGTTGCTTGGAAGAACTTTGTGGCTCATCTGTTTACCAGTGGTGCAATCCAGGGCCCGGAGATACAAGCTTTGATCCAGTTAATGAAGGAGGGGGCGAAACCAAATCTCTCCATCACTTGAAACATAAAATTATGCCTTACCCTGTCAAACGCATTTGCTAAATCGAGCTTGACTATCATACCTTTGTCTTTCTGACGGAGACTTGAGTGGAGGGCCTCTTGGACCAGGATGATATTATCCATTATGTTCCTTCCTTTAATAAAACCCCCTTGGTTTTTCGGAATGATAGCTGGAAGAATTTTTTTTAGTTTGTTCGCTATGATTTTGGTAAGGATTTTATAGTTGGTATTGCAGAGGGAGTTTAAAGGCAGAACCTGTCAAAGCTGGATGCTCCTCTTTCCTTCGGGATCAACATTAAGAAGGATGAGTTTGTTCTTCCTCCAATTCTGGCACAGGATTGGGATTTCTTGATGAGTTTGGTGAGATCTGTCTTGATGATGTTCCATCTATTCTGATAAAATTTGGTTGTAAAGCAGTCTGGTCCTGGAGCTTTGTCCGGGTGCAGTTGATTTAGAGCCTCTTTTATTTCTTGCTGATCTATTTCCTTGGTTAACTTGATATTGATACCTTCATGAACACAAGCTTGTATCAAGGCTAGAGGATAGGAAGTTGGGCTGCTTGCAACTTGATGGGACTCTGTGTAGAGTGATTCGAAGGCTTGCACCGCTGCCTCTTTGATGCCCTAAAAATCCATTATGATCTGATCCTGAGTGTGAATTTCAGTTACCAATTTGAACTGCTTCCGGGCCTCCGCTTGCTTATGAAAGAAATTAGTGTTCTTATCCCTTGCTTCAAGCCAAAGGCACCTCAACTTTTGTTGCCAGTATCTTTCTTCCTCTCTACAAGCTTGGTGCCAAATTTTTTGCATCTTTGCCTCTTGCTGCATGCTTTCCTGTGAAGGGTCCTCGCCTTCCATTTCGAGCTGATGAGCTTATAACTGTCTTTATGCTTCTTGGCGGTCAACTATGGGACTTGAAAGAGTTTTGGCCCAAAATTTTAAAGCTTTTTTTAACCTTCTGAACTTTTCTTCCCACACGAAGAAGGGGGAGCCTATTACTGTACCATTCCAAATTCTGGCGACCAAGGCGGAGTAGCTTTCCTCCTAGATCCACCTTGGATTGAAATGGAAGGGGATTGGACCTAGATTGTTGTCGGTGGTCAGGCTTAGGGTAATTGGTTTGTGATCTGACACACCGTGCGGGAGAATAGTAGACTGAAGATTATGTCCCATAACGAGGAATGAGCTTTGGACTAGGAATCTATCCAGCCTAGCTGCGATATGCCTCGGCCCCACCCTCTTATTTGACAAGGTGTATTTTCCTTTCGCTGGCTTTATATCCTCTAATTCCTAGGTAGACATTAGGTCCTCTACCCATTCCCTTGCTTGGTCTTGAACGATTGAGCCTCCTTTTTTCTCATTCGCTGTGAGGGTTAGATTCAGATCCCCCCCGAGGATGATGTTTTCCAGAACATTTTGTTGCAGGAAATCCCTTTAGGTCTCCCAACAAGATTTTTTGTCTTCTAGGAGGATAGGTACATAGAGGTTAACGAGGCTTACCTGTCTCCCTGTTCCCAAATGAAGCAGACTGGTGAAGATCCAGTGTTTGCATGTTTCATGCATGATTAGGTCGTACTTTTTTTAGTTCCAGAGCGTTCCCAGACCTCCCGATGCACCTCTGGTACTTTCTGCTATACCGCTACTGTTGTTCCATCTTGCTTTGACTTTTTTGAGGAAGTCTTGTCCTTCCATCTTGGTTTCTTGAATCAACAGGATCTCGATGTCAAAGGTTTTGATGATGTCTTTTAGTGCCTCTTCCTTGGTCTTACTTCTGAAACCTCTGCAATTCCAAGAAACAAATTTCATTGGTTACCTGAGAGGGAGTTGTGGCATCCTTGGAAGGCCTTGGACTTCTTCCTTGCTTGTCTGACGTTGATCAGTTGTTTGATGGTTGGCTGCGATCCATTTAGTACGTCTTTGTAAGTCTCTTTTTCTCGCTCCACTTTTTTGGTTTTCCTTCCTCTTCTTGTTTTTTTTGGGGTGAGGTCGGTGCTGCTATCTTCCTCGCTGCTGCTGCATGAGGAGATCTCGCCTTCCTCCATCGCTAGATCTTTTCATGGTTCTTTGGGGTCTTGTACTTGGTCCTTTTCCTTCTCTTGCGTTGATATTTCCACTTGTTCTGGGTTTGTTCTTCACTGTTTCGGCTCCTCTGCAGGGCTTTTCCGCATTGCTACTTATGTTGCTTCATTTGTCCTTTCTGATTTGGTTTCCATACTGTTGTTCCTTGTATCTCTATTGGGTTCAAGCTCCGCTTGATATGATTGGGCCATCTTCTCCAATCTTGGTCTTTTTGTCTTTGTGTGGAATCTTGCTCTTCCCACCTGTTGCCATCCATCGTTTGTGTCTTTAACCATGCTAGGTTATTTGGGGCAGTTCCTCTGAAAATGTCCGTACTCATGGCATGCCCTGCATTTGAACGACAACTGTTCGTAGTCGAGTTTCTGGAAGTTCTACCACTCTCCTACCTTCAGTTTGATTTCCTCTAGGAGCCCAACCTCTAGATTCACTTCCACACAGATGCGAGCACAAGAGTATTGCTCTTTTGGATCTGCCTTATCTATGTAGTTTCCAAGCCCATTCTCGATTGCTTGAAGCAAGGAGCCGTTCCAGCAGTGGATTGGTAGATTTGGGAGTTTGACCCACACCGAGACTTCCTTGGGGAACTCTGATTCTGGATCAAAGATCGGGTGCCATCGGTTCAAGTAGAGACCTTGGGGACCCATGAAATAGGGCCTATTTCTGAAGATCAGGTCTCGATCTACTTCTGAGATGAATTCGAAGATGTAATAACCTCTGCCCACTGCATAACATGTAACACTATTATGTATTAACGGTCTCCAGTTCCTTTGTATCCAGTTATCTGTGGTTTTGGTGGAGGGCCAAAGCCCCATGAACTATCCAACTAGCCCATGTTCTACTAGGGAGACTGCAACTCGTATTGGTTGATCTAGAGGCAAGTCGATTTCAAGTATCGTCTCTAACCGTTTTACAAAACTGGGCAGTGCCGAGGGCAAAGACTTCTTGCCGTGAGTGGTCAGAAGCTTGCGAAAGGTGATGCCGTGAGAGGGAGGGGCACTAGGCTCCCCGCCCCTGGGAGCGGCCATGGTTGGCTCTGGTCGACCTCCGCGAGGAAGCCACGGCTAGGTCAAAATAGCTTACAAAAAAAATCCTTAGTTATTTTGACGAAAGTATGCTCATTATTTACTTTCTATTTTACTTAAGAATATATACACATTTCTTAACTTGGAAAGGTTTTAAACTTACAAGAGGAGGGGAGAGAAAAAAAGGAGGGGAGGAGGAAGAGGGAGACATAGTGGAAAGTGAGGAAGAGGGAGAAAAATAGAGGAAGGAAAAGAGACAGGGGAAGAGGAAGGAGAGGAGGGAGAGAAAGAGATGAAGATGAAGGAAAGGAGGGAGAGGAATAGGAAGAGTGGAAAAGGAAGAGGAAGGGAGGAAGAGATATTCCCTAAATCTATTTTTTTTTTTTATAAATACCATTGCCAAAACCCAAATCCCATATCCAAAATACAAAACCTATCTCCCATCTCTAAAACCCATATCCCCTTTTATTTTAAATTTGTAATTTCTTTTAAAATAGGGGGGAAGACAAAAACCTTTCCTTTGATGCAATAATTCCCCACATGTCTACCTTGGCTTCATTTATTGAGTGCCCCCACAAACCCTTTCATCTCTAAGAAGCTTTACCCCACACCCTCATGTGAAAATGAAAAAGGGGACCCTCTTTTTTCACTTTATATTAGAAGTGCAAATGCAGCGTGACAAATATTCATTTTGTGTCATACATTTTCAAGTTTTTCAAGCTTTGCATTGAGATTGCATTACCTGTGAGTTGATTATTATAACACAAAGATGGAGCACGAGTTGCATTCACATCAACCCTACATCGCAGCTATGACACAAACTTGATGCAAAGACAACACAAAAAACATGTCGCAAAAATACAATGTGCCCCTAGAAAAAATCCAAAAAGGGTTTTGATGGATGCATAGACACAAATCAACGATGCCACATCCCTTTATTGTAGTAGTGATGTAAGCTAATTTCATGTTTTTAGTAGTGAATCATGGGCTCATGACGACCAATCCAAACTAGTTCCCTTCTCTTAAGCTCAAACAATTATGCAAAATCTGTTTAATTAAGAGAATTCAAATTAAATTAAATATTTGAAATTACCTTATATAGGCCTTTGGCACCTTCCTTCGTTGTGTGACCAAACAATGGAATCGAGGGATACAACTTGGTGCTAACTACTTAATCATACGACCACGAGCCAGGAACCATAGGCTAGTTTACAGAGCTAGGAGTTTGGGTGCTAAATTCCTTGACTCTCAACTCCATAAGACCATGGGTCGATGACTGGGAGCTACTTTGTGGGGTTTGGAGTTGCAGTCTAAATCCCAAGACACGGGGGTACTTCAATCCACTGGTTGTTGACGCATGGATTTCTTAATTTGCATGTGTTGAAATTGCGAGGGGTGCCTCCAAATTAAAACCCTAGCAAGTTATCCACCCACAATTAAACGAGAATCGTCGATCTTCATTTTTAATCAATGGTTTGATGGGACTTGTGGTTCACCTTTTTATATTTCAACGATTTCGATTAGAATTAGATTGATCGATGGTGAATATTCCTCGACTACAGGTGACATGTGAACCATTGATTTGTCCACATTAAATAAACAAAAGACACAGTACTTGGCAGTGTGAACTTCACTCTTTGTAAGGGTCGATCTGGAACCTATAACACATATTCATTCTCACACCATTTGAAAGCATAATAGAATTCAAACAATTTAACACACAAAATTCGACAAGCCTGAAATTATTATTAGAAGAGGAATGGAAATATAGGGATAATAGCCACAATTCCCTTCTCACTCTGCAAGCCTCTCATACACACTTTGTCTCGCATATCTTCTCACTTTGCAAGCCTCTCACACAGACTTTGTCTTGCATATCTTCTCACTCTGCAAGCCTCTCATACACACTTTGTCTCACATATATTCCTTTTAATGCACTAAGGATCAGATCAACCCAATCCATGGAGATAGGATCGAATCTGACCAAAATTACATAGAACCTCTATTTAGCTTAAAATAACCTAATTTTGATCCTGAAAGATAGGATTAGATCCAAAAATAATTCCTAATTTATCTAATTCTTCCACCTCCTAATACATTCATGGAAAAATTGCCTTCTTCTCGAACACCCTAGACTATAACAACTTAGGAAAAATGATTAAAACAATTACAATGAGGAAACCAACTTCCTCTCATAAAGTTCCTAAGAACTTAGAGGTCAAATACTAGATTGTTGTAGAGGATGCTCCTGCATCAGACTCCTGGGGAAGAAAAGACTTGTTCTTGGGCTTGTTGTAGTAGTTCTTCAATACTTGTACCATACTTAGATATTTATGTTATTGTCATCCACATGACATCTTCAAGTGGTTGTCCAATGACATCTTCAAGTGGTTGTCCCTTCCACTTGAATAAGTACTGAAAATATTCCTTGCCTCTTGTCTTTGGTCTAAAATAGATTCAATCTACTTCTTTTGTGCTATAGGTAGTTGTTTCTCCCAATCAATAGTCTATATGCTATCACTGCCAGGTGCATCTGTGAGATTATATGTTGGTTACTTAAAAGGGTACAAATCCGATACATTAAAAATTGGAGAAATTCCAAGGTTACTTGGAAGTTCTATTTCATAAGCATTTGAGGAATTTTTTTGAACACTTTACATGGTCCAATCCTTTTAAGTTTTAATTTATTATATCCCCCCCTGGGAAACCTTTCTCTTTTGAGGTGTGCCATGACCAAATCTCCAACTTCAAAATCTAGTTGTCTTCTCTTCAAATCTGCCTTTTGTTTGTACTTGTTGTTGTTGTTGTCATGTAGTTGTTGCTTGAACCTTTCCTACAATTCTTGCATACTTACCGCAAAATCTTCACCATCAACACTTCTAATTTCGTGTTTTCCTAGATTCCTTACTCATAAATTCCTCTAAGATGCATTCCATACAAAATATGAAATGGACTTAATCGTGTTCTTCTATTAGGTGAATCATTATATGCAAACTCTTCTTGTGCAAGTACCCAATCCCACTATTTGGGATTCTCACTTACGAGACATCTCAAAATCAGGGAAAATTTTAAGAACCCCCCCCAAATTTATATGTATAATAAATGGGCGAATCCCCATGACACATGGGAAAGTGTGAAGGCTATTTTATCAATAACACAATATGCATAGATAATTTTTTGGCAAATCTTTCACCAAATTATAGAATGTAAAATTTGGGAAAATCTTTCATGAAATTATAAAATCTTGTGAAATTGTGGCGAATTTTCACATAATTATAAAACCTTTTAAAAGTCTTGGCGAATCTTTTAAAAGTCTATTAATTTAAATAAATTCGAATCAATGTTCAATCTTGGGAGTATTCCAAGCAAATATGGTACAAAATAGAGCACTTATGTCACATGTGCTCACCTACACAATGTAGTAAACAAGACATTTTGGAGACTAAATATATATGCCAAGCACTAAAAATATCTATGCTTATATCACTAAATATATACATATCTTATCTTTCTTTATGCTTTCCCTCTATGCAATTGACTAGATCCACAATGTTCTAGGCTTTTTTATAGAATTTAGTTGAGAATCTATCAAGTCTTAGAGCATTGTCAAGATTCATGTCCCACTTAACTTTGTTAATCTACTCAAGTGAGACATTGTTGGGTGCTAAAATTGCCCCTTTTTCCTTATCATTTCAATGCCATTTTCATTTCATTCTCTTGTATTAATTCATCCCTATTGTTTACATTTCATATGAGAACATCAATTCTAGAGCAGGTACAACTCATTATTCATTCAACATTGTGTTATGTTAAAACTTAATTCATAGTTTACTTGTAAACTAGGATGATGTTTCCTTAGTAATAATTTGGGTAATTACACAATCATACCTGTAAACCACGGAGACATACATATATGAAAATATGTTGGTGCTGAAACACTTGGCTCAAGCTGAAACACGCTCGACGCACAAAGAAGACTATGTAGAATTAATAAGAATGAATGCATATATGTTGGTGCTGAAACACCGTGTTGAAACACCTGGCTGAAACACGCTGCACGCATGAAGAATACTATGCAGAATTAATAAGAATGTTCAATGAATGCAAATATGTTGGTACTAAAACACACACGAAGAAGACTATGCTAATATACTCAAGTGAGACATTATTGGGTGCTAAAATTGCCCATTTTTCCTTATCATTTCCATGCCATTTTCATTTCATTCTCTTGTATTAATTCATCCCTATTGTTTACATTTCCTATGAGAACATCAATCCTGGAGAAGGTACAATTCATTATTCATTCAACATTGTGTTATGTTAAAACTTAATTCATAGTTAACTTGTAAGCTAGGATGATGTTTCCTTAGTCCTAATTTGATTAATTACACAGTTATACCTATAAACCACGAAGATGTACATATATGCAGATATGTTGGTGCTGAAAAACCGTGTTGAAACATGTTGCATGCACGAAGAAGACTATGCTGAATTAATAAGAATGAATGCAAATATGTTGGTTCTGAAACACGCACGAAGAAGACTATGGCCCCACTGATTCCATCATATCCGGCTGGCAGAGTTACTCCACCATTTTCATCTATGGTCGTCAGTAATAAGTATCTATTAATGGAAGGTACTGATAAGTTGATAACACTGATTGGACAACTGAATGTGATTGCCACCTCAGATTTTTCTTGCCACTGGTAAGTGCCCGCATGTACGTGTCCGTGGTTTACAACCTACAGGTATGATTGGTCACTATGACATGTGTTTGACATGATACTGTGAAATGATGACTGTTCCACGTTCTTCCACATCACCAACGAACGGTTAATACCATCAGTTCAAGTTGGGGGGTATCTCATCATCCCTGAATAAGTTAACCAACCGCCACCATAAGCGTTCAATCAACATGGCTGTCAGGTTGATTTTCCCACGAAATTCGAATCGCCACCACCTTTTCAAAAATACCAACAAATATGCTTCCATTGTTCTTGCGCGCTCGTGCATGTTGAAGCTCTTGCGTCTGTGTTGGGAATTTTGAACGGTGAACCTGAAACTCCTTTGCAATACTGTAATAACTAATTACACAGAAGAACATTCATCATGGGAGGATTTGCAATCTGTCATGAGCCAGTAACGCTTGACGCCCTACATTGGTGACTAAAAGTCTACAAAATATTTGAAGACGCAGGGTGGATACCATATTTCGAGTAGTTGGACAAGTTTGATAGTGATATTTCCCTAGAATTCACCCAGAATTTAACAAGAACCCATTCGCATGTTAGAGGTTTGGATATTAATGTAACATAGGTGGTTATATCCTCTGTTACGAGGATTTCCAACACTTGCAGAAAATGGTTTGGATGAAGGACAACCATTCCTAATGCAAAGACCAATTTCTTGGAGGAAGCAGAGCAAGTGCAGCCTAGAGGATGTGGCACAACAATAGAGTCTTTACCTCAACCTTGGGACCAGGTTTTTGTTTTCTTGAAGAAATATATTACATGTGAAGGTAGGTACAAGATTGTTTACACATATGATTTTGTTTTTTTGTCACACCTTCATCATGGATCATTGATAAATGTGTCTTATTATATGTTATAATCTTTGCACAATATGGCACATTATGTAAGACCTTCCTGTTTTCCCCAAGGTTTTGTCACATACCACTGTCTGATAAAATTAATAGTGTTGAGAGCCTGGAACTACAAAACCAGACATGGGATCAATTCATTGCCAGGGGAGCAGTAGAAGTTGATGAAAATGATGACAATGAATCAAAAGAGGAGGTAGGAAGTAGTGACAGGAGCATTTCAGACAGGGAAAGAGAGGAAAGAGAAGGAATTAATGAAGAGTTGGGACAATGTAATGTTGTTGGAGAACTAGGACATGGAAGTGGTGATGCAGAAATGAGGTATAGCCCTGGATTTGTGATTGTAGAAGATGTACATATGGAAAATATTGGAGTGAAGATGGAGGAATCTCTACACCAAAACCTTGAAAAATCACCTACCATTATAACAGAAGAAAATGAGTAGTTGGTAGAGGAGAAGCAACCAACACAACACAAGGGAGGGAATACAGAAAAAGAACTGAGTGTGGAAGAACCCATGGTAGAAACAAGGGAAGGATCAAATACAAAGATGCCTTCTAGAGATACAGTGAAGGAATTAAGTGTGGAGAGGTCACCGTCACCTGAAAGGGAAAAAACTCCACCAAAACAATTTCGAGAGGTTGAAATAGTGATTCCAAGCGAGAATGTAATTGATTTGCGAGAAGAATCGTCTGCTTTGCAAGATGATTCTTCCCATGTTTCCCTTGATTATGAAGTTGAAATTATCTCAGAGAAACCTCCCCAAACAATGCCAAAGCAATTAAGGAGGAAGAGGCCAATTCCAACATTTCCATCAACTTTCCCAAGTACAAGGACAAGAACCAGGGATGTTGTTGCAGAGGAGGAAAATGATCGGAAGTGGTGGTGGAAGTCTGTATGGAAAATAAAATCCCCTATAAAACAATTTTTTTTCCTTTGCATAGTTCTTGCAAACAAAATATTGACTTGGGATAATTGTAAAAAGAGAGCATGGGATGGGACATGAAGATGCATCTTCTGCAAAAGTAATGATGAGACCTTACCTCACTTGATGATAACATGTCCTTTTACAAAAGCAATATGGGAGGAAGATTTTAAATTAGCAGGAGGAAATGGTAAATGGCAGGGATATACTGTAGTGGATTGTCTAGATATCTGGTTTAAGACAAAATCTGTCCAAGGTAATAAAGCTCTTCCTTGTATAGTCCTTTGGGCCCTTTAGCTAGCTAGGAATGATATGATCTTTCAAAATAAAGAAATGTGTGCCTATTCAAGTTTTTTTCTCAAATCAAGTATGCTTATGAGAGAGTGTGGAAACCAGGTACGAAAAAGCCTCAAAGAGTGGTTCCTAGTCCAAATATTGAAAAAACATATGCCTAGGGATACTTTGATGGGGCAAGTCAAGAGAATTATGGGCTGGGGGGAATATTGAGTGAGGTGGAAGGTTTTCTTGAATACCCCTCCCATGTTGCATATAGAGTCTGGTGGCGGGTCATAACATAAAGAGTCTGTCTATTGTGTTAAGTTAAGGCATCAATAGTGCCCGAAGACATGTTTGGTTGTCGACCATACTTAGCTTAGCGAATTGGGAGAATTTCCTCGAAAGTTTCATTGTTCTTAATTCACTATCTTGTTGTAAAAGTATGAATAATAGGATTTTTCTTTAGGAGATAGTAGAAGTTTAGATTATTCAGTCTAGTAAACAGTAGGATTGATTACTCTTTTTTATTTTTAGTAGAAAGAGTCAGAAGAGGAGTTATCATAGCTCTTCCTTATTCTTATTAGGTATATGAATTCATAGTGCTTAATTCACTGTGCTTTTAATTCACTATGCTTAAAAAGCACAACGAATTAAGCACAATGAATTCAATGTGCTTTTAATTAAAAAGCACAGTGAATTAAGCACAGTGAATTCACTAATTACATTAATTTAATAGGCTAATTATGCTAATTTATAAAAATAGGCTAATTTATAAAACATGCTAATTACACTAATTTATAAAACAAAAACATACATGCTTCGGAATTATAAACTCCTGCACTAGACTCTCAGCGACCGCGACCAACAATGACCAACCACGACCAACAACGACAACAAGGACCAACAACACCAGACTGTCAACGACCAACAACACCAAACTGTCAACGACCAACAATGACAACAATGACCAACAGCGACAACAAAGACCAACAACACCTGAATCATGCACCAGACTGTTGGCAACTCAAAAAGGATGGACTAACCGATGTGCGTGCAATATATAAAACCTTTTTCGGCCGAATTTTTTTTTCGGATGAAAAAACCTTTCGACTGAAAGATTTTTCAGCCGAACAATATTTCAACCAAAAATATGTTACTGAATGAAAAACATGTCCCGCTAGTAAGTTTTCGGCTGAACGAATCTTTCAGCCAAAAATATTTTACTGGATGAAAGAAATTTGTCCGGCTAATATTGTACATGAAAATCGAGGGCATTGTCACGGTACTGTTCGATTTGATGTCCAAAGGTTCGATCGAAACATTTTTCGGTCGAAAAAAGGTCTCTAAGAATTTTGGAGACCCAATTCTCACAAAAGTGTTACCCGCCTTCATGATTTTACCCGCAACTAAACTGAAAATGGCAGAAATTGAGATTCTTGTGCTACGTCCTCTTTCACCCACTGTTACACAAGAACCACTGGGTGATGAACAACAACATGAAGCTATCGATGTAACACAAGAATCCATTGACAACCTGAGCCCAAATCAAAGAGCTACTAAAACACAAGAACCTATTGTTCAAAGAGGTAAAAGTTAGATTCATGCCTTGTTATTTGAGAATGATCAATTGAAAAGAGAATTTCAGAGGCTTACGGGGGAATTGGAAATGCTAAAAGTACAAAAGGGAGCCCAAAGGCCTTCACCTCATGATCTGGATTTATTAGTGCAAGAAGCCCATCTTTTAGGAGGACAGACTATGCCATCAGAGAAGGTTGAAACATTTAAGGAATATTTGTGTCCTGAGTGTGGGGATATTTATAGATTGGTTGGGCATGAGGTGAACCTTCTTGATCCCTCATCTTTGGGACTAATCAGAATACATGAAGAGTTGGATGAGGCAGCACAAAGAAAAAAATCCACTGCCACACAAGAACCAGTGGCTAAGGAAGAAGAAAACTAGACTTATGGAACACCTGGGAATTCCACCGTAACACAAGAACCAGTGGTCCATGATTTAAATACGTAGTATAATAATGATATACAAGAAGCTGTCATTGTAACACAAGAATCGATGATGGCTAAGACTGCTAAATCATCCCAACCTGAGAGTACCACTGCTACACAAGAACCAATGGTACCTAATTTAAATCAATAATCTGATGAGGTCAGGGAAGAAGCCACTGTCACACAAGAACCAATGGTTGAGGAAGAGGAATTACCACAACCAAATAAAGTCACCATTACACAAGAACCAGTGACACAAGCTCAAATTCCTTTAGAAATTAGTGATGAAGATGAACAAGAATTTGACCATAATGACAGAAAAGATAATACTATCTTTTTGCTGGCAGAGATTGATAAATGGAAGAAACATGTTTCCATGTTTGGAGAAGAAATGATTCATAGGCCAGCCCACAAAAAGGAAATACATGACCTCAGGGAGAAATACGATGAATTTTTTACGTCTCAGAAATTTAAATGGGAAGAAATGAAGAAGGAATTGGGAGAGTTGAAGAAGCTGCAAGCTAAGTGCCATATTCTGGAACATGATACAAAACAAATGTATTTGTTAGAAAAAGGGTTGTTGAGATATAGAATACCTTATCCCTCATACCTAGTCTTCCTTCATGAACATTTAAGTCTTTTTAAGCTTAAAACTGTTAAGGAAGGAAGGCCTTATAAAACGATTAGTGCCTCTGAGTTTTTAGAAACTTTATCCCAAAGTGATTTCTCAGATCAACATTTCTTGTGTGAGATTTATTTGCATGAACATGCCTTTCTATTGGATATAAAGTTTAATCATGTTCCCTATGTAGGAGATGTGTAGCTGAGAGCCTTCATTTCTTTTGTGAACAATCAGGAAAAATGGTGGAATTCCTTCCACACAATCCAAAAGAATGAAGGAGAAGCAACATTATGGATTAGGGGTGAACCCTGTACTCATGTTATTGTTTTTAATATACATCGTCATCTACTCTCTTCATCTTACAATACTAGAAAAGTGGCAGACCTTCAAAGCTTTGTCATAGATTCTTGTGTTAAAACAATTAATGATAAAAAATTGTTTGCACTGGAAGGTAGCGGATTTAGATGGGAAGCATCCTCTATGGCCTTGAGAATGAAGGATCCCTACAGTCATGACAATTTTACATATGCTCTGTCTAGGGTTCCTAGCTATATTGAATGCATTTAGACTTGTGGTCCACAATGGTTGGGGCTTAAATTGCATTTCCCTCTTATTTGGATGCCAATAAAGAAGTATCAACATAAGTATAGATTGACTAAGAAGACTGAAAGGGAATGTTGGGCATAAGTGATTTATTCTAGGGGCTACAAGAATTTAGAAGATTATGCTACATCATCCTACAATATTTCTAATTTGCATTGGAAAATTTCATGGCCCAACTCAGACTCCGATTCTGAGCGAGGGAAGTTGCATGGGGACATGCAATGGTGCAGTTCGGTGCTAAAATTGCCCCTTTTTCCTTATCATTTCTCATTCTCTTGTATTAATTCATCCATGGGCCCTATTGTTTACATTTTTTATGAGAACATCAATCCTAGTCCCTGGAGCAGGTACAATTCATAATTCATTATTTATTGATGATTGTGTTATGTTAATTCATATAGTACTTGTAAAATAGGATGATGTTTCCTAATTTGGGTAATTACCGATCAATTAATAATAATGAATGAAGATATGTTGCTAGTTGGTGCTGAAACACCGTGTCGAAACACTTGGTTGAAAGATCGTGCTGAAACACTTGGTTGAAACATGCACGAAGAAGACTATGGCACCATCGATTGACTCTCCTCGTGGATCAAACATATCTAGCTGACAGAGAGCAATCTTATGGAGACTGGAATTAGAAAAAATTATCTAAGGAATCGTGCAACTTGCCACATCATTGGATAACAATTGGAGTGCCGATTTCTAAGTTTCTATTTTTTTTATTGTAATCTTAACAGTCTCTATTTTAAGAAGTTATGAACAGCTTGAGAATCGAAATATTCTCAAGACTGTTCGAACTACTAGTAGTTTCATTCTATTATGAGAATAGGGCATGGTTTAAAAGATGTACACAGTGTTTACGCTAGGGAGATAGTCCTTGTTTTTCCATTGAGCACTGGAGAATTAACATTGTATCCGGAAATTTAATCTCTTAATAAGAAGTGGCAATGTTCAACTGAATTTATGTTAGTGATTAATTCTTTTTAGTTTTTTACAAGCAACTCTGTTTGGAGTCAAGGGCCCACCTCCACACAGAGCTCACCTCAATAGATTGTTAGTTTTCTCTTCCTTTGCATGTCACATGATAAATCAACAACTTAACCTTCGTCTACAGTCTGTATGATTATTGTTGTTGAAGCAATAATTATTTTTGGATTGATGTTCCTGAATAGATTGCAATTGTTATTGTAACAGTTTGTTATCTTGAAAGTGTAATATTTCCTAAATGGTTCAGATAGTCCTTGTTACTTGATGATTAGTATTGTTGTTACATCTCAACCATCTCACTGAATGATATCATAGATTAAGTTATCTATTGTTTATTGTTGAGCAAGATCTAGATGGAGGTGTGATTATGGATTTATGATTTAATGAAGTTACAATTTCTTTGAAGTGCGAATTTTATTTATGCAATCATAGAGTAGATATTTTGAGAGGATTTAACTTCTTGCAAAAGTAATATATATCTTTTAATTCATTTCATCTGAGTGGTTTATTTTTTGCAAGGAGTGGTTTAATGGTGAAGGATCAATTCAGTAGTTATATTTTGAATTGTTCATTGAGAAGGAAATCTATAACAATCTCAACAATGATCAGAGTTTGAGTAGGTATTGATTAGCTCGGGTGATTGCATATGAATTAATGTCAGAAGAATCAATTTTTATGCATACACTTTGATTGATTTCCTTTGAAATAACCAAACTAGATTACAAATCATTTCATACAAAATTTATTGAGAGGCTACATGTAAAGTTTTTTTATTCATGACATTAAAATTATAAATGCATTAGAGGAATGTTGGTCTCATTGGCAATAGATGTCCTGCGATGACTGCGTAGGAATCTAGTAGGCCAGTACATAGACCATTTTTCTCTTTGCTTAACAACTCATGGCTCATTCCTTTTATGAATACCAACATGTCTTCTCAAAGAAGATATAAATAAACATAATATATTCTAAATAAACCAATCATGTTACTACAAAAGGCTCAAGCTTCAGTGAAGCATCAAATGAGAACTAGAAGCATTCAAGGGACTAACACAATATTTAATCAAAATAAAACCAAACTTCCAAAGTTGAAAAAATGGTCCAAACGAAAATAACAAACAAACCATTAAAATTTGCCAAGATATCAAAGTTACAAATCCAAGAAGTTTCATGCACTTGAGTCTTGAATGAGCCCATTCTTGCTTAGTGAAAGTATCGTTAATTAGTTATTTAGCCTTTAATACTAGGACACTATCTATGTGAAGAGATAGGTTTCAACTTCATCAAATGCGAACTTCATTTCCTGTCACATATAGGAATAAGAGAATGTCTTAGTTAACTATCAAACCATCAAACTTAAAATACCTTGGATCAAATAAATGTAGCTTCAATGTTACACTATTTAATACAAAATATAGAACCTATTTTTACCTTAAATGCAGTCTCAAATTTACATATAGTAATCTTTCTCCCATAAAGATTTACCTTTTTCCAATGTACTCCAAAAATAGAGGAACAATTAAGCCAATAAACTAACAAGAATCACATCACATGTGCCATTCCATTCATTATTTCTACAACTCCAATCATCAATGGAACATGTAAGTCAAAATAAGAGTCACCTCATGTATATTGGTTTAGATAACATCTTGGGGTATATTAATATCCCATTTCACATCAACATGTCGACCCTCATTTTCTATATTCTGAACATGAAACTCTATAGATGAACGATTATTATGAACCTCCAAATTTTTTTCTTCCATATCAAGTTCATTAGATAAATTTGTTGTGTTGTATTCTCCCCTCCTATCACAATCTGATCACCAAAGAACTAGTGCTCTATCGAATGGAAAATTGTTTATGTCACACTTTGTTACATATAATATTAAACATGTATCCATATGTTTATCAAGCTTGTTCCTCAACTTTGACTTCAAGAATGATAGTGCACTAAACATTCTCTCATCCTCCACCGATCCCAAAATCATGGTTTGACATAAATTTGTAATTTGAAATATTCTGACATGTTTTCTTCTAGATATTGGCTTTCACCTAATTTAGTCCATAATCTTGTTATTGCACCATGTTCTAGAGGTTTCTCCAAACCACAATATTTAGCTAACATTGTTTAACCAAAGAGCTTGGCTTGTTGATACAACTTTGATGAATCTAATATACCTTCAATCTCCTCTCCTTGTACATTGCAATTCTTTCCAAATTGGTGCACTAAATTTTTTAATTTTGCTAAAAATTCAACTCTTTTAGCCACTCTATTGTGTTCAAGGTTCCAATATTGAGGGTATACAACATACATGTCATCCAATAATTCATCTCGAGGAAATCGTTCCCTTATCTTTGATGCTAGTGATTTTGCAATTTCTATCAAGTTGCACTTCACTGAAATCACAACATTGTTGAATTAGTCTCTTGACACATGACACTCTTCAGTTATTCGTCCCATATTACTAACATGATGAAATGGAATCATATACCCATGCACTACCATACATAGTATTCCTTTTCCATCAAACTTCAAATAATTTTCAATGTTTTATGTATCGATGATAGTAGTCCAACCTTTAAACGTTGGACCTGTGAAAGACTCTGGCATTGTATACAAATTAACCAATTGAAGACATGTTAATTTTCTTGTATGTATGTATTCTGCAATATACATTGTGTGACTCCGAGACATTTTCACAAGGACATTCATTTCATAAAGTATAGGAAAAATTCCAGCCAATGTTAATAATGTCTCTATATCACTTAATCGAAAGAGAAGATCTTGAGCTTTGTCTACACTGAAGTGATGTTCATACATCACCCCTACTAAAGTTTGGTACTCACGAAATAGTCTTTGAGCTGGTCCATTCATTGAGATCCATCTTGTATCAACATCTTTTAGTAGATTTTTTCCATCTGTAACACCCTCAACAAATTGTTGAAACTCTTTAATTTACTTGGGACCATGAAAAAATTATGCATGAGTTTCACATACAATATATTTAACTTTTGAAACCAGTGGAAACTTGCTTACTATTTTAAATGCAAGATTCATTCTACGAGCCATACAATGAAGACTAATCATAAATGGTGAAGCTGATAGTTGTAGTTTGACACAAAGGCCATTCCTTTGCCCTTGCATGACTGTTGCTCTGTCTGCTCCGACACATACCAACTTTTTCACAATCACTAAATGGTCCATATCACCAATTTCCTTCAAAGTCTTGATGACAAGTTCATAAATATTTTGAGTTGTAGAATTCTCCCGCATTTATGAATCCCAAGTAAATATGAAAACCTAACATGATCATTAACCATATAAATGCTCATGCAGATCCATGAATTATTATCAATAGTTGTAACTTCATCCAAAGACAATGAAAAAACATAGCATTTGCAATATTCTCTTTCAAATCATCCTTTTCTACTTGAGCTAGATATGTTTCCCATTCCCAACCACTCATTACTAACCAATGAGAAGATGGAAAATTTGACACTTCGAGAAAAGATATAAAGTTCTTGTAATCTGGAAAATCTATCATAGGACGACCTCTAGATAAGATGTGAAATACAGTGCTTAATTGCATCGTCTTGGATAAGAAATTTATTTCCATAGTCTTTTCAAATAGAGATGTGATGGTTCCTCCACTTGCCTCAAGTTCTATCTTACTAACTAAGCATTTATTATATTCATCTTCATATTTGACATGTCGACATTCCTCAGAAGATTTCCATATGATAAAATATTTCTCCTCGCCATTTACAATTTCCTTATCATACACCTTTCATGCATGCTTCTCTATTGTATCTAACTTCATCTACAATTTTACTGTCTTTCCAAGTTTCCAACTACATATAATGCATCTAACTTCTTGTGAAGTGTCTTTCTCATTTGTTGGAGGTATTGGTTCAATAAATGGAAAATTTGAGACCCATTCCGATTGAATTGTCTCCCTATGCCCCATTGGCCTTTTTTTCCTTTTCCGTGATTGTGAATGGTTTGTGTTTCCTTCCAAGGAAAAACCTTCAACATTGCTATTGTCAATTTCTGGTGAAAGCATCTCAATTTGATCACTATAGGAACCTATTTCATCATCTATTATATGGATATTAGATGCATTCTCAGAAGAGTTGACATCTCTTTGACTTTCACTGATGGGTTGCTCAAAAGAGCTTGAATCATGAAGAGAATATGTGTTCTTGGATTGAGGCTTTTGAAAATATGAAAATACATCCCCCTATTTTGATGTTTTCTTTCCACGATCGTTGTTTGACATCTCACTGAAATTTTCACAATTAGAATTTCAAATCAATCTAGAAACCAAAAGTGAAACCCGCATGAGAAAAATAATATAAAATTAGTCATCCATTTGGCAATTCAACACAAATGCAAGAGACATATCAATTTTAAGAACTCAATTCTTCTCAATAAGTTGCAAAACCAACAATACTTATCTAAAAATAAATCACTTCAGCATACAACAAGTCATTTTCATCTTGCATATTATTATTGGCTCAAAATAATGCCACATCAATAAAAATCCATTTTTAAAAGCTATTTTTCCTGTGATAGGTTGGTTTTAGGTTGATAATTTGTTTTGTCTAGAAGTGTGTTCCATGACTCATGAGAAACTGTATGACTACATTTAGTCTTAGATACAATCATACAAAGATAGATTGGAAGGTCCTTGTTGTTAGACATTTTGCATGTGGATTTTACCACATGTTTTTGCTTGCCAGCTTGGGTTTATCCCATATCCTTGATGTATTACATTATTACAGAGTACGATGGTCCATTCTTTTTTGTTGGGACCTTTGTATGTCATATGATATGAGTGATGAGATGTTGTTATTTGTGCCATGTTTAAAGTTTTCCTGCTATGCCATGTCAAACAATGATGATGATTTGTACATTCACCTACAAATAATAGCCATAGAGTACATTCACCTATAGACACATACTATTGATAATATGAGAAACAAACTTGCAGATATGAAAGCACTAAACTAGACACATGAAAGAAGTATGAAACATCCTCAAACCCTAAGCCTTATGCCTAATCAAATGGATAACAATGCCCGAGTTAATGCATCCCAATTGGAGAATGGTTGTGGCATGTATGGATGTACACTCCTTCTTAAACTCTGCATCCTCACTCAGCTCATCATGCTTCCACGCTAACTACCTAACCTCTAGGGATTGGAGCTCTTCTCTAAGAATAGATCATGCATTTGTGTAACTGAATAGAACTGGAATATGGACTAATAGAAAACTTAATTGAATTGGCAATTACTAAATCTGGAACAATAGTGAACTGAATCTAGAACAATAGCGAGAGTAGATTTAGTAAGGTTGGTTTGGGACCTGGGTTTTTATGTGTTTGGTTATAATTGGGTTGAAATAGTAATATATGGTGGGTTAGGAAAAACTTGGAGTGGACTGTGGAAAATTTTGGTTAATTGATTTTCATGGTGAAAAATGGCCACATGGATAACCATCTTTCATTATTTTTTTGTTATTAGCATACTACATAGTAAGCAATACATTGTACAATATGATATAGGCTATAGCAACAAGTTGAGCCTTGATGAAATGTTTGTATGAAATTATAATACCAACAACTTAGAATACTGTATGAGGATGCATATGAAGTGCTTGCAGAAATGTATGCATTAAAATTTTCATTCTTGCTCACTGTTTGACACAAACTCACTCGAGGCATGTCACATATATCTAAAACTATCTATAACTATGTTTATCTCGATGTGTGACATGGTATTGATACTGCAATATCCACACAAGTATATGCATGCATTTGAATGGAATTTGCTCTATTAAAACATATATAGGAATGTGAAATTGTAGCTTTGTGGGAAGAATTGCATTACTTATTCTTTGGATTATATTCTTGCTTGGAAAGCTAGTATGATCAGTGGGACCTGGGTGCTATGTCACTTGTGTGTGGAAACACACAAGCATGGGGATTTGGGAAACATGGTGTTGAAGCACCGTGTTTCAACACCAACCTGTAAGTTGTGAGAATGATTTAAAAACGCCCAGGTAATTTATCCAAACTATGGGTAAGCTCAAAAAATTAAACACATTCTACAAAAATATTGATCTACTCCAATCACTAACCTAAAGCCTCTTCTATCCTGGAGGGCTGAGGCTGTGTGGACTCTATCACTGATCAGAATGACACTTGTGCGTGGAAACACACAAGCAATGAGCAGTGGGAAACACTGTGCTGAAACATCATGTTTCAACACCAGCTTGTGAGAATGATTTAAAAACACCCAGTTAATTTATCCAAACTATAGTCTGTGGGTAAGCTCAAAAACTTAAACACATAACTACTGATCTACTCCAACCACTAACCCAAACAATCACTCATCATGACTTGAAGCCTCTGTTATCTTGGAGGCTGGGTGGGCTCTATCATTGATCAAGATGACACTTGTGCGTGAATACACACAAGCAATGAGCATTGGGAAAACAATGCTAAAACACTGTGTTTCAACACCAACTTGTGAGAATGATTTAAAAATGCCTAGGTAATTTATCTCAACTGTGGGTAAGCTCAAAAACTTAAACACATAACTACCGATCTACTCCAATCACTAACCCAATAAATCACTCATCATGACTTGAAGCCTCTATTATCCTGGAGGATGGGTGGGATCTATCATTGATCAAGATGAAACTTGTGTGACGTATGTGGAAACACACAAGCAATGAGCATTGGGAAAACGGTGTTGAAACACTGTGTTTTAGCACCATCTTGTGAGAATGATTTAAAAACGCCCAGGTAATTTATCCAAACTGTAGTATGTGGGTAAGCTCAAAAACTTAAAAACAGAACTACTGATATACTCCAATCACTAACCCAAACAATCACTCGTCATGACCTGAAGGCTCTGCTATCCTGGAAGCTGGGTGGGCTCTATCACTGATTAGGATGACACTTGTGCGACATGCATGTAAACACACAAGAAATGAGCATTGGGAAACACTGTGTTTCAACACCAGCTTGTGAGACTTATTTAAAAACACCCAAATAATTTATCCAAACTGTGGGTAAGCTCAAAAACTTAAACACATTACACAGAACTACTGATATACTCCAATCACTAACCCAAACAATCACTCGTCATGACCTGAAGCCTCTGTTATCCTAGAGGCTAGGTGGGCTCTATCATCGATCAGGTTAATTTGTTAAGAACCAAATATCAATATAGCATAGAAAAACCTCAGAAAAAGTACTCAACGCCTTGAAAAAGAGATAATTTCAGATAATAAGCCTCTTCGAGGGGGCAACCTCCTTTTACCCCACTTAAATGTTCAAGTACAAG
>ML776881.1:283011-295596 GCA_009831015.1 Picea engelmannii
CTCCTTGTATCCCCATAGTGTGCTATCATTTCTTCCGTGAAAATTGTCCAAGTCACAAGTGATTTGTGAGAAAAAAGCCATCGATACCATACAAATTGATTAGGTTCTAAATATAAAGAAGCAATTCATGCCTTTTGTGTATGTAGCACATTATGTAGATCAAAGAATTGCTCCATCTGAAGTATCCATGTGATTGGGTCCTTGCCATCAAACTTCCTCATATCGATCTTAGGAACGTGGTTGGTCTTAAGCCCAAAGTTGGAGTTTCTCCATTCTTGATTCACCTTCCTTGTGTCCTCATCATGAATTTCATGGGATGCATTTTCACTTTCAAGTTTCTTCTCTGTTACAATTTTTTTCAATACTTCCATGATCTCCTCTTTTAAACCATCCATCTTTGCCTCCAACTTAGCTTCCATCTCTTGTAGTTCATCTTTTGTTACTATATTCTTTTGTAAATCATTTATGTCCCTACGCATTTCTTCACCTTCATCAAGAGTCCAAGTAGGATTGTCTGGAGGCTTATTTGGTGTAGAAGTTCCCTTTTTGCGTGGCATGTTGGCCAAGTATAACTTTTGAACCTTGATTTTGAGATGGTTCTGCTAGACAATCTTTCTTCTGTTGTATCTCCCAAGTTTCAGCCCTTTTGGGTATGAAACTTTCTTTTATGTAGTTCTCTGATATTTCTTCTCTGCAATGCCACAGGTCTGATCAAAATTGGATGTGCCAAGTGGAATTTACGGTAACTTCCCCACAACTTTCTGTTTTTTGGCCTTTCTAGGAGATCTCACTTGTATAGCGTGCCCCACACAAAATGATTGATATAAAATTCTGAAACTCGTACCAAATATACTAAAGACTGTCCATGATCCAATGAAACCGGTCCCACTCAATTTGGATAGTCTAGGAATAAGTTATGATTGTTTTACCTGGAACACCTTCTTGAGACTAGTCAATAGGACTAGTCAGATACCCTATCTTCCACAGGGTGTATCTACACATTTGAAATTACCCAGAAGCTAAAAATTTTACCACAGATACCTTACTAATTTTTGTGAATAGCCTCTGGAGTTCAGGGTCTGAAACGTTATAGAAATTTTTTTATAGCGGAAATTCCGCAATGACTCAGTTCAGGATGATTCCAGAACCCTATCTTGTACAGGATGTATCTCCAAAAGTGTAATGCATAAGGAGCTGAAATTTTAACCCAAGGTACCTTGATCCGTCTACTAAATATCCTCCAAGCCGTTCCTTCTGAAACATTGTATAAAAAAAGTTATAGTGAAAATTACAAGGTGTCTCAGATGTAGCAGCGAAACCCCAAGACCTTGAGCTCTGATACGATATGTTAAGAAACAAATATCAATATAGCTTAGAAAAACCTCAGAAAAAGTACTCAACGCCTTGAAAAAGAGATAATTCCAAATAATAAGCCTCTTCAAGGGGGCAACCTCCTTTTACCCCACTTAAATGTTCAAGTATAAGATGATTCTAAATGAAAATGTCTCCTTGGTATATATAGGAGACTAGGAGGTATAATTACAACTAATGGAATAAAGCCGACATAAATAAAATAACATTACTAATGTAATATGCCCCAATTAAGGGTTAATGAGCCAATATTAGGGCTTAACATAATCCCTACTAGCATATGCACTTAATGAATTCCCAAAACAACTCTGCTACTAGCGGAGCGAAGAACCATGAGCCCATAAATGATAAGATATTAAGATTATCCTTGCATAGTTGTGAAAATTTTCAAAAGTTGCAGAGAGGGCTCATAAGCCACTTATGACTTACTTGATATCAAGGTGCTACAGGGGCCAGACTACATCCAGAAATGTTGACACAGAATGAACGAGAAGATGGAAATAATTGGATGCTTTCTCCTCTTGTAATTTGCAAATTTTGACAATAGAATTTCGAGTTGGAACTTGGCCTTTGAATATTTCAAGCTAGGCGTGGCTGAATATTTGAAGTCAAACCACTTGGATCTATTAATATTGTGAATCACCATCAAATTGAGGAAAATTTTTCTGAAACCCACGACTGAATTCATGTAAAAACTCCAAATCGGTGGGCGAAAAAAACCAAAGGCCAATGGCCATTCAAAAATTGAGGCGAATCATGGTCCTTGGCCCTATGAAAAATCTAAAATTGTGGGCGAAAACCTCAGAAGATCAATAACTACTCCCATAAATTGGGCGAAAGGGTGGATGACCGCCATTTTTCCAAGGCGAAAATGTAATTAATATTTAAATTTCGACCGCCATTTTGGGGCTAAATATATAATTAATATTGTTTTACAAATAAAGTTGGGGGGGGGGGGGGCGAATTGGGATTAATATGGTTTTTTTTTAATATATAAAATTCGCCTTGCCAAAATTTGAAGGGGCTAGATTTCACCCATGGGAGAAATTTCGCCCCTAAAATTTTCTATGCTCAAAATATTTCCCAACCTTCTATTTACCACCTCTGTTTTCCCATCATTTTGAGGGTGGTATGCTGAACTAAAGTTGAGATTGGTCCCTAACGTTTTCCATAAAGTTCTCCAAAAATGACCCACAAATTTTGTGTCTTTGTCAGAAACAATACCTTTTGGTAATCCATGCAACCTAACAACTTCTTTAAAGAAAAAATATGCAATGTGAGTTGCAACATTGGTCTTCTCACAATTTATGAAGTGTGCCATTTTTGAGAATCTATCAACAACCACATAAATTGAATCAGTACATTGTTGAGTTCTTGGCAATCCCAACATAAAGTCCATACTTAAAGAGTCCCATGGTCGGTCTGGGATTGACAATGGCTGATATAATCCAATATTTTTTTTCCTTCCTTTTGCATACTGACAAAACCTGCATCTTTCAACAAATTTCTTGACATCCGTCTGCATGCCAGGACAAAAATAAAATGTACCTAGCTTAGAAAATGTATTATCCTATCCAAAATGTCCTGCTAATCCACCTCTGTGATTTTTCTTCAATATGTTTCCCCTCATTGAACATCTTGGAATGCATAGTTTGCTACCTTTAAACAATAAAGCTTCTTGAATAATGTAATATAACCATGGATTTTTCTCTCTACTTACTAGATTTTCACATACTGCATAAGCATCCTTCAAATCTACATCATTTTTATACATTTATTTCAACTCATCAAGTCCCATAACATTTACTTGAAACTCTTGTTAAATCCAATTGACTATACTCAATGCATCTGCTACCTTATTTGATTGCCCACTTATATTCTTAATAACAAAAGTGAAATTCTGTTAGAACTCAATCCATTTGACATGTCTCTGATTTAATTTTGTTTGAATTCTAATATACTGCAAGGCTCGATTATCAATGTAAACAACAAATTCCTTTGGCATGATTATCAATGTAAACAAAAAATTCCTTTGGCATGAGGTAATGTCTCCATTTCATTAGTGCTTGAATAATTGCATAAAACTCCTTGACATATGAAGAACATTTATGATTTGCTTCATTTATTTTTTCACTAAAATAAGCAATCGATTTCTTCTCTTAACTTAGAACAACTCCTATTGTAGTCCCACTTGCATCACATTCAACTTGAAAGAGTTTATTAAAATTTGGTAGTGCTATAATTGGATGTTTTGTTATCTTCTTCTTTAATAATATAAAACTTTTATCAACTGCTTCTATCCATTTAAATGGTTGTTTGGTTCCTTTAAAGGTTTCTATAATTGGATCACATATCCCACTAAAATCCCTAATGATTTTTCTATAATAGCTTGCCAAGCCATGAAAACTTCTTTCCTCAAAAACATTCTTTGGAGTAGGCCAATTTATTATAGCCTTTACCTTTTCCTGATCCATCTTCAATCCTATTCCAAACATCACAAAACCCAGATAAACCAATTTTGTCTTTACAAAACTACACTTTTTCAAGTTGATCAATATCTTTTCTGGTTGTAGTTTATCTAAAACCAACCTGAAGTGTCTCAAGTGTTCTACCCTAAACTGATTGTAGATCAGAATATCATCCAGATAAACTATAACAAATTTACCAATGAATTCTTTAAGTACTTCATTAATCAATCTCATAAAAGTTCTAGGGGCATTTGTGAGTCCAAAAGGCATTACCAACCATTCATACAATCCATCATTTGTTTTAAATGTTGTTTTCCATTCATCTCCTTCTCTAATCCTGATATGATGATATCTACTTTTCAAATCCAATTTTGAAAAATACTTAGCACCACTTAATCAATCCATCAAATCATCAATTCAGGGTAATGGAAACCTATACCTGATTGTAATTTTGTTTATAGCTCTGAAATTTGTGCACATTCTCCATCCTCCAACTTTCTTCAGACTTATCACTATTTGAACTGCACATGGGCTCAATCTTTCTTTGACCAAAAATTTATCTAACAACTCCTGACCCTGATTTCTTATCTCCTCATTCTCCTATGGGGTCATTCAATATGTTGCTTTATTCAGAAGGTTATCCCCTAGAATTAAATCTATATGATGACTGATACTCCTCAATGGAGGTAATTCATTTGGTAAATCATCAACCACAATATTAGCATATTCATCCAACAAATCCTTAACTTCTCAGGTAGATCATTTAAATTTGTTCTAGTGAGAATTACCTTTGGTTTACCAATCAAGGCAAAATACACCTCTTCCTTTTTAATGTCTTGCATAAATTCTTTTCCACTGACCAACATGACTTTTGGGTTGTTTTCTTCAATCATTCCTTCATCCTTCGATTGTAAGAGAATGTGTTTTTCTCCATCTTTCTCAAAAGTATATGTATTGTTCCTTCCATCATGTATTGTCTTTCTATCACACTGCCAAGGTCTACCTAGCAAAATATGACACACATCCATGGGCATAACATCACAAAGTGCCTTGTCCATCTAGCTTCCAATTTGAAACTCCACTTCACATTATTCATTCACTATCAAATGATGTCCCTTTTGCAGCCATGACACCTTATATGGAACATGGTGTGTTATCTTCTTCAAAGACAAATTTTCAACCATCTCTGTAGACACCAAATTATCAGTACTTCCACTATCAATAATGACTTTACAATATTTACCTTTGATTTTGTAGACAATTCTAAAGAGTGTCTTCCTCTATGCAGGTTCCTTAATCTCTTTATGTGGTTTCAACAATATTCTCTTCATCATCAAAGACTCTCCAACTTCTAGTACATTATCATGTACATATGGCTCTACACTTTCTTCTGTCGGAGCAACATTTTCACTTCCTCCACTAGTGGAAGCATTTTCTGTACATTCAAATGATCTATCCCCAAACTTATTACATCTAAAACATCTGATAAAAGATCCCCTACCTCTTTGATAAGGTCTTCTCCCTTTGGAATCACCACCTCTTGGTGATTGTTCTTGCTTATGTGAGTTGTTGGCTTCTTCCTTTGGAGTTGAAGATCATTCTCTGCTACCTTGTTGTCCTCTACCTCTTGCTGATCTACAACCTCTGCTCCTTTGATTATGCTTTCTTGCTAGTTTTTCTTCTGCCTTAAGAGAAAATTGGTATGCTTCTTCAACATCGTTAGGAGATAAAATTCCAATTTCATCTTGGATCTCATTTATTAATCCATTAAGATATCTAGCAACTTTCTTGGGGTTTTCTTCTATATGACCAGTTCTTATATTCAATTTATAAAACTCTTTAGTGTATTCTTTAACTAACATACCTCTCTGTTTCAAATTCTGCATTTAAAAAAAAATATTAAGTTGATAGTCTTGGGGCATGAATTTACCTTTCAATTTTTCTACCATTATGTCCCAACTCTTGATTCTTGTCTTGCCTTTGTTCTAACTCTCAACTTGTAGTCCATCCCACCAGAGAAATTCATGTCCTTTCATCCTTGTTATAACAAATTTTACCTTTTTCTCATCAGGTACATTTTCATATTCAAAGTACTTGTCCAAAGTACTGATCCAATCCATCAACTCATCTACATTCAAGTTGCCTTCATACATTGTCACCTCCACTCTTGGTCTAGAGATAAATCCCATAATAAGTCTAATTAATTTGTCTTCAACACCTTCTTCTTTAGGCTCCGGTCCCTCTTCAACTTCTGCAACTTCTTGTTCTTCTTCACTGACATATCTGAAGTTAGCACCTCTTTGTTGAGCAACTTCCATTGCCTCTAATAGTTCCTGAAGGTTTCTCATTTCTTCAATGAATTCAAAATTTGCAGCAGGTCTTCCTCAACCTCAACCTCTTCCTCATATTCTAAAGGCCATATTCAATTATCCTTTCCTGGTTGGTGCACTCTGATACCAATATGACGACCAATCTGAATTGGTTCCCTTCTCTTAAGATCAAATAGTTCTGCAAAATCCATTTAATTAAGAGTATTCAAATTAAATTAAATATTCAAAATTACCGTATACGGGCCTTTGGCACCTTCCTTCACCATGTGACCAATCGCGGAAACTGAGGGCTAAAACTTTGCTCTAACTACTTAATCATACAACAATGAGCCAGGAGCCATAGACTAGTTGATAGAGCTAGGAATTTTGGCACTAAACTCCTTGAATCTCAACTCCATAGGACCACGGGCTGGTGACCGAGAGCTAATTTGTGGAGGGCTGGAGTTTTGGTTTGAATCCTAAGACAAGGGGGTCAATCCATCGGTTGTCAATGCGTGGATTTCTTAATTTGCATTTGTTGAAATTGTGTGTGTGGGGGGGGGTGCCTCCAAATTAAACCCCTCGCAAGTTATCCACCCACAATTAAATGAGAACCGTCAATCTTCATTTTTAATCAACGATCTGATTGGACTTGTGGTTCGCCTTTTTATTTTTCAACGATTTCGATTATAATTGGATCACCATTGATGCTATCATGATCGACGGTGAATATTCCTCAACTGCAGGTGACATGTGAACCATTGATTTGTCCACATTAAATAAACAAAAGACACAGTACTTGATAGTGCGGATTTCACTCTATTTAAGGGTCGATCTTGAACCTATAACACATATTCATTCTCACACCATTTGAAAACATAATATAAGCCAAACAATTTAACACACATAGTTCGACAAGCCTAAAATTCTTATTAGAAGAGGAATACAAATGGAGGGACAATAGCCACGATTTCCTTATAGGTCTCCTAGACCTTTTCACACTCACACTTCTCACTTTGCAAGCCTCTCATACACACTTTGTCTTGCATATCTTCCTTTTAATGCAATAAGGATCAAATCAACCCAATCCATGGAGATATGATCGAATTTGACCAAAATTACACAGAACCTCTATTTAGCTTAAAACAACCTGATTCTGATCCTAAAATATAGGATTAGATCCAAACATAATTCCCATTTTATCTACTTCTTCGACCTCTTATTACATTCGTGGCAAAAATTCCTTCTTCTGGAACACCCTAGACTATTACAACTTAGGAAAAATGATTAAAACAATTATGATGAGGAAACCAACTTCCTCCCATAAAGTTCCTAAGACCTTAGAGGTCAAACACTAAATTGTTGTAGAAGATGCTCCTGGATCAGACTCTCGAGGAATAAAATACTTGTTCTTGGGCCTGTTGTAGTAGTTCTTCAATACTTGTACAATACTTAGATATTTCTGTTGTTGTCATCAACATGGCATCTTCAAGTGGTTGTCCCTTGCACTTGACTAAGTACTGAAAATACTTCTTGCCGCTTGTCATCTTTACTATCTTCTAGTCTAAAATAGATTCAATCTGTTTCTGCTGTGCTATATATAGTTGTCTCTCCCTATCAATACTATGTATGCTATCACTGCTAGGTGCATATGTGAAATTATCTGTTGGTTCTTTAATAAGGTACAAATCTGATACATTAAAAAATGGAGAAATTCCAAGGTTACTTGGAAGTTCTATTTCATAAGCATCTGAGGAAAATTTTCTCAACACTTTACATGGTCCAATCTTTTTAAGTTTTAATTTATTATATCCCCCCTAGGAAACCTTTCTCTACTGAGGTGTGCCATGACCAAATCTCCAACTTCAAAATCCAACTGTCTTCTCTTTAAATATTCCTTCTATTTGTACTTTTTGTTGTTCTGTAGTTGTTGCTTGATCCTTTCCTTCAATTCCTGCATACATACTACAAAGTCTTCACCATCAACACTTCCAATTTCTTATTTTCCTAGATTCCTTAACTCATAAATTCCTCCAAGATGCATTCCATACAAAATATGAAATGGACTTAATCATGTGCTTCTATTAGGTGAATCATTATATGCAAATTGTGCTTGTGCAAGTACACGATCCCACTGTTTGGGATGCTAACTTACAATACATCTCAAAATATTTCCTAAGCTTCTATTTACCACCTTTGTTTTCCCATCAATTTGTGATTCGTATGCTAAACTAAAGTTGAGATTGGTCCCTAACGTTTTCCATAAAGTTCTCAAAAAATGACCCACAAATTTTGTGTCTCTATAAAAAACAATACCTTTTGGTAATCCATGCAACCTAACAACGTCTTTTAGAACAAATCTGCAATGTGAGTTGCATCACTGGTCTTCTCACAAGCTATGAAGTGTGCCATTTTTGAGAATCTATCAACAACCACACAAATTGAATCATTATCTTGTTGAGTTCTTGGAAATCCTAACATAAAGTCCATACTTACAGAGTCCCATGGTCGGTCTGGGATTGGAAATGGCTGATATAATCCAGTATTTTGTCTACTTCCTGTTGCATACTGAAAAAACCTGCATATTTAAACAAATTTCTTGACATCGGTTTGCATGATAGGCCAAAAATAAAATGTACTTAGCTGAGAAAATGTCTTATCCTATCCAAAATGTCCTGCTAATCCACCATTGTGCTTTCCCTTCAATATGTTTTCCCTCATTGAACATCTTGGAATGCATAGTTTGCTACCTTTAAACACTAAACCTTCTTGAATCATGTAATCTAACCATGGAGTTCCGTCTCTACTTACTGAATTTTCACAAACTGCATAAGCATCCTTAAAATCTACATCATCTTTATACATTTCTTTCAACTCATCAAATCCCATAACATTTACTTGAATTTCTTGTAAAATCTAGTTGACTCTACTCAATGTATCTGCTACCTTATTTGATTAGCCACTTATATGCTTAATAACAAAAGTGAAATTTTGCAAGAACTCAATCCATTTGACATGTGTTTGATTTAATTTTATTTGATTGCTAATATACTGCAAGGCACAATTACCAGTGTAAAAACAAATTCCTTTGGCATGAGGTAATGTCTCCATTTCATTAGTGCTTGAATAATTGCATAAAGCTCCTTTTCATATGAAGAATATTTATTTTTTGCTTCATTTATTTTTTCACTAAAACAAGCAATTGGTTTCTTCTCCTTACTCAAAATAACTCCTATTGTAGTCCCACTTGCATCACATTCAAATTGAAAGAGTTTATTAAAATATGGTATTGCTAAAATTGGTTTTTCTATTATCTTCTTCTTTAATAATTTAAAACTTTTTTGAACTGCTTATGTCGATTTAAATGGTTATTTGGTTCCTTTAATGGTTTCTATAATTGGAGCAAATATCCCACTAAAATTCTTGATGAATTTTATATAGAGTCTTGCCAAGCCATGAAAACTCCTTAACTCAAAAACATTCTTTGGAGTAGGGCAATTTATTTTAGCCTTTACCTTTTCCTAATCCATCTTCAAGCCTTTTTGAGATATTAAAAAGCCCAGATAAACCAATTTTGTCTTTATAAAACTATTCTTTTTCAAATTGATCAGTAGCTTTTCCGGTTGTAGTTTATCTAAAACCAACCTGAGGTGTCTCAAGTGTTATTCCGTAGACTAACTGTAGATCAAAATATCATCTAGATAAACTATAACAAATTTACCAATGAATTCTTTAAGTACTTCATTCATCAATCTCATAAAAGTGCTATGGAAATTTTTTATTTCAAAAGTCATTACCAACCATTCATACAATACATCATTTGTTTTAAATGTTGTTTTCCATTCATCTCCTTCTCTAATCTTGATTTGATGATATCCACTTTTCAAATCCAATTTTGAAAAATACTTAGCACCACTTAAGCAATCCATCAAATCATCAATTTGGGGTAATGGAAACCTATACCTGATTGTAATTTTGTTTATAGCTTTGGAATCTGTGCACATTCTCCATCCTCCATATTTCTTCGGACTTAGCACTGTTGGAACTGCACATGGGCTCAAGCTTTCTCTGACGAGACCTTTATCTAAGAAATCCTAACCCTGATTTATTATCTCCTCATTCTCCCGTGGGGTCATTCGATATGCTACTTTATTTGGAAGGTTAGCCACTAGAATTAAAGCTTTATGATGACCGATACTTCTCAATGGAGGCAATTCAGTTGGTAAATCATCAACCACAACATCAACAAATTCATCCAACAAATCTTTAACTTTTTCAGGCAAATCATTTAAATTTGTGCTAGTGAGAATTACCTTTGGTTTACCAATCAAGGAAAAATGTACCTCTCCCTTTTTAATGTCTGCCATAAATTATTTTCCAATGACTAACAATAATTTTGAGTTGTTTTGTTCAGTCACTCCTTCATCCCTCAATGGAAAGGGAGTGTGTTTTTATCCATCTTTCTCAAAAATATATGTATTGTTCCTTACATCATATATTGCATTTTTGTCATACTTTCTAGGTCTACCCAACAAAATATGACACACATCCATGGGAATAAAATCACAATGTACCTTGTCCTTATAGCTTCCAATTTGAAACTCCACATTATTGAGTCACTATCAACTGATGTCTCTTTTGCAGCCATGACACCTTATATGGAACAGGGTGTGTTGTCTTCTTCAAAGCCAACTTTTCAACCATCTTCGTGGACACCAAATTATCAGTACTTACACTATCAATAATGAGTTTACAACATTTACATTTGCTTTTGTAGACAGTTCTAAAGAGTTTCTTCCTCTGTGTAGGTTCCTTAATCTCTTTATGTGGTTTCAACAATGTTCTCTTCATCATCAAAGACTCTCCAACTTCTGGTACATTCTCATGTACAAATGACTCCACACTTTCTTTTTCCTGAACAACATTTTCATTCCTCTACTGGTGGAAGCATTTTCTATACATTCAAATGATCTATACCCAAATTTATTTCATCTAAAACATCTAATAGAAGATCCCCTGGCTCTTTTATAAGGTCTTCTCCCTCTGGAAATACCACCTCTTGGTGGTTTTTCTTGTTGATGTGAGTTGTTGTCTTCTTCCTTTGGAGCTGAAGATCATCCTCTACCACCTTGTTGTCCTCTTCCTCTTGCTAAAATGCGACCTCTGCTCCTTTGATTTTGCTTTCCTTATGGTTTTTCTTCTGCCTTAAGAGAAAACTGGTATGATTCTTCAACAACATTAGGAGATAAAATGTCAATTTCATCTTAGATCTCATATCTTAATCCATTAAGATATCTAGCAACTTTCTTAGGGTTTTCTTCTGTATGATGAGTTCTTATATTCAATTTATAAAACTTTTCAGTGTATTCTTTAACTGACATATCTCTCTCTTTCAAATTCTACATTTGTCTAAAAATATTAAGTTGATAGTCCCGGGGTATGAATTTACGTTTCAATTTTGCTACCATTCTGTCCAAGCCCTTGATTCTTGTAATTCCTTTGTTCTACCTCTTAGCTTGTACTCCATCCCACCAGAGTAATGCATGTCCTTTCATCCTTGTTACAACAAATTTTACCTTTTTCTCATCAGGTACATTTTCATATTCAAAGTACTTGTCCAAAGTACTAATCTAGTTCATTAATTCATCTAAATTCAAGTTGTCTTCATACATTGGCACCTCCATTCTTGGTCTAGAGCTAACTCTCATAATAACTCTAATTAATTTTTCTTCAACACCTTTTTATTTAGGCTTTGCTCCCTCTTCAACTTTTGCAGCTTCTTCTTCTTCTTCTTCTTCTTCTTCATTGACATCTCCCAAGTCAACACCTCTTTGTTGAACAACTTCCGTTTCCTCCAATCGATCCCGAAGGTTTCTCATTTCTTCAATGACTTTAGCATTTGCAACAGGTCTTCCTCGACCTTCACCTCTTCCTCCTCGTATTCTAAAGGCCATATTCAATTATCCTTTCCTAGTTGTTGTGCTATGATACCAATCTAGACCGGTTCCCTTCTCTTAAGCTCAAACAATTTTGCAAAATCTGTTTAATTAAGAGAATTCAAATTAAATTAAATATTCAAAATTACCTTACACAGGCCTTTGAAACCTTCCTTCATTGTTTGACCAAACACTGGAACTGAGGGATAAAACTTGGTGCTAACTACTTAATCATATGGCCACGAGCCAGGAACCATATGCTAGTTTACAAAGCTAGGAGTTTGGGCGCTAAACTCCTGGACTCTCAACTCCAGAGGACCATAGGCTGGTGACCAATAGCTATTTTGCAGGGGGCTGGTGTTTGCACCCAATTCG
The DNA here is from genome assembly GCA_009831015.1 of Picea engelmannii. NCBI lineage: Eukaryota > Viridiplantae > Streptophyta > Pinopsida > Pinales > Pinaceae > Picea > Picea engelmannii. The sequence goes on from ML776881.1 coordinate 295,471, forward strand.
TCACCTTGTGAGCAAATAAAGGGTGCTTACATGCCCTGTTGGGTCTTGCAGAGCATGACAGCTGTAGTGGAAAGGGTTAGAGAAAACAAAATAAAACAATAAACAAGAATTAAACTAAAACAAACT
>ML776881.1:296220-308446 GCA_009831015.1 Picea engelmannii
ATAGCCGAAATCCATCAATGTTTCTTTTACTGAGAATGTGGTAGTAAGAGAGAGCAAGAGTGGGACCGTGTAGAGCAATCTTTTGGAGAAGAAAGGAACTGGTAGAACCCGACCTTCCAGAAGGTGCGTAACAATATACAACTGTGTACAAACGAGGTGGGCATGCCCCATGCTCATTTTATGTAACTCTGACAAAAAGATAACTAAAGTGTTGGTGTAGACAACTGCAGCGCCCTCGGGGGAGGTAATGATAAAGGCAAAAGACAATTCTGCAACGAAACATACTTTGAACAATAGGCAATGATCACGGTAATAAGCAGCGACGATGATGCAGGCATTGATGGCCCTACCAAGTTCAGAGGTCTTCGGCAAATGATGATAATAATAACTGCAATAGTCACAAAGTAAGACCCACCGTAACATGATAAAGTGTTGGCGTCGAATGCTACAGGGGCCAACGACAGCAGGGGGAAATGGTGTTTCCCCCTGTGCCGTCCGAGATCGCTCATTGAATAGAAAATGAGAATCAAGATACTGTCGCCCTTCTGGAAAATTGTGCTGATGTTGACAAAAGGGGGACGCGACTCCCAAAAGCAAAGGGCTCCGTGGAATCTACTGAGGTGAGAAAGTGGCAGAGGTACATGGACGAAGTCAAGAAGTGGGAAGACTCAAGACTTCCCTTGGCTGGAGGATGTATGAGTTAAACAGTGGCCGCAACCGTGTGACAAGGTCGAGTGTCAGGGGGACACCAAGACCGAGGATAAGTTGTGCCAGAGGCGGGACAAAGTGAACAAATTCAGAGGGTAGAGGTAAGTGACCTATGGAGTACTCTGAAGATATGGACGATGCCGGCAAAGGTAGATGATAAGTAATGCTCCAACCAAGGGTGACATGGGTTGCGTGTGGCCAAAAAGACAACAAGTCGCCAATGGTGACGACAAAAGAAAATGTAATGACTAGAAATAAAGGTGTTTGTACAATAAATAATGAATAATTTGGGAAAATGTACAAATACAGAAACGTGTGCCCCAGTGTGAAATGAGTGCCCCAAGGAGGGCAGAAATTTCTAGGAAAACAGATAAAGGGTGGGGGCCCCATTGATGAGTTTCTGTATGAGGTAGGTGAAATGAAGATAGGTTCGCAGACGGGAAAACGGATGGTGGATGAAATGGTGGGTTCGTGATCCTGCGGAGGTGCAGGTAAAAAGAACATAACCATGAAGCGATGAGTCGGGAGTCCATATGGGAAGCTAGAAAAATGAGGAGAATAAGTATGTGGTTGATCTGCAACATGATGAAAAACTATCGGGACTCCCATCCCTAAAGGGTAATGAAGACCAGCATGAGTGTCAAAAGTGCCAAAAGGTGCTATGAATGGGACAACTCATGTGGGTGAGAATGCTACTGGATTACAGTACCGAAAATGGAAATGGAGGTGTGAGTACTGCAGAGCCGGGAATGGGGTCCTAAAGGCCAATATCAAAGGGTGTGACTAGAAATGTAAATGCAATACAGCGGGAGAGACTACATGCCAGTGCTGAATATATATACCTGAAGGGATGATGTTGGTGACTGATGACCAAGTACCTGCGCACAGAACAATCAAATACCCAAAGTGAACTATATCTGAAGAGAATAAAAGATATGAGCATGTATTTGACAAATGTGAGTATGTGCATGCGTACCTGACCATAATATGGAAAAAAGGTGCCCTGGGGGCCTAGGACGAAAAGTGACCCAAGGACAGCCATGACGTAGGCAGCGGGATGCTGATCCCGTGGCTGAAGACGGTTTGACAAATGGACACCGTGGGCTCCCAGAATGTTGAGTGGAAGTTTGGCAAAAGGTCTATATATAGCTGTAGGGCCCATATTGCCACCTCATTTCTACCTGTTGCTACAGTGACTGGACGAGCAGATTGCAGAGGAGATTTGGAGTTTTAGACAACATGGGGTATTCGATTGACGGTGTGCGAGTACCAGGTTAGTGGTCTGAGCATCCTGCATAGAAATAGGTTTCTAATTTTTGGGCAGGGTAGGTACAGGGGGCCGTACAGGGGTTTAGAGGGGTTTTTGAGTAGGGGGTGGGCCCGCGTGCGCGGGCGATTCAGTGGAAGGCGCGCATACGTGCGCGCCTGTCCATTGAATAAACGCGCATTGGTGTGCGTGAGGGGGAAAATAAGGCGCGCCCAATGGGCGCGCATGTGAGGTGTACAGGCGCACATTAGTGCGCACCTGTGGGGTGAACAGGCACGCTGTAGAGCGCGCCTGTGGGTTTGACAGGCACGCCCTAGCGCGCGCCTGTATAGTAAACAGGCGCGCTCATGAGCGCGCCTGTGAGAAAAACAGGCGCGCATACGTGTGCATATGTATAGTGAACAGGTGCGCATGTGTGCGCGCCTGTGGGTGGTAAAACCGCGCCTAGGAGGCAAGGTTGAAGGGTAAAAAAGGAGTCTTTTGGATGCATTAGATGGTTTCATAAGCTGATATGGGACTCTGTGTTGTGTGCAGGTGGCGAGCAGTGACTATGGACGTCTGGTGGCGTGAGCGAGACTGGTCGCAGCTGCGAGATGCTGTGGCCAATGCAGGGCTTGCGGTTCGAGCGGCTTTAGCAACCAGTGGGTTGCTAAAGTTTTTTGAGTGCCCATTGATCAGGGCACAGGAGTACTTACTCCAGTTCCTGCTCCGGATGTGGAGCCCAGATCTGCACTACTTCCTCGTGCGAGGAGAGCAGATCCCCTTCACTGCGGTGGAGGATATATATTTCTTGACTGGGCTCCCCTTCCAAGGGACACCGTTGCCGGCAGAGCCGGTGCTGCCGAGGGGTACACTGCTGTCAGAGGTCGCCGAGCGATATTTCTCAGGCGAGCACTACATGTCTGGGACTGTAGTGAGTATTAGCTATATAGACGCCCTGTTGCATCGTTGCATAGCGACGATGATTGTTCGGGTGTACGGGTCATGGGTGACCCACCGGATCAGTGGTGGCGAGCTGCTATTGATGGAGAGCGTGGTGGTGGGTCGTGAGCGGTTCGCCTGGGGTTTGACACTGCATGCGCGGATGATCGCGCAGCTGGACCGTTGTCAGTCCACAGGTACCGAGGAGTTCGCGTTCGGCTCGATCCTGGTAGCCTATTTCTTGGAGAGGGTGCCGATGCTGCGGCCGAGGGTGATACTAGAGGCACCGGGGGTACGAGAGCCGCGTTTGAGGTGGTGGTCATCGGTTTTGGTTCACCACGGTGGTGGCGAAGGTGGCCATTATTTTACAGTGCAGGCGACGCAGATATGGCGGCAGATGCCGTAGGTCATACTTCAGTACCCCTATGCTGGGGTTGACTTTCGGGGGGACCCGGACATGGTATTGCCTCCAGGGGAGGTGTTCGACCATCGAGGTATGTTGTGTATTTGTATGTTTTGATTTATGTTAGCTTTTGATATATCAATTCATATGTATGATGGATAGACACTGATACGATTTGTTGTTTGTTGCTTTGTGTATGTGCAGATTTGGCACCTCGCGGGCGCGAGGTGGAGTTGTATAGAGCGTTGGTTCAACCGGAGAGACCTCCACGGGGAGAGAGGCGGCGACGGGAGGAGGCCGCTGGGCGGCCTGCAGAGCCCGAGAGACCGGCGAGGCGACGCCGGTTCGACGATCCTGGTGCAGGGCCGTCATATGCTCCTCCGGTGGCAGCCGAAGGAGATTTGGATGATATACGCCGTCGTCTTGAGACGGTGTTGCAGGACGTGCCTGAGGGCATGTGGATCCGTATCCAGGACGAGGGGTTCCTGGAGCAGTGTATTGGATTACCGCCACCATGGCGGGGGATAGTGCGACGAGCAGCTGTGCTCGCCGCGATGACGAGTGGACGCTTGCCGTCGGGGGAGGAGGGTCCGGCAGTTGTTCCACCTCCACCGCCTAGGGCAGGTGGGGGTGGGCCACCACCGCCTCCTAAGGGAGGGGCAGCTGGGGGTGCGATAGAGGCACCCTGATTGTATATTGTATATCATTTTGATAGGCTGGTGAGCCGATTTTTGTACCGGGATGTGGCATGGGTCTGCGGGCCGATGTATTTTTTGTATGTAAACATTTGGGTGGCCGGATAGGCCCATATATATATATATATGAGTATACATATTTTGAGATCCAAATGTTGTGTTACATGTGTTTTGTGTTTATGATGATGATGCCTAGTGTATCTATATGCTGTGACATGATGTATGAGATGTGTTATGTATGTGTAGCTTGATGTGAGATATGTCAATCTAACACCATGTTAGCTATTTCATCAGTTGTTTGATTCAAATGTCTTGGAATATGTGTAAATGTAATGGAATCAAAATGTCGAGATAATAATCTAACCTGCAGGTATTTGCGAAAGAGGCATGGATCGCGTACACGGTAAACATTGTTGAGCTGGAGAACGACTAGCTGAGAGTCGAGAAAGACGCTAAGGTGACAAATATGATGATGCTGGGCGTCGGTTAGGAGGCCAATGAAAGCCGTGTATTCGGCTTGGTTGTTGGTTGCTGGTCCCAAACAGATGCTGCTTGAATGTAGCATTTCATGTGAGGGGGTGTATAAAGCCCAAGCTGCCGAAGCGAGATTTTGTGTCCAACGGCTAGCGCCGTCGGCGTACCCAATGTGGTAGGCTGGTGGAGGAGTCATCTGTCAATAGCACAAAGGATAGTTTAGACGAGGGAGGTGAGAGAAAAAAGATTAAAAACTCTAAAAAAGAAATAACTTAAAGTAGTATGACTACTTCTAAGCATAAAATTTCTTGAGGTATAACCCATTGACGGGTTCTTTGAGCGAGAGGCCTTCGGGGGAGGCCAGGATATATGCGCCTTTGGTGAGGCAATGTTGGATGATGTAAGGGCCATGCCAAAGTGATTCGAATTTGCCATGGCCAAAGGTATCATGAGCGATATCATAGGCCAGGACAAGGTCGCCTTCGCGGAATGAGCGAAGGTTGACATGGCGATCAAAGGTAGCCTTGGATCGTTTTTTAGCTGCCTCGTTGTTCTGTAATGAAGATCGACGATCTTCATCCAACGACTCCAAGTTCAGCAAGCGCTGCTCCATTGGATCAGTGTCAGGTAAAAGCTTAATTGCGGTGCGAAGGGTGGGAATTTCGCACTCGATGGGAAGAGTTGCCTCGACCCCATGGACTAAATGAAATGGCGTAAAGCCTGTAGCGGTTTTTACTACCGTTCGATACGCCCATAGCGCGGAAAATAACATATGCTACCAATTGGTTTTAGGTTTATTAACCGTGCGCTATAACATGGTTTTGAGGACTTTGTTCACTGCCTCGACTTGTCCGTTTGACTGAGGGTAATATGGTGAGGCAAAATTGTGAGAGAAGCCTAACCGGGAAGAGAGTTCGATGAAGATCTCATTCTCGAAGTGTTTCCCATGGTCAGAAACGAGTTGGAGTGGTACGCCATAACGGGATATGACGTGGTTAAAGAAGAAATGTGCTGCAGTGTCAGCTGTGTTGTTGAAAGTGGGCATAGCTTCGACCCATTTGGTGAAGTAATCAACGGCGACAACAATGTATTTGTGACCATTGCTGGAGGGGGGATTACAAGTCATAAAGTCGATGCCCCATTTACAAAAGGGGCCCGCGGTAATGACAGGGTGAAGAAGAGTGAGGGGTGCTCGGGCTTTGTTGGCGTAGAGATGACATTGCTCACAGCGTTTCACGGCCTGAATGCAATTGTGAAATAAGGTAGGCCAAAAATAACCGGCTCGGATAATCTTCTGAGCCGTGGAGATACCCGAAAGATGGCCCCCACATGCGCCGCTGTGGCAGTCGTTTAAGACTCTGTCTGCCTCATCAATAGTCAGGCACTGACGAAGAATGGTGTCGACGCCCCGCCGATATAGGATGTCTCCGATGAGGAGATAGTGAGGGGCCTGATGGCGAATACGCCGACGGTCATCTCGTGATAGATGGTTACCGAACTTTTGAGTTCGTAGGTAGACGAGGAGGTCGCCATACCAAGGATCATCGGAGGCGATGTAAAAGAGATGTTCATCAGGGAAGTCGATGTTGACGGGGGAACTGGTGGTGTCAGAGGGAAGGGCCGTGACAAGTTCGGCGAGAACGAGGGCCTTCTTACTCTTAGGTGTTGAGAACTTGAGGTTGTACTCCTGAAGGATAACGATCCATCGAGCAAATTTGCCGTTAACTTGGCGACGACTGAGCAAATATTGCATAGGGTTGGAATCTGCGACGACCTTGGTGGTGCGAAGCAGAATGTAATGGCGCAGTTTCTGGACTGCGAGGACAACTGAAAGAGTGAGTTTCTCTTCATGTTTATACTTCAAGGGTGGCCCTGAGAGGTTCTTACTTATGTAGTAAATGACGTGTTCACGATTGTCATCTCTGAGATGGACGAGGACGTCGGCTACTGATACAGCTGATGCTGATGCTGATACGTAGAGAATGTAGTCGTGATTATAGTCAGGTGCACTGATTAAAGGTGCATTTGAAAGCGCTGCTTTAAGATCATCAAACGACTGTTGGGCATAGTCGTCCCAGTGAAAAGGGATGTCGTGACGTAGTAAGAGAAGGAAACCGTGTGCGCGGATGGCGTAATCAGGAACAAACCGTCGCAGAAAGTTAGCTTTTCCTTGTAGACTCTACAGTTGTCGTAAATTCCGAGGAGGTGGAATTTCGGTGATGGCTTTGACTTTGAGGGGGTCTACGGTAATACCGCTTTGGGAAACGATAAAACTGAGGAGTCACCCGACAGTGACGCAAAACACACACTTGAGAGGGTTCAAGCGGATGTTGTATTGACGACACCGTTGAAAGATGATTCATAAATCATCGAGGTGCTAGGTGCATTTCTTGGAGCGAGCGGTGAGGTCGTCCAAGTAGGTGAGGATGATTGCAGCCAGATCATGAAAGATGTATGCCATCGCGCGCTGGAAGGTTGCGCCGACATTTTTGAGGCCGAAGGGCATGACACGATATGAAAACGTACCCCATGGGGTAATGAATGTGGTTTTATACTGATCGGTGGGGTGAATTTGAATTTGGTTATAGCTAGAGAATCCATCCATAAAGGAAAGGGCCTTGTGGCTGGCACAGTCATCGATAATTTGATCGATAAAGGGCGTTGGGAAATTATTTTTTGAACATGCATTATTGAGATCACGAAAGTCGGTGCAAACGCGAATGGTGCCTTGTTTTTTGTCGACGGGTACAGGGTTGGAAACCCATGAAGTGTAAGCGATGGGGTAAATAAAGCCGGCTGTACGTAATTTGTCAATTTCAGCTTTGATAGCCGCGGCTTTGGCTGGGTGTAGCGGTCGCTGTTTCTGGCGAACTGGTGTGATGTCAGGCCAGGTGTCGATGCGATGCTCGACAATAGATGGGTCTAAGCCAGGCATCTCTGTGTATGACCTGGCAAAGATATCCCGGTATTCTTGGAAGAGGGCTTTATATGCCGCGATTTCCTGAGGAGTGCAAGCTGCTCCAATGATGATTTCTTCGACAATGCCATCTTTAATGGAAATTTCGATTTTGATGGTGGGGGAAATGTTGGCCAAATTACCTTCTTCAAAAGCATCGGGTGCAGGAATGGGATTGGTGAACCAATCGATAGGCCTAGATGGGATAAAATCTTTGGTCTCGACCGCGTAAACGGGGTTTTGGTTAGGAGGTATGAGGGCTTCCTGTGGAAGGAAGAGTGCACGATGATGTAGTGTGTCCCAGGGAGAGTCTGGGCGTTGTAGCTCTTCCAATATTTCCTCGTTGTTTTTGAAATGACGAGAATATAAGGGGTCGTAAGGAGTGATATTGGCTCTAGGATGATTGCCCCTGCTGGGGGAGCAATGGGAGTGGTATGAGCAGATGATGAGGGTTCACTCGTCATGAACCATATGTTGAAGTACTGAGGGGTACTCGTGGTGGTTGGATGGAGAATCTCCGCAGGGGAATGAGTAGGAGAGTTGGGGGGGTTGCGGGGTAAATCCTCCGAGACGTCATTAAAGAACCATGGAGGCGTTGGGAGTGCCTCGGGTTCTGGAGAAATGACATGTAGATCCTCGAGTGCCGAAGTAAAGTCAATTACCGCTGCTGCTGGTTGGTGAAGTAGGGCCAATTGACGTTGCCTGTAAGCGAGAATAATAGGGCACTGGAATGTAAAATGTGCTAATGAATCGCAAAGAGAGCAAGGGCATCTCGTGCGTTCATTGACTGAAGTAGTGACATAACGAATGTCAGTTATATTTGTTGTGGAGGACGTGGCAGGGCATGGGTTGTTCTGAAAATCTTGGCATATGAGAGCTAATGCCTGCCGAAAATGTGGCAGTGCTGGACAATGATGGGTGTAGTGGCCATACTCGGAACAGATAGCACACGCGAATTTGGTCCTCAACCCTTTACTACTGGAAGGTTGGGTGGTAGCAGTAGGACTAGCGGTAGGGATGGGTGTTGTGGGAATTTGATTGAGGGGAATCAAATTCCGTAATTCCGATAGTGATGGGCAGTTGTTGGTTTGGTGACCCTCTTTGTCACACAATGCGCAAGGTGGTGGGATGCGCAGAGGAAGTGGAGTTGTGGGCTCCTTCTTCTTTCTCCTTCCCCCAGTGGTAGCAGGGGGGGTAGGGAGTATGGGGGTAGTGGGAGTGAGGACAGGAATCGTCATGGGGAGTCCTTCCTGTGGGCGAGGGACCATCTCAGGGGGATGTAAGTACCACACTAGGATAGCTAACACCATATTGGGTAGCGTGAGTGTTGCCGCTACCTGGAAAGCTTCTATACCGGGTGGAGGGTAAAAGAAGGGAATTTGAGTGAGGGGTCGGGGAAATGTCTCCCAAATGGGATTAGGCCCCTGAGGGGGTGTGGATCCGTGGACTGTGGGGGTCAACGAGTTCGCAGGAGGCTCCTGTGGGAGTGATGCTACGACTATTGAGATGTCAGGAATGAATGAAGCATCCTGAGGAGGATGAGTATCCTCCGTGTGGGTTGATTTAGAAGAGATGACACATACTTGATTAGGGGGAAGAAGTGGTGGTGCTCCATGGTATGTCCCTAATAAGGATGGATCTTTGAAAATTCCAGGACCCATCTCAACGAGTGGATATACGTCTTGGTTGGCGTGGATGAGGGGAAGAATGTTATCGAGATTGGCAGATGGGTTTGGCTCATAATGTGAGACCTGGTCGATGGTCACAATCTTTCCGTTGTGGGGGAACATGATTGTTCGAAAGACGGAAGATGCCACTGCTTTCATAGCATACATGTAGCTACGTCCGAACAAGATATTGTAATTGAGTGTGACGTCGATAACTTCGATATCAATGACAATGGTTTTGCCTCCGAGTTCAACGGGAACATTTTGGAGGAGCCCTTCAGGAGATGATGGTCGTCCATCATAAGATCGTAATGTGATGGCGGAGGGTATGAGTTCCGGGGAACCAAGTTTCTGCCATACTATTTTGGACATGATGCATGTAGATGCCCCTTCATCGATGATACATTGATGGACGGTGATGTTCCGTATTTTTACTGGTACTTGAATAGCGACTGCGGCGGGAAGACGAGGTTCGCAACTATCAAGGTCAAAAGTGATGAGTCGAGTATCGGCCGGGTCAACTGCCCCTAAGGCGAAAAGTAGTGATTTCCGCTACGTTGGACAAGTCTGGAGGACTTCCAAGACTGACATGGCAGCTAGGGATTGTGCTAAGTGATCTACCAAGCTGTAGTTATGTGATACCCTAGCCTGTGGATTGTGAACATTCCTGCGCAAGGGGATGCGAGGGATGCATAATGGTGTTTCGGCAGAAGGACGAGGGATCATCAACGGGGGTCCCGTCGGTGTAGGGTTTGTCTCGGAAGAGATGGGAGTAGACTCAGCTGTTGTAGGATATTGACGATTGCGTGTTTGCAGAAGAATTTCTTCCTCACTGGTGAGGAGAATTGTTCGCTCTACTGGATTGTTGGGATTATGATATTGGCCCACCTGAGGTGGGGGGTGATGTGTGTCCTGCTGGGTGTTTATGACACCTTGATGTGGGATAGGATTTTGCAGTACGGCGAGAGGGGTTTGTTGCGCATATTGTTGTTGTGCCTGCTGAGGGGCAGGTTGCGCTGGGGAGGGGGGAAGGCTTCCAGAGTCTTTCAACCTTTTGAAATCAACGATCTGGGGGCAATGGTGAGTGTAATGATCGTACACGCCACAGAGAGCACAAGGGTGGATGGTTTTAACAGTATTTCTCCCTTGGCGTTTGTTGTTATTGCCCCCCTGAGGGTTATGGTTCCCTTGGTTCGGGTTGCCCCCAATGGGTGGATGCTGTGGGGGTTGATTCCCGCCTTGACCTGGGTTGTTATTGTTCTTGTTCCGTCCTTTCTTCTTGGCATTGTTCGAAGGGTTGGTTGTGTTCAATTGTTCAAAGTTTTGGTACTGTTGAGCAGCAGAAGGTTGAACAAAATTTACCCCCGCATGTGGGTGTGGGGGAGCCATGGGTTGTGGAGGACCAGGAAACGGAAAATATGGATTGTGTGGTGGTACCGATCCATAGGGTACATAGGAAGGCTGCGTGCTTTCACTAGTACTATAAGATGATGTTGAGGGAGTACCACTATTTGTGGGAATAGGTGGATGTATGGGAGGTGCCGGTGTTGGTCCACTAATGGGTGGAGGTATAACAACAGGGTATGGATGTTGATAAGGGGGCAGGGGAAAATAAGGAGTGCCCCCATATGCCGGTGGGTATTGAGGTGTTCCATACATCGATGGTGGTTGGGGTTGTGGTCCATGGTGCGTGGTGGCACCTATTAGTCCGTCTGCTGAGTGAGACATCCCTGGTTTGTCCTGGCCAAATGGCACAGGTTTTGGAAGATCGGGAAGTACTGTGTACAAGTATCCTGATTGTGCGTAAATGAGGTCATATTGTTGAGCCTTGCTGATGGCTTCCTCTTTTGATTGTGGAAAGGTGGAAGCTACGTCCTTACCAAGAAGAGCGACAAGTGATCTAAGAAACCAGTCAAGACATTGCTGCTTGGTGGTTTCTGCTTTACATAAACTACGTTGCCTACGCCACTCATGAATGTGGTCAACGATGTGGGTGGCTGAGGTCTGTTTGAAGTTAGACAGTATTTCTAGACCGTTGTCATGGCGGATGGGTAATTGGAAGAAAGTTAAGAATGCTTTGGCTAAGGATTCAAAGGTCGTATGGGACCCTGATTTTTCTTCGACATACCATTTGGCTGATGGGCCAGTAAGTGTGCGTTGAAATAATCGTAGTCTGACGGAATCGTCCATAATGCTATTGGAAGAACACCATAGATGAAAGGTCATGACATGGTTGGCGGGGTCATCCCCTGCCTTTCCTTCAAACTTTGGTATGTTTGAAGGAAGTTTGGTTGGCATTGCAGGCCATGTGGCATCATGCAATATAGGATCATTGGTAAGCTTGGTGAGATCCGATATGTTGAGAGAGGCCAAGTATGGCATCTGTAGTGGGGTAGGAATGTTAGTTCCAGCCATCGTATGTTGTGAACCTGACCCTTGATGGGGACTAGGTGGGTTGGTGCTCCCTCCTTGAGAGGAAGTGGGTCCCCCACTTCCGTGCAAAGGAGAGCGAGTGACTGTGTGACCTTGGGAATTGGACCCAAGTAAGGTAGAACCAAGCAAAGCTGATCYTAAGATGGTAGCAGTCACGGGAGTGTGTGAAGGAGGTACCGATGAGCGGGTACGACCAGATACTCCCCCTAAAATAGGAGGAAGGTTGAGCAAGCATCGTGAAAGACGGGGGTTCTGTGGTTCCCCTATGATGTCAAACTAATTGTGAAAATGTGTGCAACAAGTGTTGAGAGAAATATAGAACCAAGAGTCTTTGCTATAACTGTTTTACACAAATATATATATCAAAGTCAAACTGTAATCAGATGTGCATCATACATAAATGAGAAAGAAACATATATGTGGGTAAGAGGGTTTTGTCCGCGTGGGGGAATCAAAAGAAAGAAAACGCTCGTGTCCTAGAAGACGTAATGTCCTTCCTCTCAAATAGCACTGGACCTTCCAATAGCTCTCAACAGTGGGGTCTGAAGTCACCGAAAGAGACACTAGTGAAGGATGAAACAATTGGTTATAATGAGGGGTAGAGGGGGCGATATCTCGAAAGAGCTGGCGATACTTCCCAATAGCCACACAAAATCCAATCAAGGTGCAATTGCAGCCCACAATCGCCACCTGGGTAGATGT
>ML776881.1:310587-325423 GCA_009831015.1 Picea engelmannii
CTTTGAGGTGTGAAAAGGGGCTCTTTAGGGCTCAATTAGGTCTTTGACCAGCCTACCATGCAGATTCAGCTCAGATTTGATGTCAAATCGGCTTGGGAGATGATCCATTAGTGGTTGGGAGGCCGACCAATTTCAATAAATGCGCCGTTTAGCAGGTGCGCGAGTGTTTGCGCCCACATCCGCGTGTCATGCATGCATGCGCACATGGTACGTTTCTGTTCCGCGCATATGCGCGCGCACCCAGATTCTGCAAAGCGCCCTTCAATTTTTGGTTATTTTGTATATTTTTTGACCCTTTTGCCATGCTGTGGAATTAATCCTGTGCCATGAATGACTTCATTCCCGTTTTGGTGATGCGGAGTTCTTGTCGCCATGTGCAGACGAAATTTCAGTGATAACAGCTGGAGTTTTGGTTTGAATCCAAAGACAAGGGGGTATTGCAATCCACCAATTGCCGACACATGGATTTCTTAATTTACATGTGTTGAAATTGCGGGGGTGCCTCCAAATTAAACCCCTCGCAAGTTATCCGCCCGTAATTAAATGAGAATCATCGATATTCATTTTTAATCAACGGTCCTATGGGACTTGTAGTTCGCCTTTTTATATTTCAATGATTTCGATTAGAATTGGATTATCGTCGATCATATCGTGATCGACGATGAATATTCCTTGATTGCAAGTGACATGTGAACCATTGATTCGACTCTTGATCTTGTCGGTGATCCTTCCCATCAATGTAATACATGTTCGTAGTTCCAAGAAGCCTCCTCTCTTTTGGCTCAAGTTTCAAAAACTCATAATCCAAAAACATTTATAAAAGATTTTATCCATCCAAAATGAGATGCAAAAAAATGAGGAAAATAGTTCCTTATTGGAAAATGATCCTTGGGATCTTATTCCTCTTTCAAAGGGAAGAAAACTTGTCAGATTTAAATGGACGTATAGGAATAAGTATGCAACATATGGAAGTGTTGATCAACACAAGGCATGGTTAGTTGCAAAAGGACTTTCTCAAGTAAGAGGAAGTGACTATAATGAAACCTTTTCCCTTGTAGCCAAAATGAATTCCATCTACCTTGTTCTATCCTTTCTACATCATACAAATGAGAGGTCCATTAGAAGGATGTTAAATCCACCTTTTGGCATGGGGATTCATAAGAAATTTTTTACATGGAACAACCTCTTGGCTATATTCAAAATGATTCCAATCTTGTTTGATGCCTTAAAAAATCTCTCTATAGCCTTGAGCAAGCTCCGTGGGTGTGATACATTAAAATGGATAGATTTCTTCTTGACAACAATTTTTCTAGATGTCATTTTGACCCCAATGTCTATACCAAGAAAACAAGTGATCATCTCATCATACTTGTTCTCTATGTTGATGACCTTATACTCACTAGTAGTGACCCCAAACTTCTAACCCATGTGAAATCCAGTCCTAAGAAGAAATTTGACATGACTAACTTGGGGCATTTGCATCATCTTCTTGGTCTCCAAGTCTTTCAAACCAAAGAAGGAATTTCTATTTCCTAGCCTAAGGACCTTCTTTACCACTTTCACATGGAAGATTGCAAACCAACCCAATCTCCCTTCTATTCTAGAGTCAAACTTGTAAGTTTTAAACCCCTTCAAGTGAAGCAATGCATATAGATTCTTAAGTAAACATAAAGTAAACAATGGTACACACACAATAAACCAAGATTTACCTTCGAAACTCTTAACCAAGAAGACCAACAAAACTCAAAGATATATCTTTATCTTCTTCATTGTGCTTTCTTAACCATTCACAATACAATACATATGTATTATGATAACCCATATTAGATTACAAGCCAATCCCTTCACCAAGATTAGATTGTAATGGGTTAAAAACCATCCACTGAAATGGCATAAAAGAAAACCAAAAACAAAACCATTTTGTTTTCAAGGAACTACCCTTAACCCCAATGAGGGGGGTCGACACTACCCTCATGCACCCCCCCGCCCCCAACTAGTGAAAATATTGGATTTGTGCATGGTGCAACTAACACCTCATGGATGAATGCACAATCCACATGCTAAAACTAACGTCTCATGAATGAATGCAGAGTCCACATGCTACAACTAATGCCTCATGCATGAATGCACAATATACATGTTGCAACTAAAGCCTCATGGATGAATGCACAATCCACATGCAAAGGATATAACGCATCTCCAATAAAACTTGCTACCACTTTTTCCACACCCAAAGTGCATGCCACTTTGTATCGTTAGTTAATTGGTAACATTTTGTATTTGACTCATACCCATCCTGATATTTCCTTTGTTTTTAGTCTTGTTGCTTGGTATAAGCAAACACCCCATTAGAGCCATTAGAAAACAACAAAGAGGATACTTTGTTATATTTGGGGTACAATTTAAATTGGAATATATTGTAGTTCACATCAGACTCCTTTGTACATATGCACTTCATCCAAAAGTTTCTTCATGTTCATATTCTCGAAGTGCTCTATTATAGAACAAATGATCAAGTTATAAACATTTTCATAGAAATCTTTACATAAGTCCAAGTTTTCAAAACTTCGAGCTATGTTAGTTCAAAAAGTTGTCATTATGGGGATAGTCTATGAGTAAGTGCATTATACCCAAAAAAAAAAAAAAAAAAGTAAATGCATTACTTTGTAAAGGACAAGGCATATAATTTTTGTTTTTGTAAGTGATATGTACCAAAAACAAGTACCATGCAGATTTTGAAAGAATTTGAACATCACAACAAAGTCCAATCACTCAATCAACTAAGTATACATCTCTTTTATGAAAAGCTACATATATACAAAGCCACTTGCTTGTAAAAAAACTACAAAATAAAGAAAGTTAGATTCCTTAAATGAACCGATATCTACAATTAGTCCAATCACTCAATCAACTAAGTATACATCTCTTTTATGAAAAGCTACATATATACAAAGCCACTTGCTTGTAAAAAAACTACAAAATAAAGAAAGTTAGATTCCTTGAATGACCCGATATCTATAATTAAATTTTTGCAAGACTATAACAAGGAAACAAATACTTTATGTAGAGAATTTGGGAGACAACAAAAAGTTCTTTGTCACAAAGTGGAATATAATATATTGTTGTTTCTAATCGTTTATTGTATGGAATCTTGAAGAGTTAAACACGGTCTCATTGTTTGTACCATATATTATACATTTTAAACCAAAAACTCTCTCTTTTGCATACATGGCTAGAACATGCAGACATACCACCAATTGCATTTATATGAGGGTTATTGTACAAGGAAAGGAACATGTCGAATGAGAGAGACACGCCTACACCTTTTACTTTTGTTTCACTTTACTTTATTTTTTAATGTATTCAACTCTTGAGATACTTTTGTCTCACTTTACTCTTTTTTTAATGTATATTCAACTCTTGAGATGCCACCTTTTGTTTCTCATTACTTTTTTTTTTTTAATGTATTCAACTCTTGAGATACTAACTCATAATTCAACACATCTATGCATGTGTTTTATTTTTAGTTTGGTTGATATGAGGAAAGATGGTTTTGTTCCCCTCATGGCCACATACAGCCCTGTACACATTCACGAAATGCCTGACCAACTCGAGTTAGAAGATTTCGATTTCAAAATCCATGTGCAAAACCAATAAAGAGAAAATGTAAAGATTAGGTCTTTACGTTGGTGATCTAAGATTGATCCCAAGTTTCAATAAAACCCATATTTTGAAAGGCATTGAGCCAATTACATAAGTTCAAATGGGATGTCAATGTTCTTTATCATTTTATAGATATAAATTAGCCCATATAATACTATAAGGTTAAGAGAGAGTATATATATATATATATATATATATATATATATATATATATATATATATATATATATATATATATATATATATATATATATATATATATATATATATATATAATTTGATGAAGTCTATCACAGTGTTTTGATATATTAATATAATGATACGAATGAAATCCATTGAATTATGATGGAATTCTATAGTTACAAAAAAAAATAGTAGCAAGGGGTACAATTACATGACTCACTATTACATTCGAGGTTAAATTACCATGTTAAATTGATGTAAAAACATCAAAATCATTTTTTTTTTTCGGATTCTTGATTTTGGATAACAACATCGATTTAATGTCAAATTTCGACAACATAAATGTCAATATATTGATTTTTTTTCCTCAGAAAAAGCGTAATTTTATTTCATATGAAAGAAAATTACATTATGTAGATGCAGATTGGTATGCATTGTTTGGAAAAAGAACCATAGCCCAGCCATGGTGACAGTAAAACAGCCCCACATGGGCCGCATTCACAATTTAAAGTCCATATACAATAAGTTTGAAAGTGTACTTTAATACAAAAAACCTGTCAGATACTCATAGAGAAATATCCAAATAGATGCCCGAAGATCATTGAGCCGAACCTAAAACCTGTGGTGTGTCAAGAAACCCATCGAGCAACAAAAAAGAAGAGTGCCTGAAAATTCAATCTACTATGCCTGTAAAGCATGATCAATAAAGGGCCGATGGTAATACTCATAAAAATTACCATTGTTGTCTTCAGAAATCATCCACTGCCCATGCTCCATCTGAAGCCCCTCCTTGGACAAGAGATCGACCATCATATTCCTTTCCCTGTAAACATGATGTATATCAAAGGAGTCAAAAGTAGCCACGAGCATTTTAACTTCTTCAAGAAGATGAATCAAGAGAATATTGTGACATTGATTTATATTCCAGATCCAATTAACAACCAATTGAGAGTCACCAAACACCTGAATAGAATTTACATTTTTTTCAATTGCAAAAAGGAGAAGAAGCTTAATAGATATTATTTCAACATAGTTGTTTGTTCTAGCCCCTAGCCCCATTTTAATTTTGAAGCTACCTCGATCTGATAGGTGCAAGATAGCCCCCCCTCCACATCGAAGACCCTATTTTGTGAGGCCCCGTCAAAAACATCCCAAGGCCGATGAAGGGTTATTCTTTCTGGATGAGTTGTCCTTTAGGGTACCTTATCTTTTGTTTGAGGAAAATGAGTGAGGATACTTAGACATTGTACAACAACAATTTTGGATGGAATTCCTTTGCTTTTGAAGATTACTGAGTTTCTAGCCAACCAGGTACCCCAGCAGACCAAAGGCGGTAACGCTTTAATGTTTGAGAATGAGACATTAGAGACTCAAGATTTCCATGCTTCTTCCACCGATTGGCCTTGCTAGAGGATAATTTTACCCCAAACTCTGGATAATTCAGTCCATACTTCCTTGATGAAGGAGAAATGAAGGAAAATGTGTGATTGGTATTCCTCATCTGACAGGCAAAGAGCGCACCACCCTGGTCCAACAATTTTGCATTTTTCATTAATTCCCAAGTTGAAACTTTTTTTACTAAGAGGCACCATAGGAAGAGTTTTGATTTGAGAGGGGAATTTAAATTCCACAACCCCTTCCACCACCATTCCAATTCTCTTAGCTAAAGATCCATATTGAGATGAATATACCCCTCCTTTGGTGTATAGATCCTAAAATGGTCTGTAGCCCATACCAACTCATCTTCTTGGTCCTTTAACCAAATGTGAGCAAGATTGAGGGCCCTAGTGTAGGAAGCCCAAGAGGCTTCAAAGCCATCATCCAAACCAAGATGATGGTGAAATTTCCATTCATGGGTCCAAATTGAGGTGTTAACTGGATCCCCAACCTGGCTAAGATAGAAAATGCCTTGTTGTTGGAGACTTGACACCAAATTGTCCGATAATAGATGAGAGCCCAAGCTACCTGGCCATGGGTCCCTGCCCAGTCTGACCTTATTTCCTTTCCCAACCTTCCATTCCAAACCATTTCCAATCACATCAAAAGAGAGAACCACTGCCTTCCAGATAATAGAAGCTACATGGTGACCTTTTGTGGGCCTTCTAATCTATTCATATAAAGAGTTTGGTTGAATATATTTATGGGTCACTACCTGGGTCCAAATATTTTCAGTGGAGATTAGCCTCCAAACTGATTTGGAAGCCAAATATTTTGAGAATAGGAAAATATTCTTTAGGCCCCATCCTCCCAGAGATTTTGGGAGAGCTAGAGAGGACCATTTCACCCATGGGATTATGACTTTTTCTTGATTCCTTGCCCACAATAATTTTGAGCATAATTTAATTATTCTTTCTAGGGTCCCTTTAGGAATCCAATCTAAGGACATCCAATATACTGGAATGGCCTCTAGAACATATTTGACTAAGACCAATCTGCCTGCTCGAGAGAGCCATTTGCGGCTCCATATATTTAGCCTTTTTTTCTAGTTTTGCTATCATCCAGAGCCAATTTGACTTCCTGTAGTTGTTTGGTTTAAGATGGAAACTAAGGTACTTCAATATAGAATTGAACTCCTTCATCTCAAAGGGAAATAGGGATATGTATAGGCTAATCTCCTCCTCTTCCAAATTTTGGATTGACAATGAGGATTTTTTGTCATTTATCATCATCCTAGTGGCCTTCCCAAAAAGATCAAGGATTTAACGAAGTTTCTTTGCACCCCCTTGCAATCCATTACAAAAAATCAAAACATCATCCACAAACAACAAGTGGGTGATTTAGAGGGTGGGGGAGATGAAAATCCCACCAAAATATCTGTTGATTTTTGCTACTTCCAGTGCCCTACTGAGACCCTCCGCTACCAAAAGGAAGAGGAGAGGTGATAAGGGGCATCCCTGTTGAAGACCTCTCTCAACTTTAAATAAAGGGGGCACAGACCCATTTATCAGGACAACAAAAGAGGTAGTTGTAATGCAACTCATCACCCATCTGATAAAATGGATTTCAAAACCAAAGTGTGTTAAAAGAAGCCTGATGTAGAGCCAATTTACATGGTCATAAGCTTTGGAAAGATCTATTTTTAGAACAAATCCTTTCATATTCTTCATTTTTATAGTATGCATTCCTTTTGGAGCCACACCAATAGCTTCATGTATCTGTCTTCCATCCAAAAAACCAAACTGTTCATTAGAGATGGAGATAGAGGAATTTTTTTATTCTTCTTGCAATCACTTTTGAAATGATTTTATAAACACAATTACATAAGGATATGGGCCTGAATTCATCCAAACTCTGTGGGTTGTCAGACTTTGGCATCAGAGCTAATAAGGTTGAGTTTAACAGAGCGTGCATGTGACCCTCTTTGTGAGATTCTTTGACAACCATCAAAATATCCTTTCCAATTAAGTCATAGAAGTCCAAGAAAAACTCAATAGACCAAACATCCGAGCCTAGGATTTTTCTTTTATGAAAGTTAAGGAGTAGTACCTTAAGCTCATCTTTCGAGACCTCCTCCAACAAATATTTGTTCCCTTCCTCATCTACGAATCTTGGAAAATAGTTAGCAATTTGGAGAATCTCTGCTATATTTGATTCAATTAAGGCTTTGAACAAGTTTTGGAAGTGGGACTTCCCTATCCGAGACAGATCGGGAAAAGATATGACCTCCCAGATGGTATTCATGATCTTTCTCCCATTGAAAAATGTCGGAAATAATTTGGTGTTCTCATCCCCATTCTTCAACCAAATTTCTCTACTTTTTTGCCTACAGGCTTCCTCTTGTTCCTTCAAAATATGCCTATTTCTTTGCTCTAGGGAGAGGAGCACCGCTTTGGACTCTGGATTGTTGTATCCTTCACCTTCTGAGTCATAGACTTCCTCAACTTCCTTAATATATTTGACATCCCTTTCTCTTTTTTCCTTGGCCCACCTTATTGCCTCCTTTTTTACTCTCTTTAAATTTTCAACAAAATGGATCCCTGGAGCAACTCCTCCTTCTGTCGGAAGAGGTTCTGAACACTGTTTGAAAAGTAATTGGAAACTTTCCTCTTGAGCCCACATTGCAATGTACTTGAAAGGGCTTGGAGGCTTGCTCAATCCTCCAATTAATTCAAAGAGAATGGGTGAATGGTCTGAATCCCCTCCAACCCCAATCCATTTCCTTAGATGAAAAGGTTGGGTTAAGAGGTTATCAGAAATCACAATTCGTTCAAGCCTCTTTGCTATACAATCCTCCCCTGTCCACTTATTTCTCCAAGTGGGACCCAACTTAATAGGTAAAAGGTCTGAAAGACCTACCTCAACAATGAAAAGTCTGAAAATGTATGTAAGAGAATTTTCTCGGGCCCTTGGTCCCCAAACTTCAGCTGTTCCTAGAGAGAAATTTAGGTCTCCCCCTAGAATCATGTCTTCCTTGGAAAAAAAACTTTTTTCCTTTAAGGTTTCCCAGAAAGAAACTCTGTCTTGGTAAGGCCCATAAATATTTAAAATAGAAAAATTCTTACCCAAGTCTGCACATATAATATCAACCCCCAGACCCGAGTCAAACCCCCAGGAGTTGATAAGCTTGATATTTGTCTGATTCCACCCTATCGACAGTCCACACGATCTGCCTCTGGCATCAAGGTCTAGAAACACCATTGTGGAAATATATTTTGTAACAACGGTTCCACTGGCTCACTTGCTCCTAAATTTTCTTGATGCAATAAAATATCCGGTTGTTGGGCCTCCAACAACCTTTTCAGGGAAACTTTTTAGGAGGGGCCTGCCAAACCCCTACAATTGAGGGAGAGTATTCTCATGGGGCAAACCCTTCTTGGGGATTCACTGCTCTAAGTGCCCCAAAAATTGAGAGTATTTTCCAACTGCTACATCAACCAAAGATTTATTATGTGCTTTGGATAAAAAATATTTTCTCTCCCTACCTTTGTGACTCAACGGGGCATCACGATTTTTTCCAAGACCAGAATTAATCCCCCCGGAGGTGCCCGTCACCTGTTTGTTTTTTATATTATAGAATATTTCCGCCTCTTCTGAATCCACATAGGAGCTCAACGCTTCTCCAAGATCCAAGGGATGGGAGAACAAGGGATTAGACATAAGACTTAGGAGAGGGGTGGGAGAGGATGGAGCAAGATCCTTAAAGGTTAGGAGAATTGAGTCTTGTGAATAAGTGGGGGAGGGGAGGGAGAGTTATCCACTACAGACAAGGGGAGCTGACCATTGGAGATGAGGCTAGAAGAAGAAAATGGCCTAAACCAGTCTTTCCCTAGAATAACTAATGAATTAATCAAAACATTTATGGACTGAGAAGGCATATAGCACATAGCCTGAGAGGAAATGCTCGATCACTCTAAATCTAGAAGAGAGGAGCTTCCATGCTAACAGGAGGGGGGAGCCCTAGTGAGTGCCAATAAAGATGATTTAATATGAGAGGTTTGAAGGGGTTCTGAGCCAGAGATCCCAAGCACTGGCCTTTTACTCGCCCTATCAAAATCCTCTTCAGTATGTCCCCTGCGGGTCATCTTTGGGCTGGAGAAAACTTGGGAATCCTTTTGAGCTTGAACCACATGTGGATCCGAGCGATTATTCTTTGGCTTGAAAGGAAGTGGGCATTAACTCATGACATGATCTTGTCTGTGACACCTTCGACACCAAAAGGGGATTCCTTCATAATCGAGCTTTTGTGAGAAAATTTCCCCTCCTAACGCAAGTTCCAATTGCTCTGCCAAACCATCTCTGAGATTAATTTGAACTAAAATCGGTGCCACTACATACTCATCGAAGGCCAAAAAGGACATATCAATGCCAAGAAAAGTGTCAAGAGTGTTCTCGATCATTCTAAAAATCTTTGTAGTCCAGAATTCCAATGAAATACATGGAAGCCTCACTTAGATAGGGACAACGTCTAGTCGTTCCTTACTGGCATAAAAAAAGGTGTCCATAATTTAAAAATGGTTGGGGTTGAGTCGATGCTTCATGGGGATTTGAGAACCCAAAGCACATTTTCGAATCTAGTAAATTTGAAAGCGAACCAACCCCTCCCCAAAATCCTCACCACAAGAACATAACCTAAGTGCCTCGACCATAAACTGCTTGCCCAATATTTGAGGGTTTTAGCGTTAAAACGATGCCCCCTGACATTTCCAACCACCGTCGTGGAGGAAAAATCCAAGATATGGGCCATTGTGACATCCTCCCCTAAACCCAGCCTATCCAACCCTTTTTTTGGCCCTACACATTTGTTCTTTTTCTTTCGAACACTAATCACTTGGTCCTGGGGGATCTGTTGTGACTCTTCCTCCTGAGATATAGGACCCCCACCCCAATGGATGGAAATATACCCAGATTTATCATTGGCAGGGACGATCCAGTAGGAAAATCATGCACCAGTAGGGAATAATTGAACTCTACATACATAAGAGGATCTTGAAAACCCTTCTGGGGGATATTTAGGTCTGTCGAGGACAAGTAAGTCGAAGGGCTCATCGCAAAATTCCAGGCTGAAGAAGAGGTCATCGATCCGATATCTCCTAGAAAAGACCTTAAAACCGACGACCCTGCATGATCATATTTCCCCAAAGTCCCACACAGGGAAGCCTCTTCCCATGAAGAGAAAGGGTAGGAATGAGAAAAGAACCCTTGAATCAAGAATACCACCAAAAACTAATCTAGGGTCTACCGCAGAGGAAAAATTCACTTCAGAATGGAAAGGAGTGCCGTCCCTACTAGGGAAAAGTGGACCCGACACTAGAACCAATGATGAGGACCCTCCTCCCGACAACACAGGAGCATTGTCACCCCATGAAAAAGACATGCCCAAAAAGGAACTTTCCAAGTAGCCAGTTGGCACTCCCTAGATATCCTCGCCTTCCATCGAGTATGCACTATAGTCTAGGAGTTCCTCCTCCTCTTCCCAACCTCCAGCAAGAGACTGCATATCCCCCGAGAAGATTGCCTGCAACTACCATAAAATACATCGTCAGAATATCCTTAACCCATACTCGATCTAGGGTTTCCACAAGCCCTCAATATCTTGATGTTACTAATGTTGATATATTGACATTTTCATGTAGAATGTAATATAGAAAAGTGTTTACCATGTTAAATCAATGATTTTAACATGGAAATTTCAACATTAGAAATGTTGATATATGGAATTTTCTCTATGATTTTTTAAAAATAAATCACCATAGAAAACTCGTGAGAGATTTCCATGTTCTATCATGTGCTTAAAATGGAGTTTGTATGTGAAAGTTACAACCTTGGGAAGCTATAGTTTTGGAGGATCACAAATATGAGTCATAACCACCTTAATAATAAGGCAATAAAAAATGTTGAAGAGAAAATATCTACATTACTTATCAATACTTATAAGATACTTAATCAAATCATCATTTATTTAAGATACTAATATACATCAATAGTTAACATATGTTAAGTGATAGATTGAAACTTATATTAAATTACATATCCATGCTTTTGTTGAGGAATTTTTACAAACACTTTGCATGCAAACTACATTACCTTTGCTCGGGCATTTCTACAGACAATTTGCATGAAAACTACATTTCCTTAGCTTAGGCATTTCTATACACACTTGGATGCAACTTTTCTTCCTTTAGCACAAGGATTTTTACAAACACTTTTGATGAAAACTTCATGCTCACTTTTGATGAAAACTTCATGCTTTTAGTATAGGAATTTTACAAAGACTTTGCATGAAAATTATATAGGGAAAACATTCAAGAGATTTTATGAACTTGCTAATGGTAAAATCTACCAAAATGATAAAAGGTAAGTACTATTAAGTTCACTTTTGTGGTTTCCATAATATAACTTGAAACCTCTTTGAAAATTTGTAATTTTCATTGCACAAAACTAACAAACAAATATGAGAATACATAAAAAAAAACATGAAATAAAAATTCATAACCAACAAATGAAAAGAAACTCAAATATACAATACACATTCATTTAAAACTTAAAATTACTATCTATAAACTTAAAATTACTATCTATGCATACAAAAAAGTTACATGATAGAGTTTTTAACCCTTTTTGTTTTTTTGTAAAATCTATTGTCCAAGGAATTTTCTTGCAATTAAAATTTTATTAGTTTTCTTGCAAATATTTTTTTGGGTGTAAAGTTGCTTTTTCAGGGTGCAAGGGAGGACATGGGGAGGAAAAATATTCTCAACATTATGGGTTCCTCAAAAAGAGGGTTGAAACACTTCACAAAATGGAAGCCATCATATCAATAAACTCATCCATTTAAACATAAAATCAACCTTCCCCACTATAAGAAACTAAAAATATAAGAGTTATGCCCATGAAACATGACTATAAAAAAATAAAAATGAAGAAGACAATTACCAATAGAAGCCATTATCCAAATAAGATGTCATCATTTAACTACAACAAAAAGAAAAAACTAAATGTAAGACATAAAAAAACAATGAAAACTAAATTAAAAAAAAAACAAAAACAAATCTATAACAAGAATAAACACCTTTAAACAATGAAAACTAAATTAAAAAAAACAAATCTATAAAAAGAATAAGAAAATAATTGGAGGAGATTACCTCCAAGATTGTGAAGTTGTCTTCCATAAGTATGCCTACCCTTCTTTGAGAGAAAATAAAACTCTACCCTTATTTGGGTGAAAAACCTTGGTGTTGGAAATGAGAGGAAAAAATGTTAAAAGAGAATGAAAGAATGACATGGTTTAGGATAAGGAGAGGGTTTTTGGTTTAGAAATGGAGTAATTTTATTTAGGAAATTAGAAATGGGCGAAAAACCTTGGTGTTGGAAATGAGATAAAAAAATGTTAAAAGAGAATGAAAGAATGACATGGTTTAGGGTAAGGAGAGGGTTTTTGGTTTAGAAATGGAGTAATTTTATTTAGGAAATTAGAAATGAAGGATGTTGACAAGTGTAAAAAGTGGATTTAAAGTTGTCATTTGGTTTATATTTACTTTGATATTATTTTATGTGAATGTACTGAATCATTTAATTAGAAATAAAACATAATTTAAATATTTACCATTATTTGAATTTGAAAACCCACTTCCCATAACTTTTGTGCACAAACTCCATTTTAGGAGTATAATATATTGTTGGAAAGATTTTAACTAGACATTTGCGATGATGTATTTATTCTTTTAAATTTCAAATATAAATTTCAACCTTTTAACAAGTTCTTGTTCATTAATTTCATTTGGATTTTCACCTTCTAGGGGTGAAAATTGAGACCATTAAAATTTTCCAACATAGTTTCCACTCTTAGAAATTTATGTATATAATTTTTCTAGAAACTAAAATTCTAGAGTATACCTATACAAATTAGGGTTGGCAATTATTGTATTGATTGATGGCTAGTGTACGATAGAAAATAGTACCAAGAACTGTACAACTTTGCAACTATTGTACGGTTGGTGATAATATGATGTCAATGATTTCTTTAGGATGTATGGTGGTTATCTTTTATAACGTTATATAAAAACTCTATACATTGACAACTTAGAATGACAATAACAACTACGTCCAATTGATAGAGTGGCTCTCCCTTTTAATTCATCCAATCACATTCTCCTTCTGCTCAAAATTTCAAATTTCAAATTGATATATGATAATTGTATGATATGCTTCTTCAATTGGATTTGCAACTTGTGGGTGGTGGGCATCAGGCTCTTCATATGGAAACTAGGCAACGACTCAAATGTAGGATAAACATTTTTTAAAATGCAACTCCTTCCTTGGTGACTACATATTATTTGAAAATGATGGCTCATTCACAAGTTCCAAGTAGCAACTTTTCACATCCATGTAGCATCCTACTTCAATACCATGTTACATGAGATAGATTACTTAATGATGAAACCCTACATAATATTGAGCCACATTGTTGAACATAAAAAGAAGATTACACACAATAAAACAATATTATATTGTGAAAATGCTTCAGGCTATTATAACAAGATTCACCTCTCTTATATAGAATTTGAGAGGTGTTATTTGTCCAAACCTTAAAAGCTAATAATAATTGAAAAACCTATATTTTAGATAAGTCACTAAAGTGACTTTATTACATATGTAAGAATTATATTCTAACACTCGGATAGTCTTACATCTGAGGTGATGAAAGGGGGAAGAAGGAGAGGTAAGAGATTTGCATGCAATCCCTCTTCAAACCACCTGGATTGGGTATTGTCCTCCCTTAATTCCTTAGAGAATCGAAAAAGTTGAAGTGAGGTGAATATGTGCAAGGAATGTGCATGACGAGTGCATTAAGTTTTGGACTAGCAAATATAATTTAAAGAGAAAACAACAAATTGTCTACACTCTTATTAGGCTAAAAAAATCAATCTAAACTAGCTCTCGAGGTCGATCGTGGTCTAAAACAACTAACCAGGTAAATTTTCCATGCAAATATGTGTTAAAAAGGATTCAAATAAGTATTGGAATCCTACATCCATGAAATTTGATATGGAACAAATTTATTAACAACCAAATAAAAGAGGAAAATGTCAGTGTTTCATGGAAACCTGCACAGGAGATCTAGCTAAAGCAATTACAAACGAAGCTTATCAAGAAAGGAAGAGAGATTCAATATGGAAGAATGAGAAAATATATTCACACTACTCCAATAAGATGATGATTGATACATAGATCATGATCAATATGATACCATGAATGAGTGGAATACACTCATATATAGGGCAAAGCATTCCATAATTAAGAAAAACAATCAAGCAGTTAGCTTATGCATGCATAATAGTGATGGTAAAAATAGAAAGTCTAAAATATAACTAGTCAGTTAACTCCCACTGAACTAGTGTGTCGAAAATAGAAATTTCTCCAACACCCCCCTAAACATCACTATGGAGTAAAAAATGAGTCCCGTCTACTAGGCCATTTTAGGTACTCATGTACAATGCAACTAATGAACACTGAATAAAAGTGAGGAAAGAGGGAAAATCACGTGGGAACA
>ML776881.1:325437-348603 GCA_009831015.1 Picea engelmannii
TCAAAAGATTATGTATCAAAAGAAGAAAATAATAGCTGCTAGACAATTGTGTTCTTCACTGCAAGACAATCCCCCAAAGTCTGAAACTTCTGCTCATTGAAAGTCTTCGTGAAGATGTAGAAATATTTATGGATCTGATGAAGTCCTTTGGCAACCTGTCGGGCCTTGTACTTCTTGATCATGTGGACCCATCTGCACCTGAAAATATTCCTTTCTGGTGGACGTGGAACCAGATTCCAAGTCTGGTTTTGTAGGAGTGAGTCATACTCCTTCTGCATGGCTGCTTGCCATAATGGATTTCCCACAACCCTATTGTAGTTATGTGGATCAGTAGATTGAACCATATAGCAATGCATGGGCATCACAGGTTGTGAAGATGAAAGTACATGAGAAGGCTCATCATGCTGAGATCAAGTCATCCTTGAATCCAATGGATTCCCTACAAGGTTGCCTGCTGCTGCCTGAAGTGTGGTTTGTGCCTTCTTGGGCATCTGTTGAAGCTTCGGCGCTAGCTTCTTATCTGGCTGTACTACTTGCTTATTTCCATGTACAGAATCCGAGTGTATGGAATCATCCCTGATGTCTGAAACTGATGGATGAACAAGAGTATATGCATGTTGCACTGGAGGTGCATGCAAATTACTCTCCTTATGTGTAAGTAGAATAGAAGAGTCATTGTCAGAAAACTTAGTGAATTTATACAACCTTGACTTGTGATCCACCTCACCAATTGCAATGATGGAATTGTCATGCATGTCAATTACTGAAACTAAATCTGATTTAAATTCTACCTTTTTACCTTTCTTAGCGATTTGATAAACTGAGAGTAGATTCATAGAAAGCTTTGGAACATGTAAAACATTCTCAAAACTGCCATTGTGGAGTTCCACTCTCCCTTCCCTTGCTACTGCTGCTGGAGTATCATCCCCCATGAGAATAGGGGGTCTTGATCATGGAATCAAGGAAGAGAAAAGTTCCTCTTTCGCTGCCATATGATGGGATGCACTAGAATCTATAATCCATGAATCAAATGAGGAATTAATTGCAAAAAGAGCATGATGATTACCTTTCTTAGGAGCAAGATCTTCTTCCTTCTTCTTCTTGACACCCTCTAGAATGAAGTTTCCAAGGTTGTTCTGCTGAAGTGCCTGTGCCATAAGATCGATCTGTTTCTTCATGAATGTGGATTCTTCATGATTCAGTTTATTGCAGTAAGTACACTACTTTCCCTTCTTCTTGTTCTTGGAATTTGAAGAGTCTTTGGAACCTGAAGAATCATTAAAGGGTTTGGAATATCCCTCCTTCCTGTTCTATTTGAATGACCCTTTTCCATCAAGAATGGTGAGTGCATGTGCTTTGGGATCTTTCATGAGGCCCATCTGTATGAGTTTTGTCTACTCTTGTGTAAGAGACTCAATGAACTGAGCCAACGTAGGCATTTTCCAATTTGTTCCAAAAAGACATCTGCCAGAATGGAAATTGGAGACATATACAACGTATTCTGGTCCTAGCCTGGCCAATATTGTTAGAATAAGTTGTTTCTCTTGTGTAGACTTATCAATACCACATTCACCCAAGCTCAATAGAAAAGATTTAAATTTAGTAAAAAAATCTTGTATATTATCAAAACTTTTAGGGTCTAAGGCATTCAACTCTACCTCAAGCATATGACCTTGCATCTCATCCTACTTTCCAAAGAGTCCTTC
Organism: Picea engelmannii; assembly: GCA_009831015.1. Classification (NCBI taxonomy): domain Eukaryota; kingdom Viridiplantae; phylum Streptophyta; class Pinopsida; order Pinales; family Pinaceae; genus Picea; species Picea engelmannii. Next base: position 327,144 of record ML776881.1, read on the forward strand.
CAGGGTGGTCCAGATCTCGTTTGGAGTCTTGCATGTGGCAACATGAAACCATAGATCAGTGGAGATTAACTCAAAAAGTAGTCCTGTGGCCTCATCCGTACTATTCACCCATCTCATCTTCTCAATCGTTAATGTAGGTTCTGTTTCTGTCACCATCATCAAATTATATAGTCCTTTCCTTCTGAGTTGGAATTCTGCCTTGGGATTCCAATCAAAATAATTGTATGGTGTGAGGATTACCACCAAGTTTGACTATATAATAGTTGTCCTTTCCATCTCTTCCACCGTTTCTAAGAAACCCTAAAAATTTACTCTCAATCTGCAAGTGAAAAATTAAGAAATTAAGAATTCGTATCAGCTTCAAGAGATGATCTTGCGGCTTACTTTCTGAGCAAACGATGAGGAATCTCGCCAAACGGTTGAAAACGCAATTCCAAAATGGGTCGATCTACTTTCCTCGCGGTCCATTTCCTCAAAAAATTAATATTTTGGGAGCAATCACTGATGAAAGGTATGACCACAAATTTGTATCAGTTTCAAGAGGCTATCTTGCAGCTTACTTTCTGAGCAAACAGTGAAGAATATCGCCAAACGGTTGAAAACCCACTTCCAAAATGGGCCGATTTATTGTCTTGGTAGGTCGTTTCCTAAAAAACGTAATATTTTGGGAGGAATAACTGCTGAAAGGTACGACCATGGATTTAGCTCGTCGAAACCCCGATTTTCCTTATTCTTTGGCTTGTCTTTCTTGCTCCAAGTAGCATAGCTCTGATACCATGTCATCGTTTCATGGAAAACTGCACAGGAGATCTAGCTAAAGCAATTAAAAACAAATCTTATCAAGAGAGGAAGAGAGATTCAATATGGAAGAATGAGAAAATATATTCACACTACTCCAATGAGCTGATAATTGATACATAGATCATGTTCAATATGATACCATGAATGAGTAGAATACACTCATATATAGGGCAAAGCATTCCATAATTAAGAAAATCAATCAAGTAGTTAGCCTTCCTTAGGAATGCATGCATGCATAATAGTGATGGTTAAAATAGAAAGTCTAAAATAGAACTAGTCGGTTAAGTCCCACTGAACTAGTGTGTCAAAAATAGAAATTTCTCCAACAGAAAATAGCAAGATGTTCGCACTCAATTAGGGTATAAAACAAGCCCAGAAGTACCTAGAAAGTGAATCTAACAAGGGATAAGGGAGTTGAGTGAAATAAATCACACTTGGAAAATCAAACCAAATCCCTAATAGGTTACTAAAATCATGATAAAACATGCATATGGGTTGAGAAAAAATTCAAAAAAATAAATCTCTAATTTCCTAGTGATTCAAGATTATTTCTAGGGAAAACTAGGTGTTGAAAATTAAATTTCTAATGGTTGTAAATTTAGGGCAACCCTCTAATGGGCTATAAACCAATTTGTAAGGTGTTGAGTGCACTAATGAAAAGGCCCACCTTGAAAGTTTTATAAAATTTTATCTATTTAAACAAGCAAGGCTACCATTTAGTTATAAAGGTCCATCCAATTAGGTTCACACATTTTATCTTGTGATGTGTAATTGCCATTTGCTATGAAAAAAGTATGTTGGAGAACATTACATGGATAAAGCAAAGTACTCTATGTAGTTCAAAGAAGGAGGGGTTAGCCCCTTCTTGTCACTAATGCTTTTGAGATATTTAAGTCACCGCGATGGAAGAATGATGTTTGCACAAAGGAAAAATTCCAAGACTTCCCTAAGGGAGTTTAGATAGACTTATCCAAGTAGAGTAATATTTCAACCAAGGCTAAACTAATCAATACTTTAAACAAATGAAAACCCAATAATAAATCAATCCAACAAATAAATCACTCTTTTTATAAGAAGAGAATCAAATTTACAATGGGCCCCTTGTGAACATTCCCTGGCTTTGACTCTTAAAATTCTAAAAATTGACAATGCATAAATTGAAAATACAAAGTCATCCACACCATTAGACGACATCTTTCTTTCAAAAGTGTGTCCCTTCCTAAAAAAAATTGATATATATATATAAAGTGTGTCCCTTCAAGGAAAAAAACTGGTAATTTTATTACATATAGAAACAAAATTACATTTGTAGATGCTAGTGGCATTCTTTTGGCATTATCCCCTTCAAAATGAGATGCCAAGGTGTGTTCGTAAAACTTACATTGTCTAAATAGGTTCCTTTAGTGTCATGGCCCTTAAAGACCAGGTTACATAAAAAGTCTGAAAAATTTTCGGTTCTAGTATGGATCTGCCTATCAAAAAGTTGATAAGAGTAGGACCTTCTAAAGATGTGAAGGAATTTGTATAACAAAAAGAAACTATTGTAGGAAACAACAATGACTATAGCCTGTACAACAAAGACAAAAGGGGGAAGAATATGCATACTACCTTTATTTAGAACCCACAGATGTGAAGATATTCCCTATCGATGTTTGGGATTTTTTTCAAATTTTCCATACTCCCCTGTCCATTTATAGTCCACTTTTGGAGAGTACATCAACCTCTTGGTTCCGCTTCATGTAGGCATGAGAATAATCAATGAGTAAGAAATAGTTTTTAAGCCTCTGAATCTCGGAAAAAATAAGTCAGAGAGAGTATTTGTGGAGCCTAGAGGAGCCATTCATCCAGTTTATGACACTTTTGGAGTCTCCACAGATGTGTAAGTTTATGATTCCTTTTTCCTTTGCTAGGAGGAGGATGAGGTTTAATGCCATCAGTTCATTGTGGTTGTTTGTGGATGGGATGAAGCCAACAAAGAAGGATATTGTGTGCATTTCATAAAGGAAGATGATCCCCCCTACTCCTCCCCAAGAGGGTTATCCCTAGGATGAACCATCGAAGAAATCCAAGGGTGATCTATTTGAATGGGGGTGAGGGATCAGGGGGGGAGGGTCTGGGAATTATGGGTAGGAGGAGAGGATGGATAAGGATTGGGTTGCACAGATGGAGGGGGGAGGATCTTTTCCTCAAAGAATGCTTGATTTTGGGCAGTCCAAATGCCCCAAGTGGTTATGAGAGGAAGGGCTTTGAAAGGGGTGACATTTGGAGAGGAGAGCTAGTTTTGAAGTACTTCTTCAATTGATGTACCAAAGATTGTACATGTTGATCCCAGATTTGTGCTAAGATATTTCCAAACCTCCGTGTTATAAGAGAACTCCAGGAAAAGGTTAATATTAGATTCATTTTTTGATTTACAAAGACTACATTTGCCTAGTCCTATGAAATTTATTCTCTATAATCTATCCCAGGTTGGTGCCTTGTCGTGTAGGAGCATCCACATGAACATCTTGGAATTTGGTGGGAATTTTAGTTTCCAAAGGAGTTTCCCGCATCGGGGAAGGGGGGCTTCTTGATTTGATAGGACTTTGTATCCCATTTAGGCCTGTATGTACCAATTGGATCTGGGGGCCATATGATTGTGTATTCCATATCCATGATATGGACCCTGGAATGATTGAGTGTTATAGTACAGTCTACCCAAAGCTGAGAGTTATCTCCTTATAGGCCTAGTTTGTGGGCTTCCAACCATCTGCCTATCCATACCTGATTTAAGTAGAAGAAATCCTAGGAATTTAGAGAGTGAATTAGGGGATCAGGTAGGATGTGGTTGTTTTCACATCCTATCTAGGGGTTCCTGCTAATAAGACAATGCTGACCATTCCCAATTGTCCATATTAGGTATCTACCAATCAGTGGGAAATATTTGAGGGTTGCTTTCCATACCATGGAGTTGTTTTGAAAGATTTTAGAAGGATTTCTAATCCAATCCTCTCTTGATTCTCGAGGGAAGTATTTTTCCTGAAGTACTTGAGGCCAAAGGCTAGTTCCCTATACCAGACTCCAAGAATTTTTTGTTTCTAGGGCATATGAAAATAAGTGGATGTCCTTTAGGCCCCATCCTCCCAATTATTTAGTGGAGGAAATATTTTTCTAAAAAGAGAGAACCAGTGAAGCGTGTGTGGAAGGGCCAGACCATAGAAATATGCTAGAGAGTTTTCGAAGTTTATTAAGGATTCCTTTGGGGACCCAGGTGAGAGAGATCCAGTAGACTGGGATTGCTTCTAGGAAGGATTTTACCAGAACCAATATACGTGCTCTTGAGAGCCATCAATTGCACCAATTGTTGATTTGTTTTCTCAAGTTTTGCTACCAGTCATTGCCAATATTTTTTGACATAACCATTTTCTTTCAGGTGGAATCCAATGTACTTGAATCTAGAATCTAGGGACATATGATGTATTCCTAGGATGTGTGCTTCTTGTTGATGGGTCTCCTTTGATAATCCCCAATAAAAGAATGAAGATTTTGCCTCATTTATTTTCATTCCCATAGCTTTGCAGAAAAGGTTTAATATTTCTTTGAGTTTTTGTATGGATATGATGTTTCCATTACAGAAGATGAGGATGTCATAAACAAAAAGAAGGTGCGTAAGGGAGAAGGATGAGCTTACCAAGATTCTTTTGAGGCTTCTCGAGGTGATCTCCTTGTTGATGAGTTTGTTGAGGCCTTCTACTACGAGGAGGAAAAGTAAAGGAGAGAATGGGAAACTCTAGAAGAGTCCTTTTTTTTTTTCTTGAATAAGGGAGAAGTTTATCCACTGATAAGGATAGCGAAGGAGGAGGTTCCAATAAAGTTCATAATCCATGTAACAAAGGAGATGTTGAACCCAATTTGTATGAGAAGGAGCCTTAGATAAAGCCAACTTACCCTATCAAATGATTTGGAGAGGTCCACTCTGAGGGTGGTTGTTTTTTGTTTTTTGTGTGAATTGAGTGAAGTCCCTCCTAGGTGAGACCAATTGATTCATGGATTTGGCAACCTCTTAGAAACCTGAATTGTTCTTGTGATATTTTTTTCCGATAGATGATCCAAAATCCTTTTGGCATTTAGTTTTGTGATTATTTTGTAGTTGCTATTGCATAAGGAGATTGGTTGGAAGTGGTCAAAATATCAAGGATTATTAGACTTTGGGATGATAGAAATGAAGGTAGTGTTGAAAGCATGTAACACATGTTTGGTTGATCTTGAGTATTCCGCCACTGCTACTAGGTCTCGACCCACAAAGTCAAAACACTTGAGGAAAAATTCAATAGGGAGATCATCAGGGCCATGAATTTTGTCTTTTTGGAAGCTTTGTAGGATTGAAAGGATTTCCTCCGTGGTGATTTCCATCATTAGATGATAATTTCCTTCCTGGTCAATAAATTTGGGGAAGAGGTATGTTATTTTGAGTATAACATCTATGGTGGCCCAATTTTCCTCCTTGAAGAGTGTTTTGAAATGTTTGGTCCCTTATTATACTATTTCTTGGAAGGAGGAAGTCGGGGGAGCATCTGATCTGTCAATGGACCAGATAGTGTTGATGGATTTCATTCTGTTTGCAAATTTGTGGAAGAATTTTGTGTTTTCATCCCCATCTTGGAGCCATAAAGCTGTTCTTTTAAGCTGCCATTTGTTTTCCTTGTCGAGAAGGATTTTCCTTCTGGATTATTCTAGGGATTTGAGGTTCTCTATATAATGGGATTTTGGAGGGGAGATATGTTCCAATTCATGCCATTCCTGGATTTTAGTTTCGATTTCCTCTAATGATTATGCATCCCTCTTTTTCTTCTGTTTTCCCCATCTATGGGCTGTTGATTTTATTCTTTTTAGGTTTTCCAGGAATTGGAGAGGGGGAGAGTCTGTGAGGGAAGGGTTGTAGGGGACTCGAGTTTCTTTGAGACAGGCTAAGAAGGAGGGATCCTCCAACCAAGATGAATTTAGTTTGAAAGGGGTCGGGGGATTTGCGACACAAGGGGCAAGTGCCAGAAGGATGGGGCAGTGGTCCGAGTCACCCCCAGAGGAGACCCATTGCATCAAGATGAAAGGAATTTCTAGTAGGGATTTAGAGAGAAGGTAACAATCCAATCATTTGGAATTGTTTTCTCTTCCACTGCGCACGTTCCTCCAAGTGGGCATAAGTTTTGCAGGTGTTGGGTTAACGAAGCATGTAGTTTCAAACATCTGAATAATGGGAATTGCTAGAATGTCCTACTGTACTGAGGAGCTCTAGACTTCACTATCACCGAGGTTAAAGTTGAGGTCTCCCCCAATTATAATATTCCTGATCTAGGAGGATATCGGGTCCCAAACTTCTAGGGCCATTTTGAGGGCCTAAACGACATTTTTCCACGATCGGACACATTATCAAATATTTAATGCTTTGATTCAGCCACCTAAATGGATCTCCTCATCAACACCTTTCCAACAAGCTATTGTGCGCCCTAAACGAAGATCGTATGCAAAATTTGCAAGCCTGAGAAGTTGATATACTAACTTACCCCAACGGGGCCCACATGACTTTTGGTGCTTCATCTCCTAGGGTTAGGTTTCTGGATGTATAGGATTTTGACATTCATGTTTATTGTAAAAATGCATTCAGAACCTCATTGTACTCATCTTCTTGTGAATGAGCATAGCCGTCACATATCTTCTCAGAGATAAGTTGCCACCATTCTAGCAAGCTTGTTTTTAGTCCACTTTTTATAGTTTTCAACATATTTCTTATTTAATAGAAGTCAAGTTTTATTGTATCTCTGTTATTGTTCACTATGTCTCTATTTTAATATTATAAGTCCGTGGTTTCATTTCATTCTGCTCATAAATCCGAATCAATTCCCTTGCTTAAGAGTGTGTGAGAGGAGAGTTTTGGACAAAAAAACCTCCTTATTTCCTGAGAACGACCATTAGCAATTTACAATTTGTAGTTCCATGTCTAGGTCCGAGGAAATGAATATTGTCCCCATGGTGGATTTAATTTCCCATGAGATAATACGTTTTATGGATTTGTCCTTCCATCATGTGATAAGACCTCCCGAGTGTCTCGAAGCATCCACCGAGGTAAAGCCCCAACCATGGAAAAGTGGGGAGAGGAGAGAGAGAGAGAGATTTTTTGCCTTCCATCATGGATTCTTGAAGTAACACTACAGAGGGTTGGTGGAGGTCCACCAACATTTTGATGGCTAATTTTTTTGTGGGGTTATCTAGATCCATGCAATTTAGAGAGAGAATGGTCATTTTGGGGGTGCCTTAGGGGCAATTGCTCTAAGGGCCCCAATAAGAGATAATTGTTTTCTGGTGCAGAATTCAGAGTTAGCTTGCTACTGTTCTATGGAGAGGTAGGATTTTCTGCCTTGCTGGGTGGGTTTTAGGGAGTGTTACGGGAGTGGGCCAAGCTCTCCTTTAATGCTAAGGGGTTGGGGAGGATGGTATTTGTTTTGGATCTTAGATTGTACTTTGGGAGAATGAGGGAGGGGCGAGGGGTGTCGAGTGAGGGGCGAAGGAGGAGAGGGAGAAGAGGGTGGACGCATGGGAGGAACATCTCGACATGGGGGGTAGAGGGATGGGGGGACCAGAGAGGTATGAGAGCCTCGTAAGGAAGTCCTGATCAGGTGGCGAGTGTTCTAGTGGGAGGGGAATTTGGATAGATCCAACCAAAAGAGAATTTAAAGAAGGAGATGAGGAATACACATAGAGGGTGTTGGAATTACCAAAGGATATTCCTTTGCCTTCTCCTGAAGGGGGTGAGATGCTGGAGCCATTGGGTCCACACTGATCTTCTTGCATTGCTAGAGACGATGGATTAATTCATGTTGAAGGGGATGGTGAAGACTTGGATGTGGTGACTTGAGAAGAAAGCTCTAATTTCTTTACCCATATTTTTTGTCACTGTGATCGTCCGCAATCCTTGTACATGTGCCCGTATGAGTGGCATTTTACACAGTAGAATGGTATACCCTCATAATCCAGATTTTGATGGTAGTTGTTTTGACCAATTTGTATGGAGATGGAGTTAGATATCCCCCCTGTGAGTTTTAATCCCACTAAAATCATGGCCATTCCCATGTATCCAATATTTTTGTAAGATGAATATGCTTCATAGAAAAAACCCAATGGATTACATATTTCTTTGAAAACCTCTTCAGACTGGAGGATGAGAGGGAGGCATGGAAAATTCTCCCAAATAGGATTTATGACTAGGCGTTTTGTCTTGGCTTTGAAGTCCATAGTCCATTTTTTGAGAAAGAAAGCCTATGAGCCCCAACTCCAGTGGGATATAAGGAGCTTCTCAGCGTCAGATGCACATCGAGTAATCCAAGCCAACCACCCTTTTGCCAATGTGAGGCATTTAGGTTCATATCCAAGAATGAGGAAGAATCAAGATTTTGTCCATTTTCACATTGCTTCTCCTATCATCCTTCAACTAGCGTAGCACCCCACAAGTGAACCACTCTCCATCTATGTGATTTCATTCAATTGAACACCATCTCCCAACACCAGGTTAATTTCTTCAACTTTTCATTTGTCACACTTCCGACTAGAGTTTAAATCTATCATTGATCCATATGGTGGATTTGTAGCGGATATTGATGGAGAAGGAATGTCCAGGAACCTGCTCATCATTTTTGTGTCAAGGAAGCATCCAAAAAAACCTTTTGAATTCGGTACCAGAGGGGAAGCTTCAAAAACAAGTAAGGGAGAGGGTCGAAGAGTGTAGGGATCCAGGGGGGAGGAAACAAGTGGCTGCAGTGTTGTCACAGGTAAGTATGGGATGGTTGTTGAGGGGAGAGTGCGAGGTGATGTTAGGGTAAGGAACTTGGGTGGGAGGAAAGTAGAAGGGGGGGTTGTCCCAAATCTGAGTCCGCATGAGAGGGTTGTTAGTATAGTCCACATGTTCATCCTCCATTGGGAGAGAAGAGATTCGTGTGGATAGGTGTTACAAGGAAAATCACTCTATGACATGGGGTAAACCACAACAGATGGAAATGACTGCATAAATCAACTTTAATCTCAAGTATGCTATATAAACAAATATGCTAATAAGACAAGATAAAGAGCCTGCCTCATCCAGACGTTTGATGAAGTCCATTATTGAGCACTTGAATCAAAGCAATACCCCCGCAACTTGTCCTCAATAACCAAGATACAAAAGCATATGGTGATAATATATAAAGTTAGCACATACAATAGCATAATCCATCAATATTCATAACAAATACATCCATAGAATAACAATTCAAATATTTGCAAGACATTAATTAGACGAGAAAATAGTATTTCTATTAAAATGTAATCAACAAAAGTGTATGAATGGCAAACTTCTGTGTCGGTACGTTCGGAACTGAGAAACTAAGTCCCTTCCAGCTGGGCCTCCACCACTTCAATCCTCCACCAAAGGCAAGCTCATATAAGAGAGACAATGAGGTTCTCCATCAAATAGGGAAGAGCTTGGGGGATGAACAATGTGTTTAGACTTAAAAGGACAAAGGGATGCAGACTCAATATGAAGTGAATAATTCCTCCATAATAATTTTTCTCTCAAAGTCAAATTCCTCTCCTCTTCTCCACAGCTTGGATAAGGCCCATTTATAGCCTTCAAATGGAACTGAAGGGCCGAGTCAGAATGTTTCCAGTATATGGAAGGTCAAGGATCATGGATCTCATGATGTGACATGGAAACCTGACACCATTTTTTTAATTTTGAGCACAAAACTCGATGTATGCAGGTTGTAATGGTGCAACCTGTGTATACGCATGTTGTATAGCTATTAGGGTGTGTATATGTGGAAAAATGTGATTTTAGGTCTGGGAACTTCAAAATGGGACTTCAAGTTTGCATAGGGAAATGGACAAGGCCTTCTGAGCAAGTTTGCATGGGGTGAGGCAAATCTTGCTATAACAGATGCCCCCTATTGTGTGACGTCATAGGAGTATCTGCGATGGATGAAATACATTATAATTCCCAGAAGTTGAGTAATGGAGACCCAACTGGATGAACTAGTTGCTCATAAGAATATTACAATCCATAATGACTTTGCGCACATGGATGCCAATTTGAATTACACTGCAGATCCATGTGGAAATATACCAAACAACTGTTCATGGCCATGAATAGGCAATGCAAAAGTAGATACATGCCATAGGCTGTCATAGTCACGAACAAGGCCCAGTGAAAACCAGTCTCAAAATCAATCTGAAGATGTCTATATACAATGGAGTACAATATGATCTCCCATGATCACTAAAGTCATATAGGTACTGGTCCAATGAATGATAGCAAGAGCTCAGGAAAGTTGTGACTATGAACTGATGTCTTCAAGTCTTCTACACAATCCACCAAAGGTGAAAGTCTACATCATGTGAATAAAGGAGTTGAGGTCAAACACAATGGGACTTCATTTGATTACCGATCATTAAGGTATACCGTCAACAAACGTGAGACAACCTACCGATAATGAAAGTAGGTATCAAGGCACTGAGTACATTCTTACAACTGTGAATAAAGGTGTCAAGGTCGAACACTTGAAGAATCCATCGATCAAGAGACATTGGTGTATTCCCAACTGTTGATGGCGAGAGAACTTGCCACTGATGAATACAAGTCTCTAGGTACTCATAGGACTCTAGGTCTCGTTTCTAAAATATATGGGCTGAAGTCGATGGAAAGAGACTCGCTGAAAGGAGATAATTAATGCATATCTCATCATTCAACATGAGGTGCAAAGCAGGAGCTTGATGATTTGGAGGAACTTGGATGAAGAACATGTTCACGAACCAACGACCCTGTGCGTCTTTCACATGCATTAGATGAAAGTAGTACACGAAAAAGACCCTCTGAATAGCATCCAATAAGGAAAAGTGTCGACAAGGGTGAGGAAATGACTAATAAAGATAATGGCATCCAGGACACTACACAAATCCCAATGTGCGAATATATTTATTTCCTTCAAACGTAAGGGAAACCCCCCAGTCAACGACCAATGAGGAGATGTCGACTGTTGGGTTCAAGGTTACCTACCCATAAGTAAAGTAGGACCAGGGTGCATGGTATGACTACAACTTCATGTAACTCTGAGTTGCATTGAGGGTATGACCAACATGCAAAGTCAAGATTTCTGAGAAATGGCTAACACAGGCTGATATACATCCTTTGAACAAGAGCATGAGACATATGGATGACTTTGGCAACATAGACTTAACGATGAAACTTTGTGATGCAGGAGGCACCAGTCAAACTCTCCATAGGGACTGGAAGAGTAACCCGTCCGGGGAGTAAACTTTTAGTAACGATCTCAGCTTCCTAAGGTCATGCTAAACCAAAAAATTTGATAACAAGTGGACTCAAAATTTTGTGCTCTGTTCAAAGGTGACACAACTATTGCCAACATGAGATAATATTATTTTCCCACCCGTCTTTTTTTTTTTCTCATAGTCAAATGAATGCTATGATACAGAGGAGGGAACGAGTGTCGTGAGTAAGCAACTAGTTCCAACAATGGAACATACCTATGCTCAATGCAATGAGGTGCATTCAAGATATGGACACTCGGGGGAATGTTTTTTCTTGGGGTATAGGGTGTCAAGCTGCAAAGGATATAAACAAGGCTCTGCTTGGATGATGATGCAAATTGCTAAGGTGATAGGCTTATAATGCGAAAGAGAGAACTGACAATAGGCTCAATACTGCAAGAAAGAGAATGAGATGCAATTACAACTTAACTCCAAAGAATGTCCTTTTTCATAAATTTAGTCCCCTAGGCCCAAAAAAGTATAAAACAATACCCATGAGAATTCTTCTAGCACTAGTGACTAGAGTATTCCTTTTTCAAAATTAGTCTACTTGGTCTGAAAAAGGGTTAAACTTACACCAAACAGACGTCCTTTCAAATCCAATTAATGAGTGAAAAAGAGACAGGCTCACTGGACAATCTTTTCATTTTTTAATAGAGTCGGAAAAGAGATTAACCAAGAGTCGATGATGTTGTTCTAAGCAATATATCATGGGGGAGGCCAGGGCTCCCATGCAAGACTTCTGTCAAAAGTCAGCAACTCACAGATAGGTGACACAATCTTGGGAAAACCAATATCTTTCCAAGTCAAGGAGGATAAAATAATTATAGAGGTTACCTTTTCTACAATATATCAAAGAATGCCCCTTATCTGGATGGGTGTAGAAGAAGGAAGTCGAGGCTCTACAAGATCATTCCAATCAAAGGAAACCACCCTAGAACTTGGAGGGAGCATACTTGAAGAGAGTGGAAATCTACCTTATTTAGAAGGTACAAAATAAAAAATTCTAAGGACATGGTCGAAAGACGCATCTCCCCCCAAAAGAAGGGTGGGATTGACCAAAGATTGCGTCAACAATGTCACTACCTTAGTCTTGTCACTCTCCAAGAGAAGAGTGGGATCGACCAAAGATTGCATCGGAATGACCACTTTTTCAACCGTTGGTTGAATAGGATGTGAGACAACAAGGTCAAGAGACACATCACCCCCAAAAATAGGAGTGGTGTCGATCAAAGATTGCATCGACACGACCGTTGGTTGAATAGAATGCGAGACAAGATGGTCAAGAGATGCATCACCCCCAAAAATAGGAGTGGTGTCGGTCGAAGATTTCATCGACATGACTGCTACATCAACCAAAGAAGGACTATAATTTTGGGAAACCAAAGATGAATTAGAACCCGAAGGGCCCCGAGGCAAGGACCACACTTCTTGTACCACAATAGTATCAATGCATAAACGAGTAAGGTGATCTCCTTTGCAAAGCCTACAAAGGAACTTGGGCTTACATCTTATACATCTAGGCCTCTCAATCATATGAATGCCCCCAACATGACTTGCAATGGATGGTGACATGATCCTAGCATGACTTGTAGAGGCTAGTAGCAAATCTCAAACATGACTTGCAGAGGTTGGTGATGAATTCCCAAAATGACTAGCAGAGGTTGGTGATGAACCTTCAACATGACTAGCAGAGGTGGATGATGAACCCCCAACATGACTAGTAGAGGTTGGTGATGTATGTGCAGTGTGACTAGAAATGACTAGAGTTGTGCCCCCAACATGACTTGCAAGGGCTCGTTGCTGGTCTTCAACATGAATTGCAGAGGTTGTTGACCAATCTTCAACATGATTAGAAAAGGTTGGTGATATAATGCCAGTATGACTTGTAGTGACTGGACTGGCGATGGTTTGTTGTGGCATTTGAGACCAAGGTTCTAGGAAAGGCTGGTTTTGATAAATTGCAGGACATGAAGGGTTTTGGTATACACCATGGCCCTATCCAGCAGGAAAGTATCCTCCTCCATATTGGTTCATAAAGGGTTGTAAGGGCATCGTCACCGAGGAAGCCTTTTGCGAAGAGAAAGCGACATGACAAGGGTTACTTAGGTGAGGATATATGTTGCCCCAAGATGAAGGAACTTTGTGAAGGGGGTTTCCCATGTAAGTTTTAAACCTGTGAAGTAAAGAAATGCATATAGATTCTTAAGCAAAACATAAATTAATCAATGGCTCATACACATAGTACACAGAGATTTATACCGGAAACCCTTAACCGAGAGAAAACCTTTCAATGTTTCATTGTATTTAATTTCACCATTCACCATACAATATATAACCAATGTTTTAGGTATTCCGTAGATACCAAAACCATAATCCCTTAATTCGGGATTAATTTAGAAAACCGCTAAAAATAGAAAAATACGCTAAAATAGAAAAAACACCCAAAAATTTGCATGTGTGTGTGTGGGATTGTTAGACGCAGTTGTCAAATCTGACGCACCCACACACACACACACATGCAAAGAATATAAAATATACCCAACATTCTCCCACTTGCTGTTTTCTTTGCATCTAGGGGTCCACAGGATTATATAGTCAACAATCCAGGGCAACAATGCCCATTGTTACTCTACACCAGGAGAACTTTTCTGTGCTCACAGACTTTGTCAATGAATCTGCAACATTCTTCAAAGTGTCAACATTTTTCGGCAACACCTTCTTTTCTTCAACCATGTCTCTCACAAAGTGATACTGAACATCAATATGCTTTGTCTTCGAATGATAAGATGGGTTCTTTTCCAGGAAGATTGCACTTTGACTGTCATAATCTAATCTTACTACTTGTTGTACCAACCCAATACCTGAACACAATCTCTATAACCATACTGATTCCTTTCTTGCATGAGTGGCTGCCATGTATTCAACTTCTGTAGTTGAGAGTGCCACTACAACCTGTCTTTTTCTCATCCAACTGATTGCTCCTCCAAATAGGTTAAACACATACCCACTTGTAGATCTTTTGCGATCTAGATCTCCAACCCAGTCTGCATAAAAAAAGCCATGTATGTCCATCATTCTGTCCAATCCCGGTCTTCCTTGGTAGCACATTCCATAACTGGTAGTGCCACGAAGATACCTGAAGACCCTCTTTACTGCTGTCCAATGCTCCTTCCCTGGTTTTGACATATACCTGCTCAAAACTCCCACTGCATGTGCAATGTTTGATCTAGTACAGACCATTGCATACATCAAACTTCCAACTGCACTGGCATACAAAACATGGGACATGTCCTCTTCTTCTTCATGTGTCTTGGGACACTAATCTACATATAACTTTACACCTATAGGAATAGGAACCTTGACCGGTTTACTTCCATGCATATTAAACCTCTGCAATATCGTCTCAACATATTTTCTCTGATTCAACCATATTTTCCTGTTTGCATGATCTCTTTTAATATCTATTCCCAGAATGAAGTTAGCAACACCAAGATCCTTCATGTCAAATTTGGAGGATAGCTGAGATTTCACCTCCTTGATAACATCCATGTTATTTCCTACTAGAAACATGTCATCAACATACAACACTACATAAATGAAGTGATTACCAACCTGCTTGGAATATACATAGTGATCAACCCTGCTTCTCACAAATCCCAATCCAAGGATGTATGTGTCAAACTTTTGGTACTACATCCTAGGTGATTGATTCAAACCATATAGTGACTTCTTTAGATTACATACCAGATCTTTCTTTCCCTTCACTACAAATCCTTCTGGCTGCTGCATGTAGATTTCTTATTCCAGATCCCCATGTAGGAATGTTGTCTTCACATCCATCTATTCCACTTCAAGATCAAAAGCATCAACAATAGATAAAATAAATCTAATATAAGTTAACTTAGCAACAAGAGAAAAAATATCACCAAATTCAATTCCCTCTACTTGGGAATAACCTTTTGGTACTAACTGAGCTTTGTATTTATCCATTTTTCCTTCTGCATTAAAATTCTTCTTAAACAACCATTTGCTACCAACAGATTTTCTTCCAGCCAGAAACTCAACTATATCCCATGCCTCATTCTTATCCAAGGCATCCATTTATTCAACCATGGCCTTCTTCCAAAGTTTACTATCCTCTGAATTCACTACTTCCCTGACAGTTCTGGGATCATCATCAATAATAGATAAAGCAAAATTGGAACGAAAATCAGGTGGACTATACCTTTTTGGTTTCCTTTTTCCCTCACCGATCTCCTCAATACTGGGGTATAAGGTTCTTCTTGTTCTTCTTCATCTTCTTCAAATGATTCGTATTTTGCATCATCCAACTCCAACTCTAATTTCTCAGGTTCTTCTGGCCTTGGTAGGAATTCCTGTTTGGAAACATATTTTACCTCTCTGAAAACAACATCTCGCCTGTAAACAATCTTCTTGGTTTCTGGGTTCCAAAGATTATAACCTTTCACACCAGCTTACTCCTATTTTCCTTTGGAACATGTACATAAGCATCACAACCAAAGACTCTAAGATGTTCAAGAGAGGGTTTCTTTCCAGTCCATACCTCATGTGGATTTTGACCATCCAATGCTGATGAGGGTGATCGATTGACCAGGTAACATGTTGTACCCACTGCCTTTGCCCAGAATTCATGTCCCAACTCGACACCGCTGAGTATGCTCCTTGCTTTTTCCATCAGTGTCCTATTCATCCTTTCTGCAACTCCATTCTGCTTAGGTGTGTATGGAGTAGTCTTCTGCCTTGCTATACCACACTTCTTACAGAAATCTACGAATTCATTTCCACATAATTCTCCACCATTATATGTCCTCAATACCTTTATTTTCTTCTCTGTCTGATTTTCTACCAGAGCCTTAAACTCTTTAAATTTATCAAATACCTCAGATTTCTTTCTAAGAAAATAAATCCATGTGTTCCTTGAGAAATCATCTATGAATGAAATATAATACACAGATTTACCTAGTGATGGAACATGCACAGGTCCAAACACATCACTGCGTATCAACTCTAAGATCCCCTTTGGTCTTGTAGCACCAGATGAGAATCTTACTCGATTATGTTTACCATATATGCAATGTTCACAGAAATCAAAATCCAGAGTGCAATTAGACATACCTTCAACCATACCTTTATCGTGTAGTGTTCGAAGGCCCTTTTCTCCAATATTCCCCAGTATTTGATGCCACAAGATGGTCTTATTTCCAGGGATAATATTGGTCTTGTCTTCTTTATTTGTCTGCTCAGGGACAACTAAACTGTTACACCCATTAGTATAAGTTCTTCCCAACAACTTATACAGAGTTCCACACCAAACTCCCCTCATCAACACCATTGCTCCTCGTACCATCTTGCAAGTGCCCTTTCCCAATACAGTATCCACTCCTGCATCATCCAGCTTTCTTACAAATATTAGGCTCGTGGATAGTTTTGGAATGTGCAGAACCCCAGGGAGAGTTCTAATCCTTCCATATTTTAGAAACAACTTAACCCTTTCACGTCCCATGATTTTGGCTGTCGAGTCATCTCCTAGGAATACATCACCACCATCATATTTTTCATATTCATATAACCACTCCCTATGAGGAGTCATATGGTATGACACACCTGAGTCGATCAACCATACATCACGGTCTGCATGTGTACCTGTAGATGCCAGGTAAACATCACCTCCTTCTTCAGTGGAGGTTTTTGCCTCTGTGGAAGAGGTATTATCAGATCCCTTTGGTTTATCAACCTTCTTAGACTTGCAATCTTTCTTATAATGCCCCGTTTTACCAATCTTCTAGCATTTCCTCAAAGATTTTCCTAGAGACTTAGATCTACCTGTAGATTTAGATCTCCCCCCCGAAGACTTACCAGGATTCCTGTCTTGGGCATGACCTATTACAAATAAATCATCTGTGCTATGACCATCCATTCTTTTCTGCCCCATCTCTTCAGATAACAAGGATGCAACTACATCCTCATACTTCAATGTACATTGAGTGGTAATACCAATTTCTACAACTAGATTATCCCAAGAGTTTGGCAAAGAACATAACAAATTAATACACTTATCTTCTTCTGCAATCGTAATATTAACAGAGACAAGTTGACTTACCAGAGTATTAAAGGTGTTGGAGGTAGGACAAAGCGAAAAAGCAAGGCATTTTTGGGAAAAAAAGCATGCACAAGGAAAGCGACAGCTGGAAGGAAACACAACATGTGCACATGAAAGGAAAGCAACAACTGGAAGGAAGAACAACATGCACGCATGGGAGGAAGACCTAACGATGGTAGGGTTATGGTTTTGGTAAGGTATTGTAAATGGATGAAGAACCTGAAATATATAAATATAGATACTTAGGTAGCATAAGGGGTTGGTTGGTTGGTTGTTAGTTCAGGAATATACTTGGGTTGTTGGTTCGAATTATTGTTGTTGTTGTTGTTGTAGTTATGCATGAGTTGATGCGATATGTAATGTTTTGCGATACAAGCCATTTTTGTATAAGTTGTTGAGCTAGAGAGGACGAGGGAAGGTGGATCACGAGGGTTAGATCACAGGCTGGGGAGATTGGTGCGATCTAGTCTGCCTCATACAGATCTTACCCGACTGTGAAGAGTTGTAAGCGCACGACGCTGTAGATGAAAACATAATATAATAAAAGATCTGAGAGCCAAATCTTTGTGGATGTAGCCCAGGAGGGGGTGAACCACAGTAACATCTGTGTTATGTGATGAATGCTTGCATATCTTTATTGTCTGAAGCAATTATTATTATGTTGAATGAACGAGTTGTTATATTTCCTGCTTACTCATCGATAACAATATACTGTGTTTACAAGTTATAATAAATGGTTCAATATATAGCTCACTTATCTCACACTCAATTCTAGGCTGTAAAAACCCGAGTCTTACAACCACCCATTAAAGATATCTCGGGTGAGACTGCACAACGCATTCTGTGTGTTGTGTTGCCTTCTGGTTTACTAGGAGGGCCGATAGTTTTAGAGACTTTGTTGGAAACCCGAACATACATGAACCCTGGGTCAACAAAATCAGACAGTATAGGAGAATAATAACCAACTAATGGTTTTGTTGCCATTGATAGGAACATAAGAGGGTTGAGTAGATGAGATAAGTCGAAGATATGTCGGTGGTGGATCAAGAAAAGGTTAGGGCAGAAAGCAATGAGACATTAGAAGGGAATGTTGAGACCGTGGAATCCCACAAAAGCAGAGATCGAAACTTGGCTAAGAACTAAGGAGCTAGAGTTTGCACTAGAAACCCTAGACTAACAGCTCACAAATATATTGAGAAATACATGTTTACTGATTTACATGAAGTCTTTTTCTGTGATTTTACACATCTATTGTAGGATTGGATACTAAGGTTGAAGGATAACCATGCAACGAAATGGATTCAACAGATAGAGTGGACCCCAGTACAGATTGAACAATTACAACAGGTGAACAACAAGTTCACCCGCGCAGTAGACTTTTGGCTTGACAGTATTGTCATAGGTTTTATAACAAAGTTTGTAGTTGACACAACAGAGTCGTACAATGCAACAGAGAAAGAATTTCTACGCATACCTCGAGGAAGGTACATTCGATTGCTATATACTTCTATTCAGATACTGCTATATAACAAAGGAGTACTGACAATGGAGTCAGACAACTAAACTTCCCTGCGTGCATGGGGGAGGGGGGGACGCACTGAAAGAAAGAGGAGAAATGGAAGGAGAAAAGGATAAGGGCAAGAAGGAGGAACCCTTGGACCCAATCATGATGGACGAAAACCAGATCAAGTAGATCATGGCAACAACTGGAAAGACGTGTAGCGAAGTACCCTACCAATACAAGGTGAACAACAAAAAGAGAGTCGTAGCCACGAGGGAAGGCTTGGCGAGTGATGAGGAAGAGGTAGAGGATCTCTAGGCTGTGGAGTAGATTGAGGAAATCCTACGCACAACATATGAGAGGAAGATGAGAGGTCCAAGAATGAGAAGAGAAGGCAAAAATCCTATCCATATTAATGTCAGTGTGGAACCCATAAACCCATATGCGACTAATACACCAAAGAGAACACCACCGTTTAGGAAACCGAAGTTCAGAAGCATTCAAAGAACATGAAGTACATCCACATAAGGAACAACAACTAGAGGAGCCAGTTCAGGCAACAATAGTCAGGTATCTACACCGCGTGGAGGTAGTAGTTCAACATTCAAAATGGTAGGACACGATACCACATTCAAATTACCAAAATTTCGAGGAGAAGCAACAAAAGACCATGAGAAACACTTGTTCATTTGTGCAAAGATATGGGAAGCAAAACATATCATTGATGAATATACCAAACTTATGTAGTTAGCGATTACGCTAAGAGACTACGCACTAGACTGGTACATGAGTTTAGATGCAAACAGTGCACCTGGGACGACAAGGACACTAACAGACATTAAGAAGTTATTGATAAATGAGTTCCAGAAGCTGAGCTCGAAGGATCAATACATGAATAAGATGATAGAAATTTGACAAAAACCAAGAGAATCCATATGGGAGATTGACCAGAGATTCAAGCGACTGAAGGGAAAGTTAAAATATCTCATGACCGATATGGAGCATCGACACTTGTTTGTCAACTCATTGCTCCCACATTTAAAATATCCATTGTGATAACAAAAGTTCCAGATGGAGGCAGAGGCTCTGCAGGCAGCCTTGCAATTGGAAGAAAACCAATACCAGCAAACAGACCCAACTATTGAAGAGTTGAAGGAGGACTTGAAGAATTTAACATTTCAACTAAACCAAAATAAGAGTAAGGACAAATGAGAAGCTTTTTGGTGTACTACATGCAGGACGAAAGGCCACCACAAGAATAAATGTCCAACATTCGTGTAGTATATGGAAGCATGAATGCTAAACCTGTTACCCACAAGAGAACCATGGTGTGAAGTCTGTAAGAAACCAGATCACGACCCCTATCACTGCCCGATGATGCAAAAATACCAGACAATCCCAAATAGTTCATATTGCACATTTTGCAAGTCGGTGGGCCACGATGATAAAGACTGCAGAACTATGGAGTTGATGTGAGAAAGGACATCAAACACATATAGAGTGCAGTCATAAATGATGATGGGGCAACCTGCACCACAGTTTAACCCAGTTCTAGCTCCATACAACACTTCGCAACATCAGTATAATACTGCACAACAACCATACAATAACGTGCAACCACAATACAATGCAACACAACCTCAGTACAATACCACGTAGTATAATCAGGTGCCTCAATATATTGTGCTGAGAGGAGATAGAGCAGGCTATAGAGGTGGAGGACGAGCAAGAGGAGGTTTTAGATGAGGTAGAGGACGAGAAAGAGGAGGTTTCAGATGAGGTAGAGGACCAATGACATGTCACAATTTTCAACAACTAGGACATTATGCGAGAGAATGTCCACTTCCACCAACAACTTGTTAATTTTTCAAAATCCCAACCCAGTTTCAGTCTCACTGATTTTTCAGTCAAATTTAAATGCCAAACTCAGTTTCAGCACTGTTTCAACATATGTTACAACCCTGTGTTTCAGCATATACTCACAGTGGTGTTTCAGCATATGACTCAGCACCGTGTTTCAGCATCTGTTACAGCATTGTGTTTTAGCATCTGCTACAACACTGTGTTTCAGCATCTGCTATAGCACTGTGTTTCAGCATCTACTACAACAATGTGTTTCAGCATCTGCTACAGCACTGTGTTTCAACATCTGCTACAACACTGTGTTTCAGCATATACTCACAACGGTGTTTCAGCATATGACTCAACACTGTGTTTCAGCATATAAAAAAAACTTAACAGAAAATAAATTTCAAAACTGAAACATGAAGATTCTGAACATCGTTTTCAACGCAGAAATAAAATATCAGCAATATGCAAAACTCAGAAAATATAGACACAAAGATATTCGGTCTAACTTCGACCCTGGAAAAAACCCATAAGGGGAAAACCAGTTAGAGAGGGCTTTGTATTATTTATGAGCTTCTGAGAAATTCTTTTACAGCATATTCATCTTCAGATATTTACACAAACTTATTTGGACATTCCTGTAGCTTTGCTCCTCAATTTCTGAACCAAAAATTCGTACAACAGTATGGAAATTAATGCTGTACGGACTATCATGAAATTCGTGCCAAAACTCTGCTAAGATTCAATTTCTGTGCCACTCAATGTTATTCGACAACCTTGGAATGCATGCCAATACTCCCAGAAATTGCAGCTGCTGTCTCTTTTCTTCAGCTCGACCTCTCTCTTGCTCTCTCTTG
>ML776881.1:354042-376600 GCA_009831015.1 Picea engelmannii
TTTGGTGTCTCTTCACTCACCCTCACTTTAATCATAAAGTTATCTTTTAATTTGTATCTCACAAATTAATTTGACTAAGACCCATATTCGGCAATTTCTCCCCCTTAGGCGCCTAGGGAAGAGAAACACTTGCCTTGGTACTTTATTTTAATTCAAAATTTAACACAACTTGTATGTATTGTCATGCATCGGACCACGATACAAAAGAATGCTTGACATTACTAATAAAGATCCAAGAAAAGAGGAACCAGAACAACCAGAATGTTCAGTGGATTTCCGTCGAAGCAAGAAATGAAAGATGAAACATTAATATAGTTACTCGTAGAGGAGATAAAACGGGGGACGACGCTGTTCACAAAGAGCCAGCACAAAATCAATGGGTGAAAAAGAACGTCGAACCCAGGAAGCAGTTTGACACACAGAAGGAAAAGGAGATATTTAAGCAAGCCCGACAAGAATTCCAGAAGGAAGATATTGCGACGACTTCAACTGCGCAACAAAGTAAGGAAGCACCAGAATATGAAATTTCTTCGTTATTGGATCATACCAGGGAAATACATTCCATGTGAAAAGTAAGTACAATCAAAGGCTTTTTTCAATCATGTGTAAAGGTATTAAGTGATCCATCATCTGTGAAAATATTGCAAAACATACTAGAAAAATGTAGCATCGAGACAGAAGGAAAAATAGAACCAAAAACAGTAAATCACCTACACACACAAGAAGAAGAACAAGTAGGGAATTTAGACTGAATGCCAACATTGGAGATTTCTGTAACATACCCGACCACCTAGAGGCCAGGCTACACCACTTAAACAGGCTGCAACACACCCAACCACCCGCAGGCTAGGCACGCTGCAGTCCCAAGACTCAGTTCTATGATCTCTAATTCGAAGGCAAAGAGTTTCTCAACAATGTTAGGAGCATGCACACCGCATGCATAAGACAAGATCCACGCCACAATATAAAAGAGATAAACAACGTGCCATGCACAACAAATAACCAGCAGACATGCACATTAGAATACATATCTCAGAGATAATTAAATACACAACGGAATACATTAAACAAAAAACACAGATAGCACTTATCTTTGCAAGTAAATGTTCACCAACTGCCTGCAGACCAAGGACGGTCCTCCCAACCATAGACGTTGTTGTTCATTTACTCTCAACAACAGATCACCCCCGAGCTAGGGCTATGAATCCACATGAACGGGTCCTAGGCCAAGTATAGATACACAATTGTAATGACCCTTAATTATTAAGATGATTAATTTAATAAATAATCCTAAAAATTAGCTAAACTATAATTAATTATTAAATAACCTTAACTAATTATCTGTTATTAATTAATTATTTTTTTATTATGATTAGTTTAAGTATGAATAACTCTTTAATTAAGGGTTAATGATTAATTTGATTATTAATTAATTAATTGATTAATTAAGTATTAAACAAATGAGTGGATAATAAAATATAATGTTTAAATGGGTTACGTATCCCACAAGGGATAACGTAACCAATACGTTAAGTTAAGTAATAAATGAATGGATAAGGCATTAATAAAGGGATAAGGTATTTGGTGGGGGGAGTGGATGGAGGAAGGGCTGTGAAGGAGGAATAAGGGAAGTGGAGAAGGATTATGGAAAGGGATTCATTCTACGAGAGGGGAGAACTGGGAGTAGGGGACAGAGTGAGTTTACAGTGGAATTTACAGTGCACCGGGGGGCTGAGGAGGTTTTGGGCTCGGAGGGCTAGGACATCCATTGATGTCCTAGGTCTAGGCGTTACTAGTCGGTAGGGTGGCTGGTTTTGGGGTGTCCTAAAGAGTAGCATCAGATTCAAGATTCAAGCTAAGGAAGCAACATCAGATTCAGGTAAGAGTTATGAATCTTTTGAATTAAATTGTTAGTAAATTTTATTTATTGAAATATTAGATTGAATGTGCTAGATTAAGTGAATTTCAAATTTACTGTTCTGTTTTAATTCAATGGTAGTTTAAATTAAATGACGGTCTTTACAACAATAGTTGGCTAAGTAACTCTCATGTTTCCCAACCTCACAACAATCCTAATTTCCATCTCTATTACCCCCTCAGCCTGCACAACCCCAAGAAATGAACACCTTTCTCTGCCATGCAGTCCCTAAGACTGTTCCATTTCTCTCCAGGGCTCCAGTGATACTAGTCATGAAATCTCC
Organism: Picea engelmannii; assembly: GCA_009831015.1. Lineage (NCBI taxonomy): Eukaryota > Viridiplantae > Streptophyta > Pinopsida > Pinales > Pinaceae > Picea > Picea engelmannii. Next base: position 356,244 of record ML776881.1, read on the forward strand.
CTACTAGAAATTCCAAGGACTCTCAACTGTGGGAAGTTCCATCCGAACTACCATCAAGTTCATGTACACATGCATCCATTCCTTCCTGGAATGATCAGTAAATAATTACAACCATTCAACAATGGATCTCCTCTTCCTGCCATTCGTTTCCATGCTCAACCCAAGAGCACATGAACTCGCAGTAGTGAGTGAAGAGGAAGAAGAACAAGTGAACCAGTGAGAAGAGGACGAACCAAGGGAAGAACGACCCCAAAACAGCCCCCAAGGGATGTTTAAATAATTACATGAAGACAAGAGCCACATGGCCTCCCTCCCAAGAAGCTCATGTAACCCTCTCTTCTCCATAAAATCAATTATGGGTAAATAAAATAATAATAACAAGACTTATCCCCTCAAGCCCCCTCTCTCATGGAATCATAGCCCCCTATCTCTTTTTTCCTTGTCGTCCTTGTAGCCAACGATGTATTTTATTAATGTATAGGAAGTGTTACATTTCCTAGGCACTCTTGCCCCTTTTCAATTTTACCGTCTCACCAGCCTAAGTCATATTTACATAACACATTATAGTTTATAAGGGTTAGAACCATGATGTTACATCCCCCTCCCCTTATTTTGGCACTGTCCTCAGTGCACAACACCATTCCATTGTTATTAACATTACAATTCCAGGCCCTCTGGCCTTAATTCACACAGGTAATCTAGCCCAATCTTATATACATAGATAGTCTGGCCTAAAACATATATGCATATGCATTCCGACCCAAAACATGTATGCATAGGAATTCCAACCCAAAACATGTATGATGATATTCAGAATTTATATTTCTGGCAGCAATTCCAACCAACAAGCTCTCCTTCCCTCTTATCCCTGCACAACCCAAATAAATGAACCCCTTTCTTTTCCATGTAGTCCCTTAAGCTGTTCCACTTCTCCCCAGCTTCAGTGCACTCGGCCAAGAAGTTTCAGAGTTGTGGGTTCCAAAACTCCAGTTGTAGCAAGTCCATTGGACTTTCTTCCTTCCATGCCTTTGTCATTTAGTTGCTCCAACATCACCTTATTTTCTCTCATAGTATGGTACTTTTCTAGATCTTCAACATTCATCGTTTTCCTACAATATTTCAAATTAGCGAGCATGTCAGTTCAAAATTTGTGCATAAAATTCTCATTCTTTCTCATATTGTAAGAGTAAATTTTCATAATCCATATGGATGTCTCATTATACTATTTTTCCTGACATACCCAATGTGTGCATGACCCCAATCAAGAGCTATCAAAGTCTCCTCTTCCTTGTGGTCACTCACCTTCCAGGCCGAAACTCAGGCATCCCTTTCTTTTCTATGCAATCCCTCAGGTGATCCATCTTGCCTGACCAAGGTTCTCTTGCACAAGAAGATTTATAGGGACACATGGTTCTCATGTCACACCAATAGCCTTTTCAATGCTTTCCAGCTTGCATATCCAACATATCATCTGTATTATACACATACAATCATCATGAGATATCATTATAACCATTTCAAACGTAAATGTCAACTCTGTTTTATACAGGAAAATAAAATTTTCCAAGCATGATCTTTCTGCTCATAATGGTTGGCTCTGTAACTGTAGATATCAATCTTCCTTATGGGCCTACATCCCTGCCATATCCAAGACCATTCTACCTGCAATTTCTTCAATTTACATTCGCCCAAAACAATTCGTCAGTAATTATCAAATCATAATTCCCAAAACTGTTTTATGTAGGAAAAATAAAACTTCTAGACATGAGCTTCTGCTCATAACAATTTGACTCTTGCAACAATAGGCACTGGTCTTCTTTATGGGCTTACAACACTGCCATATCCAAGATCCCTTTCCTCCTGCAATTTCAAGATTCCTTAGCCAAACAAATTGTCATTATCTCATGTACAAGACATATATTCTCATGGCAATGATTCAAAACAAAATCACAAAGTGCTCTTAGAATTGTTTACAACTACAATTCAATTACTTCTATTAATCCAACTATCAATTGGAATGAACTCATCATTACATACACATGTATTATCAGTCACACAAACTTTTCATAATGCCATAGTTAATAAGATAACAATCAATGTGCCAATACTTATGGTCACATCTACACAATGCATCCATGCATTGACTACATAATACCACATAACTATGTCATGTATTCCACCATGATGAGTTGGAAGGTATGGCCAACGATTCAACACATCATCCACACACTTCCTACTGCTTGCCATACTATTTGGTTACCTTCCTTTTCCACCCAAACACAACACCAAGAATATAATCCTTAAGTGCTCTTCAGTGTTGGCAAAGAGGTTGCAATCCAAGCATCATATATAAAATAGATACCATCGAGCACTCACATAGTGCTATAGCCCTTCCATATCCAACCATATTATGGTCTCACACATGACTATCTCTATGGGTATTCATTGTTATATAAGGACTATGTCTCCTAAATTAACCTGGTTATGATCCCATAACCAATCATAACATAATATGCAACTGGCATTTTATTTAAGGGCATTCTAGCATCAACAACACTTACACACTCTAGGACTTTGACCATTACATATCAATTTAAATACTGAAAATTAACTGAGGGAATCCTTACCTCGATCCCCTTCAACATGTATGCATCAACAAAAACTAAATGCATACCTGCATGGTTGTTACCAACCTACTTGTTGTCGTATGACCAACTGATATTTGTAGAAGCGCACAGACTTGCCCCTTCATCATTTTGATCACCATTCCTACCATCCTCATGGGTCTTCACCTTGATGGAAATAATAAGCAACAACAACACCCACATATTTAACCCTGTTGTATCATTTTTCCTGAATACATAATCCATCCTTTAGTCATACTCAAACATTATTTCATAATAATAGACTCTTCCAAGTTCACCAACATGTTATATTCATATCCAAGCATGTACATATGCAAAATTACACATCCATATGCACCAAGCATTTACTGTCAACATGCCTACTAATGCATATGCAATTTAACTTCATTGTATGCTTCATGCACTCTAGTGCATTTCTATTTCAATTCACTTATTTATTTATCTATTTCTTTTGTAGTTGGTTGTCCTTGAATTCCTTTAGATCCTTAAATCCTTGAGTGCTCCCATTCTTCTCATCTGCGCTATGGTTCCCTGGGTCTGAACACTTTTCCAGCCACGTTCCACCTGGCCATTCTTTCCCACTTAGTACCATTCCCCAATGGAAATCCATTTTCATTCAATTCCACTTTTGAAGTGAGAGAGCATTCCAATTCCTCTGCATTGGCATCTTACTTCCACTCTGAACTCTGATTTAATCTTTTAGATAGTAGATAAGTCATATCTAACAAATCCTTCCCTGGAACTCCTATGATTGACACATAGAGATTATTCACACACCACCTCTTAAGCTCTTTGTTTCCTTCCACATCAAGCTTGCAACTATGTGCACATATCTACCTTCAAGGCTATGGAGCCTTAATTTTCCTTTCTATGCCCATTAATGACATTATTCACCTGCTAGCTTCATGTCCCATGTGAGGATTCTTTCTTTTGTAGTACCTCATCCAACTTTTGTAAGAAAAGTCATGCCTCCATGACCCTAACATCTGATCCTATTCTTGAATTGATATGGTTATACCTTCCTAATAAACCTGCAAGCAACCATCTTGTTAGAACTATACATATCATACAAAAATTGTCAATTACAGGTACCTTTTCATTTAAATGATAATATTATTCTTTAATTAATATCATTTTTCCTTTTTATCCTTTATTCATAATTCTCATGAATTAACTCTCTTTTATTCATGACCGTGTGTCAGTTCTTTTGTCTTCATGAGTTGATCAAAGACATGGATCGACTCATTATATCATACTCATGCTTCTGTTGTGTTCTCAGTTCACAAACAGATAATATTTTGATCCTTTATCAATTCTTTGTATTATTCTAGTGTTAACTCTATGTCGAATTCAATATTTATGAGGCGCTTCCTTCAAACTATTTACATATGACCATATGCACAAAACCACGGGCTTATTGATTTGAGCATTTTCTCTTCTTTTCCCTTTATTTGTTTATTCCATATGACCGCAGGTGGTGACCAGGCGCTAAGCTAAGAAGTGATTGATAACTTATCAAAATCAACGCTGACGTCTTAATGTCACGACGAGCTGGACGATTCTCATTTACTTCAGAACTTTGACTATTCGTGGCTCCTGAATTATGGAGTAGCAATTCCTCTGAAGTGATTACCCACCGAATGAGTCATAAAGTGGTGGTGACTGCTTGTTGTTGGTTAACACCTCCACTTACGCTATCCTTCCACTTTACTTGATCATTGGTTGGGAAAGCTCCTGAAGTAGATCAATTATTAACGTTTACTTTGGTCTTCGGTGCTTCGCAACTTCAAAACCTTCAACCAAGACCAGATCAATGACCCTCGTCCTCTTTCATGATCAACGATCAAGATCCACTTCGGAACTCCAACCTTTGAAGGTCTCAACTTTCCCTGCTTGCTTCCCCCTGGAACACTTTTACCTAGATTTCACGATCTATCGACGCATGTCCTCCCACATATCAACGAATATGAATCGCTTCAGATCTTTGGGCTTCGGGAGTTTCAAAATCTATGCCTTCACTTTATCTCGTTATGATTTCACTTGAAGTCGATGATTCGTCGACGCGTGTCCTCCCATAAATCAACGACTATGAATCGCTTCGGCTCTTCGGGCTTCGGGAATTTCAAACTCTACACCTTCACTTTCTCCCGGAGCGTCGATCCTCTGAACCGCTGCAAGATCTACTGTTGCATGTCTTCTAGGATCAACGGTCAATATGTACTTCGACCTTCGAGCCTTCGGGAGTTTTCAACCCAACGCAACCTGTCACATCTTTCCCCTCTAGAGTGCCCAGTCTTCGAACTGCACGATCTGTCGCCACGTGGGTAAATACTGGAAGCGGACACGTGGCCCAATTAGGTGGGTGAAACGTGTCATGTTCTAACCGACACCCCAATACTCCATATGCTAAAAACTTACTGACACATGGAACCCATCCCATGTCTCCACGTCATCCCAGGTGACGTCCGCAAGCCATGTCATTTCAGAATTTCGGGCTTCGAAAATCTCAACCCTCAACTTTTTCCAAAATGATTTTATCTGAAGCTCATGATCTACTGACGTATGTCTCCCGTAGATTGACGACTACAATTTCTTCAAGTATTTAGACTTCGGAAACCTCAACTTTCAACCTTCACTTTCCCTTAAAGTGCGTGGATTTATGCCACGTGTCCTCCTAGATCAGACGACCAAGATTCACTTTGGGTCTTCACCGGGAGTCCACGAATTTTCACCACGTGTCCTCCTTAATCTGATGACTAAGATTCACTTTGGATCTTTGGCGTCCAAAAATCTAAATTCTAAACTTCTCCTCGCTTTCTTTTTCCCAGATCATTTTATCCAGAGCACATGATTGGTTGCCGTGTGTCCTCCTACAGATCGACGGTCCCCAGCTACCTCGACTATTCAGAGTTTCGATGTTTGAGCACTAGCATGTCACATCACTGCATTCCTTTCAATTTGTGGGTTCACACATCGACGGTTTGGAGTAACACACCTTTCGCCCCGCAATTCTTCTATCGCTGACACATAACGCTTCAGTGAAACTAAGGTTTGGATTGCGTGACCACCTCGGGGAATTAACTCCCGTGTAACTTGGTTGCCCGCAATTCCTCCTGGCCATCGATATCTCTCCAAGCAATTTGATGGTTGTGACTTAACCTTTTCTTCGCTTTCATCGTACGACCCTTGTTCACCTGCCCTCCGATCCAACAATCCCAGATCTCTCTTGATCCCACAGTGGTGATCGCTCCCAAATTCAAAGAGGACGGTCACAATCCTTCGAACCCTTACAAAGGATCTATGACGTTCTAACTCCTACGTAGATTTTGCAACGCCATTCCTCCTGAGATTTTCAACTTCACGGTCAGAATTTGATCTCAACCACGAGACTCTGACCAATAGACCCGGCTCAGTGTTTCAACCAGAAGCTCTGATACCAATCTGTAACATACTCGACCACCTAGAAGTCAGGCTACGCCACTTAAATAGGCTGGAACACACCCAACCACCCACAGGCTAGGCACGTTACAGTCCCAAGACTCAGTTCTCTGATCTCTAATTCAAAGGCAAAGGGGTTTCTCAACAATTTTAGGAGCATGCACACTACATGCATAAGACAAGATCCATGCCACAACATAAAAGAGATAAAAAACGTTCCATGCACAAAAAATAACTAGCAGACAGGCACATTAGAATACATATCTCAGAGATAATTAAATACACAGTGGAATACATTAAACAAAAAACACAGGGAGCACTTATCTTTGCAAGTAAACGTTCACCAACTGGCTACAGACCAAGGACGTTCCTCCCAACCATAGACGTTGTTTTTCATTTACTCTCAACAACAGGTCACCCCCAAGCCAGGGATATGAATCCACAAGGACGGGTCCTAGGCCAAGTATCGATACACAATAGTTGGCTAAGTAGATCTCAGGTTTCCCAACCTCACAACAATCCTAATTTCCATCTCTCTTTCCCCCTCATCTTGCACAACCCCAAGAAATGAACACCTTTCTCTGCCATGTAGTCCCCGAGGCTGTTCCATTTCTCTCTAGGGCTCCAGTGCTACTAGTCAAGAAATATCCCTACTAGAAATTCCAATGACTCTCAGCTGTGGACAGTTCCATCCGAACTGCCATCAAGTTCATGCACACATGCATCTATTCCCTCCTGGAATGATCAGTAAATCATTATAGCCATTCAACAATGGCTCTCCTCTTTCTGCCATTCGTTTCCATGCTCATCCCAAGAGCACACGAACTTGCAGTAGTGATTGAAGAGGAAGAAGAATAGGTGAACCAGTGAGAAGAGGACAAACCAAGGGAAGAACGACCCCAAAACAACCCCCAAGGGATGTTTAAATAATTATATGAAGACAAGAGCCACATGGCCTCCCTCCCAAGAAGCTCATGTAACCCCCTCTTCTCCATAAAATCAATTATGGGTAGAAAAAATAATAATAACAAGACTTAGGCCCTCAAGCCCCCTCTCTCGTGGAATCATAGCCCCCTATCTCTTTTGTCCTTGTCGGTCTTGCAGCCAACAATGTATTTTATTAATGTATAGGAAGTGTTACATTTCCTAGGCACTCTGGCCCCTTTTCAACTTTACGGGCTCACCAACCTAAGTCATATTTACATAATACATTATAGTTTATAAGGGTTAGAACCAGGATGTTACAATTTCAATATGGGAGACATCATACTAGATATAGGATCTAATGTTAATGTATTACCAAAGAAAACATGGCAATTCATGGGAAAGCCCACATTAGGATATTCACCTATTCAATTGAAGCTGACAAACCAACACAGAGTCCTACCAATAGGTAGATTGAAAGGAGTGACAATAGACCTAGATGGAGTGTGCATTAAAGCAGATTTTGAAGTCATTGAAATAATGGACAACACAACACCTTATCCAGCGTTGCTAGGTATGGATTGGGCGTTTGACAACCATGCCATAATCAACTTGAAGACCAGGAAAATGACATTTGAGTCAGGAGAATATAGGGTCATCTCGCCCTTAGATCCATCAGAGGGGGAGAGGTTTGTAGAACCTACTTTCCTAGACTTAGAGGAAATCAACCAGTTGTACAGAACACATGCGTGTTGAGGATTATGTAAACCCAATTGCAGATGGGATACTCAGTTGGCGGAGCATTAACTCATGTGTAACAAACTCAGATACCGGTTTAGAGAACCAGAAACAAAGGCTACACAAAGTATCCATGAGAAGATATGCAAGATTAGACCACGCAGTAAGATGGGTAGGCACAAAAATTAGAGAACCACCCAGTTTTCACGGAATCACCAATTTGGAAACATTCTTAGCACAGTATGAAGACAAAGTCTTAGAGAACTAGATATTATTAGCACTTGATATAGCACTCAAGGCCACACCTACAAGATGGTGGGGCACACACAAAGAGACAATCATAGATTGGTACTAATGTAAGCGGTTACTGCGCATAAAGTTCGGCGCAGAACAAAAAAACAACAAGCAACAGAAGTATGATGGACAAAGGGCCCCATCGAAACACTTGGAGAAGTGTAGAACGTTGTGGAAAATGACACCCCCAGAGGAATGGCCTCATCACTTTATACAAACTCTAGAGGGAATACCAACAAACTGGTATACAGACCAGGAATTGTGCAAAGGAACTATGACCTGGATGACATTGCAACCAGATTTTACAGTCACTTTGTCATTCGAGCATGAGAACCCCAATATAGATGCTGCTCTTAAAAATATAAGAGAAGTGATATTCATCCAAGCACCAGAAACAAAACTTATCATAGAAGAGCAACAATGGAACAAACAGACAGTGAAGGAACTATTGTTGTGTTACCATGTGCAAGAGGAAGCACCAGACGAATACGATCCGCGTGATATTTAGATTGAAGAAGCGGAAGGAGAAATAGATGTGGAAGGACCACCCATAGAATCAAATGTTATTGCTGCGCCGATCAAGGTAAAGAAATTCAACATTGGGACAACTGAGCATCCCAAAATGGCCAACATTGGAGACTACTGGGATGAACAAACAATAGAAAGCATAACAGAGTCGTTGTGCGAGTACATTGACATGTTTCCCACAACATTTTTAGAGATGAAGGGTATAGCCAGAGAGTTAGAAGAAATGAAGATACCACTCAGACCTGAAGTAAGATCGATTAGACAATGACCATATAGACTGAACCCAATATATAAGCATAAAGTCAAAGTTGAGATCGACAGGATGCTCGAAGCTGACATCATAGAACTGGTCGAAGAATCAGAATGGATAAGCTCGATGGTAGTACAAGACAAGAAACAAGGAGGGATAAGCATATGTGTCGACTTGAGGAAGTTGAATGATACATTCTTACACGACCCATTCCCTACACCTTTCATGGACGAAGTGTTAGAAAACATAGGCAGACACGAAGCCTACTCATTCACTGATGGATTCTCAGGCTACCATCAGATCAAGATAGCACAAGAAGACATATACAAGACCATGTTTGCGACAGAATGGGGATCTTACCAGTACACAATCATGCCTTTTGGACTGAAGAATGCACCAACAATATTTTCCAGAGTAGTCATTGCTACGTTTAAGGAATTCATCCACCAGTTTCTCGAAGTATACCTGGATGATTGGACAGTCTACAGTCTATTGAAAGAACATGTAGAAGTCTTACGGCTAATGTTAGAAAGATGCAGAAAGTGTCAGATATCATTGAACATAAAGAAATGCATATTTGGAAAACCGTTTGTGATACTATTGGGCCATATAGTATGCAAACAAGGTTTACTCGTAGATCTCGCAAAGATCGCAGTAATTGTTAACTTACCACCACCAAAAATAGTCCGTTAGCTCAGAGCAACATTGAGACACACAAAATATTACAGGAAGTTTATCAAGGGGTACGCGTAGATTAATGCACCAATGGAAAAGCTTCTAAGAATTAACACAAAGTTTCAGTGGAACGATGAGTGTCAACATGGTCTAGATACCCTAAAGGAAAAGACGGTCATCGCACCACTATTAGTCTTTCCAGATTGGGAGAAGACATTCCATGTCCATGTAGATGCATCAACCATAGAACTTGGAGCTATCTTGGCGTAGCCAGAAGAGGGGGAATTGGATCACCCGATAGTATTTGCGATCAGGAAGCTATTAGACTCAGAACATAACTATAACATGACAGAAAAAGAATGCCTAGCTATGGTCTATGCACTACAAAAGTTCAGACATTACTTATTGGGGAAACACTTTAAGATTTTCACAGATCACTCAGCCCTTAAATATCTAGTCAAAAATCCAGTGTTGGGGGGTAGAATCTGTCGATGGTTACTATTGTTTCAAGAATTTGACTTTGAAGTAATCATCAAACTAGGAAAATTGAACGCATGACCTAACCACCTATCAAGGATCACAAATGGAGAAGAATCTACGAATTTAGAAGACAACTTTCCAGATGCACAACTATTCTCAGTCCAGATCACTAATGAATACTTTGTAGATATCATTCAGTACTTGAGCACAGGTAATGCGCCACAAGAGTATAACACTGCGCAAAAGAAAAACGTGGTAGTCCGCGTTGCCGACTATCAACTGATTGCAGGACACCTATACAAAATGGGCGCATATAACATCTTGCAAAGGTACGTGTTAGAGAACGAAAGAACAAGAGTCTTAGCAGAAGCACATGAAGGAATAGCAGGAGGACATTACATAGGAAAAGCTACCACATAGAAGGTATTGCGCGTAGGACTATGGTGTCCAATTATTCATAGATATTCAAAGGAGTACTGTCAAAGATGCGATGTATGTCAAAGGGTGGGAAAACCCAACAGAAGGGACGAGATTCCACTACAACCACAAGTAACATTACAAGAATTCGATAAGTGGGCAATAGACTTTTTGGGACCAATCAACCCACCAACAAAAAGAACAGGATCAAGGTACATTATCACCGCGACGGAATACCTAACAAGATGGGTGGAATCTGCACCGGTGAAGGATTGTAGCGCAGAAACAACAACACATTTTTTATTTGAGAAAGTATCACTCGATTTGGATGCCCAAGAGTTTTGATGAGCGACCAAGGCACACACTTCATAAACAACACCATCAACGCTTTGACTGAAGAGTTTGAAGTCCATCATCAGAAGAGCACACCATATCACCCACAGGCAAATGGCATAGTGGAAGCATTCAACAAAATCCTGGAGAACGTGTTGACAAAGATTTGTAACGTTAATAGGGACGACTGGGACCTCAAAGTACCAGGAGTATTATGGCCCTATAGGACTACGTGAAAAAAGTTGACAGGGCACACACCATTGAAACTGGTTTATGGTAAAAAATCAGTGGTTCCATTAGAATTTCTAGTACCAAGCTTGCACGTAGCAACAATTACAAAAATGACAGAACGAGGCGCAATACAGAAGAGACTGAATCAGTTAATGACCATGGAGGAAGAGTGGATCCTAGAAGGATTCAACCAACAAGTTCAGAAAGCAAGGGACAAAGCTTGGCATGATAGACACATAAAGAAGAAAACTTTCAAGGAAGGAGCTCTCATACTGATGTATGACAACAAATTGTTTCAGCACCCAGGAAAGCTCATAATGCATTGGTTAGGACTATATGAAGTAAAATCTATCATAGATGGAGGAGCTATATAATTGAGAGACTTATCAGGTGCAAAACTCAGAGGGATGATCAATGGGAGCTGACTGAAGATGTACAAGGAAAGTCGACCACCCACTGCACAGTAGGAAAAAAAAAAAGAACACTATATTGAAAAAGAACCAAAAGGAAAGAACTATAAGGGGCACAGTGCGCCAGAGAAAGGAAGAGCACACAGACTTAGGAACATAAACCCAACGAGGAGAAGGAAAATGGTCACATACAAAGGGAAAAAAGTGGGAAAAGGAAAGTCGGAAAAAGCAGGATGACATGACAACACTAGGCGAAATTAAAGGAAGGCAAGGACTAATGGGATGCCACATTAATCGTGCCAACTGAAGATGGAAAGGCAGAGTAATGGCAAGTACAAAACTGCCAAAGGTGCATTGAACCCGCAGTTAAGGTTTATTAAACCCATAATGAAGGAAGCGTCCTCGACAAGCTTCATGGGAAGCCCATAGAACACACGAATGCGGGAGAAAACAATATATTCGATAAAAGAAAGTAGATAGAGAGCGATAGAGGCTAAAAAACACAGAGCGAGTTCAAAGAGATCACAGAGACCGTTCAAATTCAGAAAACGTTTGACATTCACTGCCATGGCACTGCCCAAGCAAGCATAAGCGAGGTAGACTACCAGAAAAAATAGAGTTCAGACCAAGTCACGAGTACAGGTGGAAAAAGGTGAACAAAAACCGCCATGGATCATCAATGTCGATGAAATACCATCTCCAGACACAACACCGGTGAAACCTACACCGATAGTGGAATAAATCCAATAGCCCGCACCAGAGGGCATGAGTATAGATATATTGACAGAGGTACAGGAACAATTGAACCAAGACACAAAAACCCTGAAGGAGGTGCAACCAGAGAACACCGAAGCAGCTCCAAAAGTCAATGGAACAGAGCCGAATATGGAAGCAACAATCGATCCAAACGAGTCTCAAATGACCATACCAGAACATGCACCAGAAGGAATAGTAGAACATGTCATGGGATGACCATAATGGTATACTGAGGAACAACCAAAAGCTGTTGGAACTTCGAGCCAGCCACCACCGGCGAAGAAAGACAAGATACAGATACCCAGGTCACCTCGCAAGAAACCAATCGCTGAAATCGTTCTACCATGGATACCAGATGGGGTACATGTAGGACTAGACTTATTGGGTCATATGGGGAGGCTCAAATACTCGGACCACAATGTAGCAGATGAAGACAAGTTTTCGGAACTTGCAAAGAGAGTATACACAGAGACAGTGGGAACAAATCCATTTAGGGAACTGATTAATTAGCCACTCCAATGGGCAACCAGGTTGGAGAAGACAACCATTTTAAGACTGATAGACCTACTACATTTTGGTAGAGGTCAGTATGCAAATGCATGCGTCAAACAGATTTTAGTAGTCACGCATGGCAGGGACATCTGGTTGGACAATCTTGTCTCGATAGACATAGAGATTATTTCAAACATAACAGGATTTCCATCTCGGGGCACGGATCCCACCGAGTTTCTGGATGACAAATCCAACGAGAAGGTGCTAGCAGAAGAAATGAAGAAAAAGTAGGGCATCGATAGGGGGACACGAGGGATCATTATCAAGAGGATCAACGATGCCACAACATAATTGGGCATGAAAATATTAGCCCACAAGCAGCTAAGAAAATGCCACAGGGAGGAAGTCCCAGCTGGGGTTGTTGCAGTTGTAACTCAATGCATAGAAAGCACCACAGTGAGCTGGGCACTGTACCTCTTTAACTTATTCCTGGATGATTGCAAGGATGTGCAAGATCTGGGCAGAAAATTTCACTATTCATGGCTGATCACACTAATATCCTTCATGGGATGGAAAGAGCTAAGGTATGTAACTTTTTGTACTAGACCCAAACCGAACCAGGGAGCGAGATACTTACTGCTGAGGGCTACATGAAATGCTAGTCACAAAAGGATGAATGGGTCCATCTTTGAGGGATACCTACACGACCTATAGGAAGCCATCTCCAAAAGGTGGAGAATAACACTAGAGGTTGTCGCGTGATATGGGAACATATCCAACTTCCAGGCCACACGACATACAGTGTGGATCCAGGAAAGGAAGGATGTTGATAAACAGTGGCTCCAGATGCGCTAATGTATCACAGAGGGTGACATCGACATGGTCATCAACGAATGGGATGACGAATGGAGGATTCCAATCATCACTCAGGAATTGCCGGAAAGAACAACAAAAGAAGAGGCAGGGCAGGGAGAAATCCAACCAAAGGAAATCCAAGTGCCCAAGATACGAAGAACGAGCCAAGGAAAAACAACACAGACAAACGAAGGGCCAGCGAAGACAGGGACCCAGAACGGGAAGAAGGATAAGACAAAGCCAGCTAAGGAGCAACAAAAAGTGGTTGAGCCCGCGCAATAGACCACAACAAGTCCCAACCCACATGAACCGAGGGAAAACAAGAGGCCAGCCACACAGACAGGAGGCGCACGTAAGAAAATGAAGGCACAAAGAACACTACCAGAGTATACGATCACAGATGAAGATGGAGAAATGATAGCCCGAATGGTCCAGGATTGTCTATCCGAGGATTTTGACCATGTTGCGCACCACAGGGGTAGGATCAAAGAGCAATTGGAAGACATTCAGAAGCTCCTCAAGAAAATTGGGAAAGGGTAGACAACAATCAACAGGTGAACAAAAACATCAACACCACAAATGGAGGAAAGAGTGGAAGCAGAATAACGAGATCCAGTCCATCCATTACCACACCCGAATGCAAGATTCCACATCACACCTAGTATGCTGCGAATGGATGAGATTGTGGCGCAGACACCCCTGAAGGACTTAAGCCAAATCCAACTAGTGTTTACGCGGATGCCAACCAGGGCACTACACAAGTTGCAGGTTAGCATAAACGACAAGGTACAGTCTCACACACACAAAGACTTAGTCGAATTGCAGTGAGCAACAAAGAAGAGGGACGTGCTGGAAATAGTCCATGAGAAGGCTAAATTTGAGACCCAGGAGGAAAGGGAGAGCATAAAAGGATTGGAACAGAAAGTGGCAGGAACTTATGAGAAGATTCCACAGGCCGTGTAGAGAGATGAAATCATAGCAGTAGAAAAGATTGATCAGATTGCGTAGGCAATCGATCAACATCAGAAGGAGATCGAGCATCTCCGAGAACAACTCATGCCAAACAATCCATCAACAGTGAAGGAGCAAAGGAAGCATGAAGAAACAACACAACTGTAGGAGATAGAGCAACAGGTCATCACAACAACTGACTTGTTTGATAAAGAAATGTAGTCATGGACTAAGTTAGAAGAGGATCAACAGGTCCAAAAGTGGGACAAGGAAGAAGACAGGATCAACGCAAGGATCCAAGATCTAAAGTAAAGGCAAAATAAATTCCAATCACAGAACGTATCAAAGGGGCACAGGACATGAAGAGATTGCAGGAAGAGCTAACTACTGCGCAAACACAGAAACATGAGCTTCAGGCTCAAATGGAACCGTTGAAGGAGCGGGTAGAAGAAGTCCTAGCACAAGCAGAGGAAGCCAAGGCACATATAGCACAAACACATGCATAGTGCGTCGAATTGATCAACGACAAAATTGCAGTCCAGATATTGGACAAACTAAAGGAGAAGACTGCACAGGCCCAGACACAGGCAACGAAGCTCAAGGAAAAGGTCCAGGTGATCACTAGGGATATAGAGGAAGCACACAAAGGTTAGGTGGCTCAGGATGAGCTACATGTCAGTGTTGGGATCCTATTGGAGGTAGGCCAAAGCGGAAAAGAAAAGTGTTTTTGGGAAAGAAAGCGTGCATAAGGAAAGCGACATCTGGAAGGAAACACATCACGCAAACATGGAAGGAAAGCAACAACTAGAAGGAAGAACAACACACACGCATGGGAGGAAGACCTAATGACGGTAGGGTTAGGGTTTTGGTAAGGTATTGTAAATGGTTGAAGAGCCCGCAATGTATAAATATATATACTTAGGTATCATAAGGGGTTGGTTGGTTGGTTGTTAGTTCAGAAATATACATGGGTTGTTGGTTCAGATTATTGTTGTTGTTGTAGTTATGCATGAGTTGATGCGATATGTAATGTTTTGCGATATAAGCCCTTTTTGTATAAGCTGTTGAGCTAGAGAGGACGAGGGAAGGTAGATCTTTAGGGTTAGATCGCAAGCTGGGGAGCCTAGTGTGATCTGGTCCGCCTCATACAGATCTTACCCGACTATGAAGAGTTGTAAGCACACGACGCTGTAGATGCGGAAATAATATAATAAAAGAGCTGAGAGCCAAATATTTGTGGACGTAGCCTAGGAGGGGGTGAACCACGGTAACATCTGTGTTATGTAATGAATTTTTGCATATCTTTATTATCTGAAGCAATTATTATTATGTTGAATGAACGAGTTGTTATATTTCCTGCTTACTCGTTGATAACAATATACTGTGTTTACAAGTTATAATAAATGGTTCAATATATAGCTTGCTTATCTCACACTCAATCCTAGGCTGTAAAGACCTGAGTCTTATAGCCACCCATTAAATATATCTTGGGTGAGACTGCGCAACGCATTCTGTGTGCTGTGTTACCTTCTGGTTTACCGAGAGGGCCGATAGTTTTAGAGGCTTTGTTGGAAACCCGAACAGACATGAACCCTGGGTCAACAAACTCAGACAATATAGGAGAATAATAACCAACAAAAGGCATTTAGATGTTCTGTCACAAAATCTCCATCTTCCATCCTAAGACGATACAAATTCTTTCGAAGAAACAACTTGTTTACCAGGGCTTTTGATTGATACAAATTCCCTAACTTATCCCATAGTTCCTTGGCTGTAGATTCTCTCGAGACATTCAACAACACCGAATCTGCCAGGCAGAGTCGGATAATACTCCTTGCTCTTCTGTCCAACTTCTCCCAATCTTCCTTCGACATACCAGTAGGTGGTGTACTAGTAGTTTGTGTACTAGTAGGTTGTGTACTGGTTGAATGTGTACCAGTAGGCTGTGTACCAGGATCCACAATGATCCATTGTTCTTTGTCTACAAGAAGGTCCTTCATCTTGAGCTTCCATAGCTCAAAGTTTTTACCATTGAAATTCTCTATCTTGATTCTAGAAGACCTCGCCATTCCTCTTTCTACATTCGAATAACCATTGCAAAAG
This sequence comes from Picea engelmannii, assembly GCA_009831015.1. Classification (NCBI taxonomy): domain Eukaryota; kingdom Viridiplantae; phylum Streptophyta; class Pinopsida; order Pinales; family Pinaceae; genus Picea; species Picea engelmannii. Next base: position 372,764 of record ML776881.1, read on the forward strand.
CTCCCACTAAACCTAGGTTTATCACAGACCCAAGATAAACTTGATCTATCAAGACCGAGCCAAACCCTCAACAACAAAGGCATCCCTCTGAAGCCAAAAACGAGCTCTGATACCACATGTAATTTTTAAACCTGTGAAGTAAAGCAATGCATATATATTTGTTGTGCTTCTTATATGTTTAGTATAATGTACTCATTAATTATCAATCCAATATTCGTAATCAACAGAGTTACAAGACACCAGTAAGAAAGGGAATTTCTAATGTCACGAGTATATAACTAAGCTAGATTATGCATGTTGGAAACAAATCAAAATAGCAAACTGCAATGTACTTTGGTTGTCTTTCACAGAGAGGCCATCTACTCCATTATGGCACATGCAAGTATGAGATGGAGTTGGTTTGACAGATCAAATCTGCTATCTGACCCAGAAAACTAATTATTCAATCCACACTTCTGAAAGGGAAATCACACATCAATCATCAAGACATAGCATGGGTAGTTCAATAGTCAATATACTGAGTATGCTGTGGTTCACAGTGTGTTGTTGTGGACTTCACTAGTTCTCCTTCAAATATGTCTGACTACTGCTACCAACATTCATGTCTAAAAACCAAATTCATAAAAATAGAGCATATGCAAAAACATAGCAAGTAAAGATCTTTAAGCAATTATATAATGGAAATCCTAGTCTAAGCTGTACTGCTATCATCTAACAGAGTTAAAGCTTCAGCTAATTTAACATTTACACTATTGAAAACAAATTCTAATGCTAATCTATGAAGATGCTGACCTTTGTTGGGTGGTGGGCCCTTGCCGCTTCAACAGGTCAGCTACTGAAGTCTACAGTAAGCTTGTCTTCAACCCACACATTGCTCTCACTCAAATCTCAAAACATAACATCAAACTTTTGTTAACAACACAACTCATATTCAATCATAGACAATCAAGACATGGAGATAAATGACATTCTTCTATTAGTATTCACTCAGAATATGTTCTGCAGTATCACACGCTGCTTCACATGTTGGTAATATGCTAACTCTCCTACACTTCCACCATCCTTGCCACGACTATTTAACAGTCTTAGTCGTGAAACACAAGGAGGCGAAATGATTTGAAAATCAGTCAAATGTTTAAATTTAATTATTCGGTTACATCTTTTAGCTTCATCCTCATGACACGAAGTGCATGAGGATGAGGCAATCAACAAACTATTCTAATATAGCCTTGCTAAAGCAAATAAACATCCAGCAATTGTCTTGGGTGATTTGGAGCTAAACTTGGTACATTCGGCTCCCTATATTGGTACTGGATCATGACAGGTAGATGGTACCGGATCACAACAGTGCGCAAATGGTGGTACCAGATCACGAAAGTCCACAACCATTGGTACTGGATTGCAACAGATGAGATTTTAGTACCGTATGCCTTTGGTACCGGATTTAGACAGTGGAAGTTTTGGTGCACAAGTATTGGATAGCTGAGATGGTACAGGAAGGCTAGATTTATCTAGAGATCAAAGATTATACATGGCAAATTGAAGCATTAGTACATGAAATATTTAATTCCTTAACTCAATAAACCACAAAATGCATGAATTAACCATACTTTACCTTATGACCTTATCACTAGCTAATGGTAGCATTCTTGTCATTCACCCAAGCTTAGGTAAGCCAAAAAGGTATAGATAAAGAGTATAATAGGGTAATGGGGATGCCAATTTTAGGTCTCAACATTCCCCCATGCCAAAATCATTGCATGTCCTCATGCAACTGAAAACAAACCCAAAATTTTTCAAAACTTGAGACTGTGTTCTTTACTTTGGTGGATCAATGATGTTGATGGCCGAGCCCTCTTATTTCAGCTCCCTTTTGATGACCCTAACATATTGTAGGAGTCATCATACATTCTTGAGCTTGTTAGAAGTCTCTTCATGGTCATCTTGAAGTTGTTGGCTAGTTGCTTTCAATTGCTCATTTTCCTTTTTGATATACCTGTCCAATAGTTGGTATTCCTTCACTTCTTGTTTGAGTTCCTGATTTTGTTTTTGTAGTTCCCAAATCTTTTTCTTCATTTGTTCTTTTGTCAAGGTCTTTGTTGACTCCATCATTACTGGCTGGATGCACTCCCTTTCCTTGACTTCCCGCCTCATCCCACATAAAGTAATAGTGGCTTGTTCCTCGGTCAAACTAGGGATGCCATCTTGGACTGATAAATCCTCAGAAGGGGAGGTAAGATCGATTGGATCTTCCCGTGTATGAGGACTAACGATTGTTTTTTCCTTCTTTGCCATGCTCCTCGTGGTTCTTTTACAAGGAGGTACCGGATCAGGGGTGCTCACAGGCTTCCTTTTCTTCTTTTATAATTGTGAAATGGTGATAGGGGATTGTGCCATAGACTGTTTACTTTTAGTTTCTGAGCTATGCTTCCATTTATTCATCATTTTTGTCTGATGGCCCTCTTTCTCAACTGCCATTGTTGAAGTCTCCTCTACTAATTTGTTTTTACCTTTTGATTTAGAGATTTTAAAAGTCTTGTTGACTGTGGAAGAGGGCCCTGCTTTTTTGTGTTGGCTTGCTGCCCTAGATGATGGTGGAGTTGTCTTATCCTTCTTTCCCTTTTTCTTTTGAGGTTACTTATTTTTCTTTAGAGCATGCTGGGTTTCCTCCATAGGTTTGTTTTCCGTGGGAAGGTGTTGAGTGATAAGGGTTTTCCAACTAATCCTTTGTTTCCTAAGTTCATGTAAAACTAGCATTTTAATGAGACCTTGATGGTAAATGCTAGTCTTCTCAGTTTTGGATATGGATTTAACACCTCTTACCATTTTGTTCAAACTCATCCATAGAAAATATGGGAAATCAATTTCAAGACCTCCTTCAAAGTGTAATAGAAGCCTAAGATGATATATGAAGGTCATATCATACCTGCCCTCACAAGTGATGAATCGTTGAAGACTAGTAATCATTGGATGATAGTCTTCCTTGATATAGTTCCTAGGGATCCCCTTTTTCCAGTCAGGGTGCTGATGGTCTTCTTTCAAGAATCGTTGGCACATTTCCTTGTTGATTCCTACACCTTTGAAGTATTTGTCTCCTCTGTTAGGTAATCCCGTGAACTCCCTTAAGGTTGCTTCATTGATTGTTAGTTGTATATTGCCTATATGTGCAATCTCTCCATCGCAACCCTGAATAAATTTGTGAGATATCTTCTCGTGCTAGCCTGTGAATTTTTCCAGAAATGGCATCCATCCCGATCTAGCATATTTTTCTTGACATAATTGGAACTCGGTTTCCCTATAAATTTGGAAGACTGGTTCGTGTCTACTAATGACCATCGTTATAAGTTGTGAGAAAAGGATCGGGCTGTAGCACAAGGGTTTAGTCAATTGATGAGGGTAAGGGTTTGGTACCAGAGAGGAGTAGGCTCGGGACTGGAGAAAGCTCACGACAAGGGGGAATATGGTGATGGTGTTGATAATGCGAATGGTAAGTTTAAGTAAGGATGCTGCAAGGAAAATTTATGACCAGGTGAGGCTTATTTGGATGGCTTCGCCACCCAGATAAGCCATTTCATTTCTACCCGTTACTATAATTATGAGGACAAGACGTTGGGTATCAAAGCATCATTTTGGGATATGTGATTGGACTTTTGGGTGGTGAATTTGATGTTAGATCATGGTTCATGACATAACATAAGTTCATGAATTGCTTAAGGATGAAATATATTCATGGCTTATCATTACTAGACATGCTTCATATTTTGATGTGATTTTGCCCTTAACCATGTTCGAGCGCTATGAGAGAATTGATTAAGTTTAGGCATATGGGTATGAGGG
>ML776881.1:401374-438134 GCA_009831015.1 Picea engelmannii
ATAGCAACTTCACGGGCGGTCGCATAACTTTCTCCAAGTGTGAATAGGGGCGCATTAGGGTTTATTTAGGTCATTAATCCGCCGATTTTGCAGAGCCGGATCTGATTTGAGGGTCAAATCATCTTGGGGGCCGGTCTGTGGGCAGTCAGGAGGCCGACTTATGCAATTAATGCATCGTATTAATAGATGCATGGGTTTTTGTGTTGACAGTCGCGCGTCGTGCGCGCATGCGCTAGTAACACGTTTTTGCCCCGCGCATGTGCGCGCGCATCAAGCTGCTGTAAAGCGCCCTTCAATTTTTGGTTACTTTGTATAGTTTTTTACCCTTCTGGAGTGCTGTGAAACTAATTTAGTGCCATGAGTGACTTCATTGCTATTTTTATGATGTGGAGTTCTTGTCGCCATGTGCAGACGAAATTTCAGTGATAACACAAGGTATTGGCTGAGTATCATGATTCAATGTACCACTCAGAAATACAAAAGGATTCGTCCCCATGGAATGAGAAAATACCATGGGATGGGTAATGCTAACTGAGGGAGTCACGGGGCCTCCACTAACCATAGCAATGAAAAATCATGACGCAATACAAAATCCTAAGGCCAACTAATAATCATAAAGAACACCAAAGTAAAACAAAAAGGCCAATGCACACAAATAGGATGTAGTGGCTGAAAATCCCCCCCCCTCACTGGAGTAGGTATGTCTCTCCCAAGAGAGGCTTGAGACTCCCTTCAAAATATCATAGGTATCAGAATCAGTTATAAGGGCCCTCGTGGGATTAAAAACCAGTCGATCAAATCCCCCTAGAGAGGTAATCCTCCATAAAGGTTGTGTGTTGTCCGAACCTTATCTGAACTAGGGTACCTACATACTAACCCTTTCAAGTAACCTATGTGGCTACCTATGTCAAGAAACTAAGCCACCACGATATAACCAATGTGCAGGTGAAAAATCATAAGTCAGGTCCACCGTATGGGCATGGTAGAAAAACAAGAAATCTCGAAAGCACCACCCCTCACAGAGGTAAAGGTACTAGAAAGACCCCCATATACGAATAGATCTCCAGAAATATCTCTGACGCTAAGAAGGTATTAGAGGGATATCTCCACAACCAACTTCGCGTGACCTCGTGCTTAACTCTGGTGTGAGTGGAGCCTCCTGAAGTCACCAATTATACAATGGATTTCACCACTCCCTTAGTCAGACACATATGTTGAGTTTAATAGCCTTGGAGAAGCTTACTCACAAAATCATATTCCAATGCTCTAAATATTAAGCTAGTTTGTGCACCCTGAAAAATAAAATCATTTCTAATAAATTTTAAATTTATCGGCATTACTTTTAGTGGTTTTGTTTACACAAAAGGCGCGGTCGTGAAACTGATGATGTTATGACTCAACAAGTAAAATAAATGAATATGAATAAAATGCAAAGTCCTAACTTCAATTCCAAAATGATAAGCTTTTCAAAATGCAATTTTCAATTCAATTATGCAATTCCAAATAAAATGCAATCTTTCTATTCATGTATTAAGATCAATGATAAGAACCCAAAAGATCAAATGCCAACAATGCAAATTTATTATTTTTTTTTTTGTATTTTCAATATAAAAGAATGAAAATGCAAGGACTGAACAACAACTTGATATAAAGACCCTACTGTATGTAAACAAAGATAAAACAAGTAGAATATCAAGAAGCAAATGCCCAACCCAGGATGCAAGGACAACCGATGAAAAAGATGATGAGAAAGAAAAATTGCCCGAAAATTCAACCAAAGAAGGGTTTCCTATCACTCTGCAGGAACTTAACAATCATGAAAGAGACCTAAGAATACTTAACAACCATAAAAAATTACGCAACAAACATCAAACTCAACCATCAAGCAAAAAAAGATGATGCACGTGATTGTTCAAGAGAAAATCGCGTATATATGCTTCCTACATAATGACAATTCGCATATGTACGTGACTGTCATGGAAAAAACTACGTATATGTATTGAAACACTCTGAGGTTAAGGATAAGGCTAAGAAACTTAGACTCAAAATGAAAAGAGGTTGTCAGACAATCAGACGACAAGAAACTCAAGGTAAATGAGAGAAATCAAAGGAGAAAAGACACTCCAAACCCCGAAAAGAAGATTCAATCCCCATTATGGTCACCAATTCCGTTACGAGGAAAATCATTCTATGGCATGGGGTAAAAACTAAAAAAGACGGAAATGACTACATAAATCAACTATAATCTCAAGTATGCTATATAAAAAAATATGCTAACAAGACAAGATAAAGAGTCTACCTCGTCCAAATGTTCGATGAAGTTCACCATTGAGCACTTGAATCAAAGCAATACACTTGCAACTTTTCCTCAAAAATCAAGATACACAAGAATATGATGATAATATATAAATTTAGCACATACAATAGCACTATCCATTGATATTCATAACAAATACGCCCATGGAATAACAATTCAAATATTTGCAAGACATTAATTGGATGAGAAAAAAATATTTATGTTAAAACGTAATCAACAAAAGTGTATGAATGATAAAATTTCGTGTCGGCACGTTTGAAACCAAGAAACTAAGTCTCTTCCATCTAGGCCTCCACCACTTCAATCCTCCACCAAAGGCAAGATGATATAAGAGAGACTATGAGGTTCTCCATCAAATAGGGAAGAGCTTGGGGGTTGAACAATTTGTTCATACTTAAAAGGACAAAGGGATGCAGACTCAATATGAAGTGAATAATTCCTCCAGAGTAACTTTGATCTCAAAGTTGAATTCCTCTCCTCTTCTCCATAGCTTGGATAAGGCCCATTTATAGACTTCAAATGGAAATGAAGGGCCAAGTCGGAACATTTCCAGTATATGGAAGGTCAAGGATCATGGATCTCATGATGTGACATGGAAACCTGACACCATTTTTTAATTTTGAGCAAAAAACCCGATGTACGTGGGTGGTAATGGTGCAACTTGCATATACACATGATGTATAACTGTTAGGTGCGTATATGCGGAAAAATATAATTTTAGCTCTGGGAATTGCAAAAAGGGACTTCAAGTCTGCATAGGGAAATGGAGAAGGCCTTCTGATCAAGTTTGCATGGGGTGAGGCAAATCTTGCTATAACAACAGGGCTGAGGGTAAGGGATTGGGAAATCCGCAATGAAGAGGGGGGAGGGAAAGATGGTTATGCCCCGAGGGCCTGAGGGGACCCCTAGCTGCAAAGCCTCCATCCCACTGATATTGAAATGATAATATGGTGTGTGTGTGTGTGTGTATATATATATATATATATATATATATTTAGAGGAAGCAACTTGAAATAAAAACTAAGCACACAATAACCAAATTCTATAGTACCAATTAACTCTCCCTATTAAACTTGACATTAACTGTAGCATGTACGATGGCAATGAAACCCAACCATATCCAGTATTTCAATTACACACCCTTAGCCTTCAACTCAAGTTATCACAACAAGTAAGAATTTTGTAATAAAAATGAAAGGAAACTAGATTAAAAAACCCAAAGGAATAGGGTTGAATTTATCTACGAGTTGGTTACCCACCATATCCAAAGAATATTTCAATTGGTTCCTTTGTTAGTGAATTGAAAATTGTTGAAAACAAAAAGGAAACTTTTTGGAAGTGTGGGCCAATGTACTAGTGTATGCTAACTAATAAAAAACAAAACCAAGATCACAACATCGAGTAGCGTCATGCCCAACAAGTTCTAACTTGAGATTCACACTTTCTCAATGAGATAGTATCAAAGGTTTGTCTCTAATGTCAATTTTAGTGGGATGAAAAGTATTGAAAATGAAATAGAAAAATACTTTAAATTGTCTGTGAATGTAACAATGACAAAGATGAATAATTATCAAAATTAAGTAAATACAAAATTCGAGTAAAAAAGGGCAAGAAAGGGGATTTTTACATTGTTGTCCTGGATTTTTTTCTCACTACCCTATTGGCTCATTTTCCTCAAATGGATCTTTTCTCGGTTCCCTAATGCTTAGGAGAAGTTGCTAGGGTAACCAGTTAACTTCCTCATAAGGAGAGAAATTTTTTAATATCACACAATATATAAATATTAATCATTAATAAACATAAATTAGCATGGTAAAATCAACAAAACAATAATCAAACACCTAGCTAATTAATCCTTCTTGGAGATAGTTAACATAGTAGTATACTACCACTACCCCTCAACCCTAAACAAGCTAGGATACAATCCTAACAATTGAAAATGAGAACATGAGAGTTGTAATCGCTAAGAACTTTGAGAAAAACCAACATAGCTTAGGTATATTTTATTCAACAACTCTTGTCTATTACGTATGCCATCCTCATATTTATAAGTGAAGAGGAGGCTTAGGTTTTATCTCCAAATCCCAAGGTCGAATTGTGACCTTGTGATCCAAAACAGATCTGAACTGATGAATGGGTGTAAGACTCAGTACCTACAAGATTAAATCAACAATTCATGAAGGTCAACAAACTGTGTAAAATAATGCAAATGTAAAGTTGAATAAAACAAATGAGTATGTGAGAGAAAAAAAAATAATTAAATGAAAAGAAAACAAATAGGAGAGAAGGATGAGGAATGGGAAGTGAAGAGCCATGAATGATGACCTTCCCTTACCCCCTTGCTCTCCCTATTTCCTCCACTCTCATTCTCAATGGGTATTTTGGCCAAGAGAGAAAGAGGCATAAGAAGCCATGAATACATTGTACCAAAGATTTCTAGAAATGAAGGACTGAGCCCCATTCAAAGTTGGTTTTCCCATTTGGGGTTTCCAGTGTAAAAATTATGAGTTCATTGTGTTTGCTTGTGTTTGATTTCATTGTATTGAGATATAAGTAAATTGTTGTTTGCTTCATTTCTAAAAATATATATAGATTCCTATGTGTTTTTAAAATTCTTCATGTAATTGGATTCTAATGGAAATGAGAAACCACAACAGCTATGGAATGTCCATTGTCCATTTTCCATTGAAGTCTAATATAGATGGCTATTAAAATTTGTCTAGTACAAATATGTAGGAAATTTCCAAATTCATTTTATGGTTGTTAGAGAATTTTGTCTCTCCTACAAACTGTCATCACTCTCTTTGAGTTGAGATTCATTGCATGGGTGGCTATTTATGTAGCTGGGACATTTTAGTTTGTGTCGGGGAAAGATCACATTCACCTGGGCATCTAAATTAATTGTTGAGGAATTTTTGTATACCTGGATTATAACCCTCTATGTTTGGGAAATTTGATTGTTTGTTGATTGATTAATTTCCCTTGCTAGTTGATTAATTCACTTTCTTGTCGACTTAACTCCCTCTGGACGATTTGAATACCATTGGGTCAAATTCTTTAGTGTTGGGGTGTTTAAATTAATTTTTAGGTAGAATTTAAATATGTTTGGGTGTATGAGGATTCCCATAGGCCATACCATCTCACTTTTAGGAGAATTTATTCCTCACCCAACTGTAATTTATTTCCTAGGTCATTTCCCACTTATCTGGGCATTTTATTCCTCGCCCGGTCGACTACACATATACCCTGGTCGAATTACTATTCTGGTGGTCGATCCACTCTAGTTTAGTAGACTTACAATACAGTCTTGGTCAATGTCCATTTACCCGATCGAATTAATTCCTTTGTTGGTGGACTCAACCTTCCCTAAGGAAAATTCCTTTCTCCCAAGACATTTTCCACTTACCTAGGATGTTTTCCAATTCGTTGAGACATTTTTCAACTACCTAGGACATTTTCCCACTTACCTAGGATGTTTTCCAATTTCTTGGGACATTTTTCGACTGATTGGGACACTTCCCACTTTCCTGGATTGTTTCCCATCTACCTGGATGGCTTCATATCCCCTTGGGTGTTTTATTTCATGCTTGGTCACTTGTCACATCTCTCCATGGTTGATTTTCCTCTCTAGTTGACTTAACTACCTATCTGGGTCAGATTAATTATTGGTTGGTCAATTGGGATTCCCTCTAGTCATTTTCCCCTTCCGTTGGCTGACTTTCATCTTCCTTGCTTGACTGGTCATGCAGATGGATGACTTTCTCATTTCCTAGTTGACTTGTCCATTCTTGATTTGACTTGTCTGTTGGTTGGTCGAATCACTTGTTGGCCAATGGGTTAATTGTTTAGTTGAATTCCACATTATCTAGTCAACTTAATTCATTCTTTGGTCAGCCTCCACTCATCTTGGACAACTTCCTTTTGATTGAGACGAACCATAAATTTGTTGGGCAATTTTCACTATGATTCCCAAGATGAAGCACTATCCAATTCAAGGCATTACAAATTTGTAAGATGCATTTATGTCAATGACATAGTCCACCATCATGGAACTCATGGTTTCTTTGAATATAAGTTGTAGATAGAGGCTTGGAAGTGGGAACCGATTGGTATAGTAAATTGAGTGCCAAACACTAGCCTTAGAGAAAAATTGGAATAGAGAACATGGGTCTAGTAACCGATTTATGAGTAGAGTTAAATGTTACTGGAAAATAAGATATTCAGAGTAGATACTTAATATTGGTTGGCTCATTGAGGATAGGAAATTTCCATTACATTGTCATGTGGTTTCTCGTGTGTAGACACGTGTGATAATTGAGGGGATTGCAGTTGGTTGTTTCCATTGGTTTCACAAAGAAGGATTTGCAACCATATGGAATATAGAGTTCGTGTTGCACATAGAATTTCATTGGGAACCAGAGTCTATAGCCATTCAAAAGTATATAGATACTTGTATAGGGATGAGGAACACAGGCCTAATGTATTTTGTGCAAACATGGATCTATGTAAAATCTTGAGAACAATGCTGAGACATAATTTTTTTTTTCCACAAAGGATACATGTGGGTGAAGTGAGTGGGCTATAAGTCTCTCATTTACAGATAAAATGGTATCATAGTAGTTTCATCCTTGACCATGACAACTTCCAAATATTTGAAAAAACTATTACAAACCTCAACATTGGTAAAGTAATCAAAGATAGGTTGGAAGCCCTACAAGCGAGCAATGCTCAACTTCGAGAAGAGAATGAATGATTGAAGGAGTAGGTCCAAATGTTCAAGAAGAGGGTGTAATAGATGGAGAAGCATCTTGATACCTCTACCAAATTTCTGACAATGCTAAAGAATAAGTTTGATGAATTCCAAGACTACCTCTCCACAATCATGTCAGATTGGGATGAACATAGAGTTCAACTTGCACACTTGGGAGAAAATTTCATTCAATTGGATGGCTGGAAAGATGATAGGCACATTGAAATGATGGCTCAACTACAAAAAGAGTTGGTAGAGAAGGAGGAGGCATTGGCAAGGCTCAAAGCAGTTGTCCAAGAGCACGAAGAAGAATGACCACTTTCCATTTCAATTACAGATGCTAGCACCATTATTGAGACCATCTTGGTAAGTTCATCTTCCATAGAGAATTCTCAAGAGAAGCTTGGCGAATTTGAAAATCATACCAAAGTAATTGGTTCCAAAATATTAAGAAAAATGGGTTATGATGGACAAGAAATAGGTAAATTAAGATAGGGCATCTTGAGCCCCATTGTAGCTACACCATGGGTCAAGCATAAAGGTTTAAGATTTGATAATAGAGATGCAAATCCCATGACCATGAAGACTAAATTTGTAAGGAAAAACGCATGCTAGAGTTGGAATGCTCATCAATGAAGGGTTAGTAGTAGTAAGTGAAGGTGGCATCCCACTACCACCTCAAACATCTTGTGGTAGACCGAAAGAAGGTAGCGATGAGAAGAGCTCACATAATCATCATTCAACTCCACTCAGAGAAAGAATAAAGAATATCAACTAGGGTAAGAAGAATAAGAAGAAGACCAAGAGGTCTACCTCAAACACAAAATTCCTTATTTTTCACTGCTACAAGAAGAAAGGTCGTAATGCCTCCAATTGTTGGTACACAGAGGCATGCTCATTATGTGGAAAGAAAGTCCATATTGAGGCATCTTGATTGGAGAAGCAATCCATATGCCACACGCCTAAATGCTTTCAAAGGAAGAAGGACAAGATGGCTTCTCCAATTAAACAAAGAACTTACATGAACATGGAGAGAAGGATTATGATGAGCAATCCATAGAACAATGCCAAGGAATTTTGTCACCACTGCAATTTGAGTGGTCATTGAGAAGAAAAGTATTGATGACTTCATATAGAGCTTCACCCCATAGACTACACAACCAAGAGAAGGGTGTGGAGAGTGAAGATTGAAAAATATGAAGAGTTTCCTACATCTCCATTCCAAGTAATAGAAATTGTCCAAGGAGAGATAACAACACAAGAGGGCAACAACACAAACAAGAGGGATATTAGGTTGATGTCAAGAGAAACCATAATCCAATTATTATTTCTGGTATTGCATTCAAAAACTCCCACTTTGGATATGTGCAAGAGATTAGTGCTGAGAGGTCAATGACCTTACAAGATTTCAAGAGAACTCCATGATGTGATTGCAACCATGTGTAGGCACCAAAGAATTGTTTCCATGCTATGAAACACATGATCCTAGAAACATAAGGCATGCTACACTTCCTTCTGAGGGATTGATATGTGATGGAATAACTTGTTGAGGTCACATTGAACATAGAATAACATTCGACTTGGCTTCATGATTGCCAAGATGGATTGTCTCAAGGGCTAAGAGGGAGATGGAAATGGAACTTGAGTCTAGATTTTAGATTTGGATATTTCTCAGTGATGAGAGTCAATGACCAAACTTCTATCGTGGGAACACGCAAGCCAACAACTAGAGCTAGAGCCATAGCCAAGGACCAGAGCCGGTAGCTAGAACCATGAGCCAAAGCCAAAGTCAGAGTTAAATTTGTTGCTAGGATCCAAATTCATAGCCATGTTCTAGAGAAGAAGACATAAGGCACGCTGATCCAGATTGGTTTCCTTGAGATTTTGGAGACCAAAAAGCCTCTCAATCAGGAGGTGTGATATGAAACGAATATGGACCGATGAATGGGTGTAAGACTCAATACCTACAAGATTAAATCAACAATTCATGAAGATCAACAAACTATGTAAAACAATGCAAATGTAAATTTGAATAAGACAAATAAATATGGGAGAGGAAAAAATAATTAAATGAAAAGAAAATGAATAGGAGAGAAGGCTAATGAATAGGAAGTGAAGATCCATGGTTGTTGGCCTTCCCTTACCCCCTAGCTCTCCCTATATCCTCCTTTACTCTCATTCTCAATGAGTCTTTTGGCCAAGACATAAAGAGGCATAGGAAGCCATGAATGCATTGTATCATAGATTTCCATAAATGAAGGAGTGAACCCCATTGAAGCTGGTTTTCCCATTTGAAGTGTCTAGTGTAAAACTTTTGGGTTCATGGTGTTTCTTTCATTGTGTTGAGATACAAGTTTGTTGTTTGCTTCATTTCTAAGATGACATATGGATTCCTATGTGTTTTTAAATTGTTTTTTGTAATTGGATTTTGATGGAAATGAGAAACCACAACAACTCTGGAATGTCCATCCCATTTCCCATTAAAGTCTAATATCGATGGCTTTTAAAATTTGTATGTAGAAAATATGTAGGAAGTTTACAAATTCATTTTTATGGTTGTTAGAGAATTTTATCTCTCCTACATATTGTCATCACTCTCTTTGAGCTGAGATTCATTGCTTAGGTGACTGTCTACACAACTGGGATGTTTTACTTCGTGCTAGGGAAAGTTCACATCCTCTTGGGCATCTAAATTAATTGTTGAGGCATTTTTATCTACGTGGATTATAATCCTCTCTCCCTAGGAAATTGAATTATTTGATGATTGATTAATTTGCCTTGCTAGTTGATTCCTTTAGTTGCAAGTTGACTTAACTCCCTCAGGACGTTTTGAATACCATTGGATCAAATTATTTAGTGTTGGGGTGTTTAAATTAATTGTCGGGTCAAATTTAAATCTGTTGGAGCATATGATCATTCCCATAGGTTGTATCATCTCCCTTCTCGACAAATTTATTCATGAGCCAACTGTAATTTCTTGCTTGGGTCATTTCCCACTTATCTAGGAATTTTATTCTCCGCCCGTTCGACTGCACATCTCTCGTGGTCGACTTACTCTTTTGCTAGTTGATCCACTCTAGTCTAGTCGACTTACATTATAGTATTGGTTGACTTCCATTTACCCGGTCAAATTCCATTTTCCCAGTTGAATTAATTCATCTTTTGGTCAATTCACATTGGCTTGGTCAACTCAACCTTCCCTAAGGTGAATTCCTTTCACCTGAGATGTTTTCCACTTGCCTGAGAAATTTTCCAATTCCATGAAACATTTTTCAACTGCTTGGGACATTTTCTCACTTTCCTGGGATGTTTTCCAATTGCTTGGGGCATTTTTCGATAAACTGGGATGTTTCCCACTTTCTTAGGTTGTTTCCATCCGTATGGATGGCTTCATATCCCCTTGGGCATTTCATTTCATGCCCGGTCAATTGTCCCATATCTCCATGGTCGATTTTCCTTTCTAGTTGACTTAACTACTTCTCTAGGTCGAATTAATTACCACCTCGTCGATTGGGATTCCCTCTAGTCATTTTCCCTTCCGCTGGTAACCTTTAATCTTCCTTGGTCGACTAGGCACGCAGATGGATGAATTGTCCATTTCCTAGTCGACTTGTCCACTCCCGATCCAACTTGTCTATTGGTTGGTCAACTCAGTTCTTGGTCGACGAGTTAATTATTTGGTTGAGTTCCACATCATCTGGTCGATTTAATTCATTCTTTCGTAAACCTCCACTCAAATTAGGAAACTTCCTTTTGATTGGGATGATCCACAATTTTGTTGGGTATTTCCACTATGATTCCCAAGCTAAAGCACTATCCAATTTAAGGCATTGCATATTTTCGAGATTCATTTTTGTCAAATACTAATTCCACCATCATGGAATTCATAATTGGTTTGAATATCAATTGCAGATAGAGGCTTTGAAGTGGGAGCCCATTGGTATGGTAAATTGAATGTCAGACACCATTCTTGGAGAAAAATTGTAATAGAGAACATGGGATTGGCAACGAATTTATGAGCAGAGTTATATGTCACTGGACAATAGAATATTTAGGGTAGAGACCTAATATTGGTTCACTCATTGAGGATAGGGAATTTCTAGTGCAATGTCATGTGATTTCTTGTGTGTAGACAAGTGTGAGAATATAGGGGATTGTAGTTGGTTGTTTCAATTGGTTGCACAAAGAAGGATTTGCAGCTATATCGAAGACAATGTTAATGTTGTACACAGACTTTCATTGAGAACTAGAGTATGTAGCCATTCAAAAGTATAGAGATACTTGTAAAAGGATAAGGAATAGAGGCCTAATGGCTTTTGTGTATTCAAAGATCTATGTACAAGCTTGAGAACAAGGTTGTGACTGAAACCAAAAATTATATTTTGCAAAGGATCTATGTAGGTCACCTGAGTGGGATACAAGTCCCTCGTTTAAGGATCACCTTGGGTTAAAAGACATTTATCACTTTTTGAGAAGTGACAAGTGGCCCTTCCAAAAAGGTATTTTGACTTTTGAAAAGAAAATCAAAACAAATTTGATTTCAAAAAATTAAAAATAAAATGCCAGAAGAAAATATACATATGAGAGAAATATGACTTTGAGAAAAGGATTTTGTAAAAGGTGGCAAGAGTTTCCGCATAATCAACCATTGTATTATGATTTGTGCATTTAGTGGAATGGCCCTTGTTTTGCAGGTGTTTTTGTTTCAAATTGGATTGATTCTTTGTTCTTAATTATACAACTATGGCTGTTGGATTGGATATAAATAAGACCCATGGTTGAGAGGATGCCATATTTACTTTGAAGGGTAGGTGTGTCCTAGAAAATCTTGGGAATCCCAAGGAGATGTTCATTGTTTTAACACCTTTCAGATCTAAAATTTAGATTCTGGCCATAGTGCATCTCACCCACCATGAAGACTAGTTTGGACATGTTAAACCATTCATTCTCATAGTTTTATAGTTTATCATCGTGGGGTTTAGACATCCTTTTCATCCATTTGAGTTTGATTCCATTTCACTACTCCTCTGTTGTTGTTGTTGCTCTATCGTATTTGGTTGTAGATCACATTTGCAAGGGTATTGTTGCACACTTGAAGGATTTCCTTTATGCGCAATGGATGTGCCTTCGTGGTTTGCTTCTATCACACACTACCTATCTAGATTGTTGAGTGTGACCTTACTTTGGCATTGGTACCTGGAATCATTCAACATGCAACAAATTAGTGACCTCAGAGTAACCTCCAAATAAACTATTAAAACCATTCATTTGAACCTACATAACTAAAACATTAATTAACTGAGAGTTCATATGTGCTTCCCTAAATTCGGTTCTTAGTTCCTCTGCTCATGATTGAGGTGTTGTGTCCTACGAGGTTTCTGACAATGTGCCAGATATTAAACCTGAAAATAATGCATAATTAGTGATGAATTTCTCAAATCATATAACTTTGAAGTTGTATATCTCATAAATACCTTCCCAATGGTATAAGGAATGCATGAAACGGGCATCAAAGTCAAAAGTTATGGCCAAAATACAAAAGGAAGTTTGGTAGGGTCATGTCCATGTTTCGACAAGAAAAACACAAACTTATGTTTCGACAAGAAAAACACTAACTCCTGTGACAACCTTAGGTAATGAAAAAACCACTAAACATCCCTAAAACATCCTTGGAAACATCGTTGAAGGGTACAAATTATGTGCAAGTATTGTGTTTGAGGTGAAGAAGTGTAATTGAAGTGTTCTTCTTCTTTTTGGTGTTGGAGATTGAATTCTGGTGAAATAGGCGTTGAGGAACTAGATAAATGGAAAGGCGGTACCTGCCTAAATGTCAACATTGAAGTGCATGAATTTACCATTGAAGAAGTGTTCCATAGGCCTCGAATGTAAAATGAAGAGGAGAGTTCCAGAGTTTCTAGTAACCATATCACTTTTTTCTAGTTAGAAAATCCTTCGATTGATCTGTTGGGTAGTACTGAAACATAAAGTTCCCTCACCATTAGAGATTTGCATTGGATTCACATCCGTGGGTTGGAAGAGCTTCCCAGTTGTCGAAAATCATGTCTAAAATTCAAACATTTGATGTTTCCCATGTACCGATTGAGTTCTTCCCTCAACTCTCGGGCATATTGGGCTTGATATCTTCTTTTCCTATGAGGTAGTATCAGACATCATGCTCGCATCATTGTTGGGTGTATAATGTTATTGGCTCTGAGTTTGGTATAGGTTTTGTTCCTTACATGTGTTTTGGGTGTATTGGAGCTCATGTTATCATTACTCTTCCCTGGTTGAGTCGACGTTAATGTTCTCATGTGCTCTGGGTGCATCGGTCAAGTTGCATTTATAGCCATGACACCATTCCCTCTAATATTTTGACGATTGAAAGAAACAATATTGGTATAAGAATGAATAATTCTATGATTTTGAGTGGAGGGAGTGATCAACTCTACGACTTTTCTTTCCTTCATGTTATGCCAAAAATAGTTAAGAGTCCACAACAACCAATTGTGTTCATGAGGATTAATCATATTTCATTCTAGGCGTACTGACATGGATGCTACCAAGAGCTCCTAGATCTCTGCAATTTAGAGAGAGAATGGTCATTTTGGTGGTGCCTCAAGGGAAATTGCTCTAAGGCCCCCAAGAAGAGATAGTTGTTTTCCGGTGTGGACTTTAGAGTTAGCTGGTTGTTGTGCTATGGAGAGGAAGGATTTTATATCTCACTAGGTGGGTTTTAGGGAGTGTTCCAGGGGTGGGCCAAGCCCTCCTTTGATTCCAAGGGGTTGGGGAGGATGGTATTTGATTTTGGATCTTAGATTGTACTTTGGGGGATCGAGGGAGGGGTTTCGAGTGAGGGGCAAAGGAGGAGAGGGGGAGGTGGGGGGAAGCGTGAGAGGAACATCCCGATAATTTGGTAGAGGGATGAGGGGAGGGATGGGGAGATCAGAGAGGCTTGAGAACCTTGCAAGGAAGTCCTGATCAAGTTGTCGGTGTTCTGGTGGGAGGGGAATTGGGATAGATCCATCCATAAGATAATTTGAAGAAGGATATGAGGAATAAACATAGAGGGTGTTGGACTTACTGAAGGATATTCCTTCACCTTCTCATGAAGGGGGTAGGATGTTGATGCCATGGTTTGAGCCACAGGGTCCACACTAATATGCTTTCACTACTAGAGACAATGGAGTAATTCGCGTTGAAGGGAATGGTGCAGACTTGGATGGGCTGACTTGAGAAGAAAGCTCTAATTTCTTTACCAAGATTTTTGTCATTGTGATCATCCACAATCATTGTACATGTGCCCGTATGAGTGGAATTTTCCACAACATAATGGTATACCCTCATAATATAGACTTTGATGGTAGTTGTTTTGACCAAGTTGTATGGAGATGGAGTCAGTTATCCCCCCTGAGAGTTTTGAGCCCACTAAAATCATGGCCATTCCCACGTATCCAGTAGTTTTGTAAGATGAATCTACTTCATAGAAAAAACCCAATGGATTACCTAGTTCTTTGAAAACCTATTCGAACCAGAGGATGAGAGGGAGGCGTGGAAAAGGAACCTAGATAGGATTTATGGTTAGTCATTATATCTTAGTGTCGAAGTCCACGTTCCACTTTTTGAGAAAGAGATCATGTGAGTCCCAACTCCAGTGGGACAGAAGGATCTTCTCAGCATTGGCTGGAGAGCGAGTAATCCAAGCCAACCACCCCTTTTCTAGTGTGATGCATTTAGGGTCATAGCCAAGAATGGGGAAGAAGTGGGGTTTTTTCCCATTTTTTCATTGCTTCTCCTGTCATCCTTCAACTAGAGAAGTGGCCCACAAGTGAAGAACTCTCCATATGTGCGATTTCATTCAATTAAACACCATTTTCTAGCACTGGGTTAACTTCTTCAAATTTTCATTTGACACACTTTTGGCTGGAGTTTAAATTTGTTATTGATCTAGATGGTGTATTTGTAGTAGAGATCAATAGAGAAGGAATTTCCAAGCACCCGCTCATCATTTATGTGTCAAGGTAGCGTCCAACAAAAGTTAGTACCAAATTTGGTACTAGAGGGGAGGCTTCAACAACAAGTATGGGAGAGGGTCGAAGAGTGTAGGGATCCAGAGGGGAGAGGGGGCCATAATGGGAAGGGGAGGAGGGGGTAGGGTAATGAGGGAAGGAGGTACAGGGAGGGAAGGGAGCATCGGGGAAGGGGTTGGTGATGGGATAGGAGGGAAGGGGGGAGGAGGAAGGGATGAGGAATGAGGTGGCTGTAGCACCGTCACAAGTAAGGATGGGATGATTATTGAGGGGAGAGTGTGGGGTGATGTTAGGGTAAGGAACTTGGATGGGAGGAAAGTGGAAGGAGGGGTTGTCCTAGATTTGAGTCCCTACGAGATGGTCGTTAGTACAATCCACATGTTCATCCTCCATCGAGAGAGGGGATATTTGCATGTATGGGGCTAGAGGTAAGGGCTAGGGAAAACCACAATGAAGAGGGGGGAGTGAAAGAGGATCATGCCCTGAGGGCCTGAGGCAACCCTAGCCACCAAGCCTCCATCCCACCGATATTGAAATGATCATATGGTGTGTGTGTAATTAAATGTTTTTTTTTTATGGGATGGATCCTTAATTTTGTTTTAATGTGGTATTTGAAATGGTTTTTTGTATGGATATTTTTAGAGGAAGCAACTTGAAATAAAAACTAAGCACAAAATAACTAAATTCTATAGTACCAATTAAATCTCCCTATTAAACTTGACATTAACCATAACATGTGGTATGGCAATGAAATCCAACCATATCCAATATTTCAGTTACATGCCCTTAGCCTTCAACTCAAGTTATCACAACAAGTAAGAATTTTGTAATAAAAATGAAAGGAAACTAGATTACACAAATTAAAGGAATAGGGTTGAATTTATCTGCAAGTCGCATAACCACCATATCCAAAGAAGATTTGAATTGGTTTGTTGGTTAGTGAATTGAAAAATATTGAAAACAAAAAGGAAATTGTTTGGGGGTGTGGGCCAATGTACTAGTGTATGCTAACTAATAAAAAACAAAACCAAGATCACAACATCGAGTAGCGTCATGCCCAACAAGTTCTAAGTTGAGATTTACACTTTCTCTATGAGATAGTATCAAAGGTTTGTCTCTAATATAAATTTTGGTGGGATGAAAAGTATTAAAAATTAAATAGAAAAATGCTTGGAAGTGTCTATGAACGTAACAATGATAAAGATGAATAATTATCAAAATTAAGTAAATACAAAATTCGAGTAAAAAAGGGAAAGACAGGGGAATTTTACATTGTTGTCCTGAATTTTTTGCTCACTACCCTATTGAATCATTTTCCTCAAATGGATCTTTGCTTGGTTCCCTACTACTTAGGAGAAGTAGCCAGGGTAACCAATTAACTTTCTCGTAAGGGGAGCAAGTTTTTAATATCACACAATATATAAATATCAATCACTAATAAACATAAATTAGCATGGTAAAATCAACAAAACAATAATCAAACACCTAGGTAATTATTCCCTCATGGAGATAGTTAGCATAGTAGTATACTACTACTATCCCTCAACCCTAAACAATCTAGGATACAATCCTAACAATTGAAGATGAGAACATGAGAGTAGTAATGCCTAAGAACTTTGAGAAAAACCAACAGAGCTTAGGTATCTTTTATTCAACAAGTCTTCTCTATTACATATGCCATCCTCATATTTATAAGTGAAGAGGAGGCTTAGATCTAATCTCCAAATCCCAAGGTCAAATGGTGTCCTTGTGATCCGAAACAGATCCGAACCGATGAATGGGTGTAAGACTCAATACTTACAAGATAAAATCAACTATTCATGAAGGTGAGAGAAAAAAAAATGAAGATGTAAAAAAATGCAAATGTAAAGCTGAATAAAACAAATGACGATGTGAGAGAAAAAATTAATTAAATGAAAAGAAAATGAATAGGAGAGAAGGATGAGGAATGGGAAGTGAAGAGCCATGGATGTTGGCCTTCCCTTACCCCCTAGCTCTCCCTATTTCTTCCACTCTCATTCTCAATGGGTATTTTGGCCAATAGAGAAAGAGGCATAGGAAGCCATGAATACATTGTACCAAATATGTCCAAAAATGAAGAACTGATCCCCATTCGAAGCTGGTTTTTCCATTTTGGGTTTCCAGTGTAAAAATGATGCGTTCATTATGTTATGTTTGATTGCATTGTATTGAGTTATAAGTTTGTTGTTTGATTCATTTATTAGATGAGATATAGATTACTATGTGTTTTTAAATTACTTCATGTAATTGGATTCTAATGGAAATGAGAAACCACAACAGCTCTGGAATGTCCATTGTCCATTTTCTGTCAAAGTTTAATATCGATGGCTATTAAAATTTGTCTAATGAAATATGTAGGAAATTTCCAAATTCATTTTTATGGTTGTTAGAGAATTTTATCCCTCCTACAAACTGCCATCACTCTCATTGAGTTGAGATTCATTGCATGAGTGAATCTTTACATAGCTGAGACATTTTAATTCATGTTGAGGCAAGTTCACATTCCCCTGGGCATATAAATTAATTGTTGAGGCATTTTTATCTACCTGAATTATAATCCTCTTCCTTTGGGCAATTGAATTGTTTGTTGATTGATTAATTTCCCTTGCTAGTTGATTCATTCACTTACGAGTCAACTTAAATCCCTATGGACGATTTGAATACCATTGGGTCAAATTCTATAGTGATGGGGTGTTTAAATTAATTGTCAGGTAGAATTTAAATATGCCAGGGTGTATGAGCATTCCCACATGATCTACCATCTCTCTTATGGGAGAATTTCTTCCTCACCCAAATGTAATTTCTTTCCCGAGTCATTTCCCACTTATCCAGGCATTTTATTCCTTGTCCGGTCGACTACACATCTACCCTAGTCAACTTACTCTTCTATTGGTCGATTCACTCTAGTCTAGTCGACTTACATTACAGTCTTGGTCAAATTCCATTTACCTGGTCGACTTAATTCCTTTGTTGGTTGACTCAACCTTCCCTAAGGAAAATTCATTTCACCCAGGATGTTTTCCACTTACCTGGGACATTTTTGAGACATTTTTCAACTTCCTAGGACACTTTCCCACTTTCCTAGCACATTTTCCAATTTCTCATGACATTTTTCGACTGACTGGGACATTTCCCACTTGCCTGGGTTGTTTCCCATATACCAGGATGACTTCATATTCCCTTGGGTGTTTTATTTCATGCATGGTCGATTGTCACATTTCTCCATGGTTGATTTGGCTCTCTACTTGACTTAACTACCTATATGGGTCGGATTAATTATTGGCTGGTCGATCGAGATTCCCTCTAGTTGTTTTTCTCTTCCATTGGTCGACTTTCATCTTCCTTGGTTGACTGGGCACGTAGATGGATGAATTTCCCATTTCCTAGTTGACTTGTCCATTCCCAATTCGACTTGTCTGTTGGTTGGTTGACTCACTTGTTGGCTGGTGGGTTAATTGTTTGGTTGAATTCCACATCATCTGATTGAATTAATTCATTCTTTGGTCGACTTCCACTCATCTTGGACGACTTCCTTTTGATTTAGATGAGCTACAATTTTGTTGGGCATTTTTCATTATGATTCCCAAGCTAAAGCACTATCCAATTCAAGGAATTACATATTTCTAAGATGCATTTCTATCAATGATAAAGTCCACCATCATGGAACTCATGGTTGGTTTGAATATCAATTGTAGATAGAGGCTTGGAAGTGGGAACCCATTAGTATAGTAAATTGAGTGCCAGACATTAGCCTTGGAGAAAAAATGGAATAGAGAACATGGGTCTAGTAACCGATTTATGAGCATAGTTACTTGTCACTGGACAATAGGCTATTCAACGTAGAGACTCGAGATTGGTTGGATCATTAAGGATAGGGAGTTTCCACTACATTGTCACGTGGTTTCTCATGTGCAGACAAGTGTGATAATTGAGGGGATTGCAGTTGGTTGTTTCCATTAGTTGCACAAAGAATGATTTGCATCCTTATGGAAGATAGAGTTAGTGTTTCACATAGTCTTTCATTGGGAACTAGAGTCTGTAGCCACTCAAAAGTATAGATATACTTGTATAGGGCCGAGGAACAAAGGCCTAGTGGGTTTTGTGCAAACATAGATCTATGTACAAGCTTGAGAATAGGGCTAAAACATAAACCATAAATTAAATTCCATAAAGCATCTATGTTGGTGAAGCGAGTGGGATATAAGTCCCTCGTTTATGAATCAAATGGTATCATAGTTGTTGCATCCTTGACCCTCATTTATGAATCAAATGGTATCATAGTTGTTGCATCCTTGACCGTGATAGCTACCAAAACATTGAACAAAATATGACAAACCTCAACATTGGTAAAGTAATCGGAGATAGGTTGGAAGACCTATGGGCGAGCAATGCTCAACTTCAAGAAGATAATGAATGATTGCAGGAGCAGGTCCAAATGTTCAAGAAGAGGGTGACATAGATAGAGAAGCATATTGATACCTCTACTGAATTACTGACAATGCTAAAGAAGCAGTTTGATGAACGCCAAGACTCCCTCTTCTCAATCATGGAAGATTGGGATGAACATAGAGTTCAACTTTCACACTTGGGAGAAAAGGTCATTCAATTGGATGGCTAGAAAGATGATAGGCACACTGAAATGATGGCTCAGCTGCAACAATAGTTGGTAGAGAAGGAGGAGGCCTTGGAAAGGCTCCAAGAAGCTATACAAGAGCACAGAGAAGCATAACCACTTTCCATTGAAACTGCAGATTATAGCACCATGATCGAGACCACCCATGTAAGTTCACCTTCCAGAGACAATTCTCAAGTGTAGCTTGGTGAATTTGAAAATCATACCAAAGGAATTGGTTCTAAACTCTTAAGGAAGATGGGCTATGATGGACAAGGGATAGGTAAATTAAGACATGGCATATTGAGCCCCATTATAGCTACATCGTGGGTCAAGCATGAAGGCTTAAGCTTTGCTGGTAGAGATGCAAAGCCCATGACCATGAAGATTACATTTGTAAAGGAAAACACATGCTAGAGTTGGAATGCTCATCAAGAGAAGGGGTAGTAGTAGTAAGTGAAGGTGGCATCCCACTACCACCTCAAACTTATTTTGGCAGACTGAAGGAGGGTAGAGATGAGAAGAGCTCACAAAATAATCATACACCTCCACTTGGAGAAAGCATAAAGAATATCAACTAGGGTAAGAAGAAGAAGAATACCAAGAGGTCTACCTCAAACAAGAAATTCCTTGTTTTTCACTGCTACAAGAAGAAAGGTCATAATTCTGCCAACTATAGGTACGCAGAGGCATGCTAATTCTGTGGAAAGAAATTCCATCTTGAGGCATCTTGATTGGAGAAGAAAGCCACATGCCATAAGCCTTAATGTTTTCAAAGGAATAAGGACAAGAGGAATTCTCTAATCGAACAACGAACTCACAGGAACATGGAAAGGAGGAGTATGACAAGCAATCAATACAATAATGCCAAGGAATTTTTCCACCACTGCAATTTGAGTGGTCATTGGGAAGCAAAGTGTTGATGACTTCATCTAGAGCTTCACCCCAGACACCGCAAAACCAAGAGAAGGGTGTGGAGAGTGAATATTAAAGAAGATGGAGAGTTTCCTACATCTCCATTCCAAATGATAGAAGTTTTCCAAGGAGAGATAGTAGCACATGAGAGAATCAACCCAAACAAGAGGGATATTAGGTTGATGTCGAGAGCAACCATAATCCAATTCTTGTTTCTCGTATTGCATACAAAGACTCCCATATTGGAGATGTAGAAGAGATTAGTTCTAAGAGGTCAATGAACTTATAAAAGTTCAAGAGAACTCCATGATATGATTGTAAGCATGTGCATGCACCAAATAATTGTTTCCATGTTGGAAAACAAATGATCCTAGCAACATAAGGCATGCCACACCTTCCTTTTGAGGGATTGATATGTGATGGCATAACTTGTTGGGGTCACACTGAACATAGAATAACATTATAATTGGCTTCATGATTTCCAAGATGGATTGTCTCCAAGGCTGAGAGGGAGATGGAAATGGAGGTTGAGTCTAGAGTTCAGATTTGGAGATTGCTTAGTGATGAGAGTCAATGACCAGAGTTCTGTCATGGGAACAAGCAAGCCAACAACTAGATCCAGATCCATAGGCAAGGACCAAAGCCGGTAGCTAGAGTAGTGAGCCAGAACCAAATCCATAGTCATATTTGTTGCTAGGAGCCAAATTCAAAGCCATTTTATAGAGAAGAAGACAAAAGCCACATTGATCCAGATTGGTTTCCCTAAGATTTTTGAGCAAAAAAAGCCTCTCAATTGGGAGGTGTAATCTGAAACAAATATGTATCGATGAATTGGTGTAAGACTCAATACCTACAGTATTGAATCAACAATTCATGAAGATCGAAAAACTATGTAAAACAATGCAAATGTAAATTTGAATAAGACAATTAAAGATGCGAGAGAAAAAAATAATTGAATGAAAATAAAATGAATAGGAGAGAAGGATAATGAATAGGAAGTGAAGATCCATGGTTGTTGGCCTTCCCTTACTCCCTAGCTCTCCTTGTTTCTTCCTTTACTCTCATTCTCAATGAGTCTTTTGGAAAACAAAGAAATATGCATAGGAAGCCATGAATGCATTGTATTAGAGATTTCCATAAATGAAGGATTGAACCCCATTGAAAGATGGTTTTCCCATTTGGGGTTTCTAGTGTAAAACTTTTGATTTCATGGTGTTTTCTTGTGTTTGATTTCATTGTGTTGAGATACGAATTTCTTGTTTTCTTCATTTCTAAGATGGCATATGGATTCCTATATGTTTTTAAATTGCTTCTTGTAAATGGATTCTAATGGAAATGAGAAACCACAACAACTCTGGAATGTCCACCATCCATTTCCCATTAAATTCTAATATCGATGGCTATTAAAATTTGTATGTAGAAAATATGTAGGAAGTTTACAAATTCTTTTTTTATGGTTTTTAGAGAATTTTATCCCTCCTACAGACTGTCATCACTCTCTTTCAGTTGAGATTCATTTCTTAGGTGACTCTCTACACAACTAGGATGTTTTAATTTGTGCTAGGTAAAGTTCACATCCTCTTGGGCATCCAAATTAATTGTTGAGGCATTTTTATCTACGTGGATTATAATCCTCTCTCCATAGGAAATTGAATTTTTTGATGATTGATTAATTTCCCTTGCTAGTTGATTCCTTCACTTGTGAGTCACTCCCTCAAGATGATTTGAATACCATTGGATCAAATTATTTAGTGTTGGGGTGTTTAAATTAATTGCCAGGTCGAATTTAAATATGTTGGGGCATATAACCATTCCCATAGGCCGTATCATCTACCTTCTGGGAGAATTTCTTCATCACCCAACTACAATTTTTTTCTTGGGTCATTTCCCACTTATCTAGGAATTTTATTCTCTGCCCGTTCGACTGCAGATCTCCCGTGGTCGACTTACTCTTCTACTGGTTGATCCACTCTAGTCTAGTCGACTTACATTACAGTCTTGGTCGAATTCCATTTTCCTGGTTGACTTAATTCCTCTGTTGGTCGACTCACATTGGCTTGGTTGAGTCAACCTTCCCTAAGGTGAATTCCTTTCACCCATGATTTTTTCCACTTACTTGGGATGTTTTCTAATTCCATGAAACATTTTTAAAATGCCTAGGATGTTTTCCCACTTGCCTGGGATGTTTTCCAATCGCTTGGGAAATTTTTCGATAGAATAGGACATTTCACACTTTCTTGGGTTGTTTCCCATCCATTTGGATTACTTCATATCCCCTTGGGTGTTTCATTTCACGCCTGATCAATTGTCCCATATCTCCATGGTCGATTTGAATCTCTAGTATACTTATCTACTTCTCTAGGTTGAATTAATTACCACCTAGTCGATTGAGATTCCCTCTAGTCTTTTTCCCTTCTGCCGGTCAAATTTCATCTTCCTTAGTCAACTGGGTACGCAGATGGATAACTTTCCCATTTCCTATTCGACTTGTCCACCCAGTTTGACTTGTCTATTGGTTGGTCAACTCAACTGTTGGCCAATGAGTTAATTGTTTGGTTGATGTCCACATCATCTGGTCGACTTAATTCATTCTTTGGTCAACCTCCACTCAACTTGGGAAACTTCCTTTATATTGGGATGAGCCACAATTTTGTTGTGCAGTTCAACTATGATTCCCAAGCTAAAGCACTATCAAATTCAAGGAATTACATATTTCTAAGATGATTTTTGTTCAAATACCGAGTCCATCATCATGGAACTCATAATTGGTTTGAATATCAATTGCAGATAGAGGCTTTGAAGTGGGAACCCATTAGTATGGTAAATTGAGTGACAAACACTAGCCTTGGAGAAAAATTGCAATAGAGAACATGGACCTGGTAACCAATTTATGAGCAGAGTTACATGTCACTGGACAATAGGCTATTCAGGCTAGAGACCTGATATTGGTTCACTCATTAAGGATAGGAAATTTCCACTACAATGTCATGTGGTTTCTTGTGTGTAGACAAGTGTGAGAACATAGGGGATTGTAGTTGGTTGTTTCAATTGGTTGCACAAAGAAGGATTTGCAGCCATATGGAAGACAAAGTTAGTTTTGCACATAGAATTTCATTGAGAACCAAAGTCTGTAGCCATTCAAAAGTATAGAGATACTTATAAAAGGATGAGGAATAAAGGCCTAGTGGATTTTGTGTATTCAAATATCTATGTACAAGCATGAGAACAAGGCTATGACAAAAACCAGAAATTAAATTCTACAAAGGATATATGTTGGTCAAGTGAGTGGGCTATAAGTCCATCTTTTATGGATCACCTTGGGTTACACGATACTTATCACTTTTGGAGAAGTGACAAGTGACCCTTCCAAAAAGGTCTTTTGACTTTTGAAAAGTAAATCAAATCAAATTTGATTTCAAAAAAATAAAAATAAAATGACCGAAGAAAATGCACGTATGAGATAAATATGACTTTGATAAAAGGATTTTGTAAAAGGTGGCAAGAGGTGCCACATCATAAACCATTGTATTATAATTTGTGAATTTAGTTGATTGGCCCTTGTTTTTCATGTGTTTTTTGTTGCAAATTGGATTGATGCTTTGTTCTTAATTAACCAACTATGGCTGTTGGATTGGATATAAATAAGACCCATGGTTGGGCGGATGTCATCTTTACTTTGAAGGGTAGGTGTGTCCTATAAAATCTTGGGAAACCCAAGGATATGTTCATTGTTTTAATACCTTTCAGATCTAAAATTTATATCCCCTCGCTGCCAAAAACGCTACCCAAAAAGCTAACAAAGCATGTCCTCGAATCAAGATCAATTTGGGCAAAAGGTCATCGAGCTTGAAAATTGGTTTGGCTACCCAAAAGTGCATAACAACCATGAATCTAAGTTTAAGTAGGCCTACATGGATATGTTTTACATTCTCATTGCAATGACTTTTGCTTGGTGTAAATATAGCTCAAATTGAATGAGATTTGGCCTTGGAAAGAATTTGGGAAGATCTTGTGCCTGAAGGCTAATTTGGAAAGTTTAAGATGAAAAAATCGAATTTTAAAAGTAAAAGAATAACAAATTAACTTGATACAACATGCATACTAGGTTATAAATCAAATGGATCTCCTCCCATTAGATTAAATTCTACCCCGGTGGCCTCCAATTAAGCCCAATTATGACATTAATCTCAAAGGTATCCTTTAGACTTCTATAGTTTGTTATAATACCCATTAGATATTCATGAAGAATTGCATAACATATTGATTGTATTGTAGTCCTTCCTAAAAGTCTAATGGAATTCTCTCAAAGGCCAATCAAGGGTCTGGATCACTCATAGTGAAATGAGGTAAACTTCACCATGGTCATCTGGACTCTTTCCTAAAAACATTTTACCTCGATATCGCAAAGTTATGGTATTAAATAGGTCAAGTTTCCTTAGGGGAAAATATCAAAGTTTTTGTAATATGGTTTAAAAATATATATCTTTTCTTCTTCTTCTTCTTTTCTTTTTTCCTAAAGGTGGTAAAAACCTATCATAACTCAGTTATCAACTAGTTGTGAGGAAAACCATCACTAGTTGTTATCGAAGAATGTGGGTTGACTCATCATTATTATTCAAGGAAAGCCACACCACCTAAAGTAACCCGCTAGAGGTCTGTAAGGGGGTATAATTTCACTCCTACCAAGAGGTCTACCTCAAACACAAAATTCCTTATTTTTCACTACTACAAGAAGAAAGTTCATAATGCTACCAATTGTTGGTACGCAGAGGCATGCTCATTCTGTGGAAAGAAAGTCCATCTTGAGGCATCTTGATTGGATAAGCAAGCCATATTCCACAATACTAAATGTTTTCAAAGGAAGAAGGACAAGATGACTTCTCCAATCGAACAAAGAACTCACAGGAACATGGAGAGGAGGAGTATGACAAGCAATCCATAGAACTATGCCAATGAATTTTGTCACCACTGCAATTTGAGTGGTCATTGGGAAGCAAAGTATTGATGACTTCATCTAGAGATTCAGCCCAGAGACTACACAACCAAGAGAAGGGTGTGGAGAGTGAATATTGAAGAATATGAATATTTTCCTACATCTCCATTCCAAGTAATATAAATTGTCTAAGGAGAGATAGCAACACAAGAGGGAAATACCACAAACAAGAGGGATATTAGGTTGATGTCGAGATAAACCATAATCCAATTCTTATTTCTGGTATTGCATTCAAAGACTCCCATTTTGGATATGTGAAAGAGGTTAGCGTTGAGAGGTCAATGACCTTATAAGAGTTCAAGAGAACTCCATGATGTGATTGCAAGCATGTGCAGGCACCTGAGAATTGTTTCCATGATGGAAATAAAATTATCCTAGCAACATAAGGCATGCCACACTTCCTTCTGAGGGATTGATATGTGATGGCATAACTTGTTGAGGTCACATTGAACATAGACTAGCATTTGACTTGGCTTCATGATTACCAAGATGGATTGTATCAAGGGATGAGAGGGAGATGGAAATGGAGGTTGAGTCTAAATTTCAGATTTGGATATTTCTCAGTCATGAGAGTCAATGACCAAACTTGTATCATGGGAACATGCAAGCCAACAACTAGAGACAGAGCCATAGCCAAGGACCAGAGCCATGAGCCAGAGTCAAAGTCAGAGTTAAATTTGTTGCTAGGGGCCAAATTCAAGGCCATGTTCTAGAGAAGAAGACATAAGGCACACTGATCGAGATTGGTTTCCTTGAGATTTTGGAGACCAAAAAGTCTCTCAATCGGGAGGTGTGATATGAAATGAATATGAACCGACTAATGGGTATAAGACTCAATACCTACAAGATTAAATAAAAAATTCATGAATATCAACAAACTATGTAAAACAATGCAAATGTAAATTTGAATAAGACCAATAAATATGCAAGAGAAAAAAAATAATTAAATGAAAAGAAACTGAATAGGAGAGAAGGCTAATGAATAGTAAGTGAAGAGCCATGGTTGTTGGCCTTCTCTTACCCCCTAGGTCTCCCTATTTCCTCTTTTAATCTCATTCGCAATGAGTCTTTTGGCCAAGAGATAAAGAGGCATAGGAAGCCGTGAATGCATTGTATCATAGATTTCCATAAATGAAGGCGTGAACCCCATTGAAGCCAGTTTTCCCATTTGGAGTTTCTAGTGTAAAAATTTTGAGTTCATGGTGTTTCTTTCATTGTGTTGAGATACATGTTTGTTGTTTGCTTCATTTCTAAGATGACGTATTGATTCCTATGTGTTTTTAAATTGTTGTTTGTAATTGGATTCTAATGGAAATGAGAAACCACAACAACTATGGAATGTCCATCATCCATTTCCCATTAAAGTCTAATATCGATGGATATTAAAATTTGCATGTAGAAATATGTAGGAAGTTTACAAATTCATTTTTATGGTTGTTAGATAATTTTATCTCTCCTACAGACTGTCATCACTCTCTTTGAGATGAGATTCATTTCTTAGGTGACTCTCTACACAACTGGGATGTTTTACTTCATGCTAGGGAAAGTTCACATCCTCTTGGGCATCTAAATTAATTGTTGAGGCATTTTTATCTACGTGTATTATAATCCTCTCTCCCTAGGAAATTGAATTATTTGATGTTTTATTAATTTCCCTTGCTAGTTGATTCCTTCACTTGCAAGTCTACTTAACTCCCTCAGGACGATTTGAATACCATTGGATCAAATTATTTAGTGTTGGGATGTTTAAATTAATTGTTGGGTCGAATTTAAATCTGTTGGGGCATATGATCATTACCATAGGCTGTATCATCTCCCTTCTCGGTAAATTTCTTCATCACCCAACTGCAATTTCTTGCTTGGGTCATTTCCCACTTATCTAGGAATTTTATTCTCTGCCCGTTCGACTGCACATCTCCCGTGGTCGAGTTACTCTTCTGCTAGTTGATCCACGCTAGTCTAGTCAACTTACATTATAGTCTTGGTTGAATTCCATTTACTTGGTTGACTTAATTCCTCTTTTGTTTGACTCACATTGTATTGGTCAACTCAACCTTCCCTAAGGTGAATTCCTTTCACTCGAGATGTTTTCGACTTTCCTGAGATGTTTTCGAATTCCATGAAATATTTTTCAACTTTGTGGGACATTTTCTCACTTTCCTGGGATGTTTTCCAATTGCTTGGGGAATTTTTCGATAGACTGGGATGTTTCCCACTTTCTTGGGTTGTTTCCATCTGTCTGTATGGCTTCATATCCCCTTGGGAATTTCATTTCATGCCCGATCAATTGTCCCATATATCCATGGTCAATTTTCCTTTCTAGTTGACTTAGCTACTTCTCTAGGTCGAATTAATTACAACCTGGTCGATTGGGATTCCCTCTAGTTGTTTTCCCTTCTGTTGGTCAACTTTAATCTTCCTTGGTCGACTAGGCATGTAGATGGATGAATTTCCCATTTCCTAGTCGACTTATCCACTCCTGGTCTGACTTGTCAATTGGTTGGTCAAATCAGTTCTTGGTCGATGACTTAATTATTTGGTCGAATTACACATCATCTGGTTGACTTAATTAATTATTTGGTCAACCTCCACTCAACTTAGGAAACTTCCTTTTGATTGGGAATTTCCACTATGATTCCCAAGCTAAAGAACTATCCAATTCAAGGCATTGCATATTTCTGAGATTCATTTTKGTCAAATACTAAGTCCACCATCATGGAACTCATAATTGGTTTGAATATCAATTGTATATAGAGGCTTTGAAGTGGGAACCTATGGGTATGGTAAATTGAGTGTCAGAAACCATCCTTGGAGAAAAATTGTAATAGAGAACATGRGATTGGTAACAAATTTATGAGCAGAGTTACATGTCACTGRACAATAGACTATTTAGGGTAGAGACCTGATATTGGTTCACTCATCGAGGATAGGGAATTTCCACTGCAATGTCATGTGGTTTCTTTTGTGTAGACAAGTGTGAGAATACAGGGGATTGTAGTTGGTTGTTTTAATTGGTTGCACAAAGAAGGATTTGCAACCATATGAAAGACAATGTTAATGTTGCACATAGAATTTAATTGAGAACTAGAGTCTATATCCATTCAAAAGTATATAAATACTTGTAAAAGGATGAGGAATAGAGGCCTAGTGGTTTTTGTGTATTCAAAGATCTATGTACAAGCTTGGGAACAAGGCTATGATAGAAACCAAAAATTATATTCTACAAAGGATCTATGTTGGTCACGTGAGTGGGCTATAAGTCCCTCGTTTATGGATGACCTTGGGTTACAATACACATATCACACTTTTGGAGAAGTGGCAAGTGGCCCTTCCAAAAAGGTATTTTGAATTTTGAAAAGTAAATCAAATCAAATTTGATTTCAAAAAATTAAAAATAAAATGCCAGAAGAAAAGATACATATGACTTTGAGAAAAGGATTTTGTAAAAGGTGGAAAGAGGTGCCACATCATCAACCATTGTCTTATGAGTTGTGCATTTAGTGGATTGGACCTTGTTTTGCATGTGTTTTTGTTGTAAATTGGATTGATGCTTTGTTCTTAATTAGACAACTATGGTTGTTGGATTAAATATAAATAAGACCCATGGTTGGGAGGATGTCATATTTAATTTGAAGGGTAGGTGTGTACTAGAAAATTTTGGGAATACCAAGGAGATGTTCATTGTTTTAACACCTTTCAAATCTAAAATTTATACCCCCTCGCTGCCAAAAATGCTACCCCAAAAACTAACAAAGCATGCCCCCGAATCAAGATCAATTTGGGAAAAAGTCCCTTAAGCTTGAAAATTGGCCTGGCTACCCAAAAGTGCATAACAACCATGAATATAAGTTCAAGTAGGCCTACAAGGATCTGTTGTACATTCTCATTGCAATGGATTTTGTTTAGTGTAAATAGAGCTCATATTGAATGAGATTTGGCCTTGGGAAGAACTTGGGAAGTTATTGTGCCTGAAGGCTAATTTGGAAAGTTTAAGATGAAAAACTCAAATTTTAAAACTCAAAGGACTCCTACCCATGTTGATAGGCACCTCTACTATTAAAGACAAAACAAAATGAAATCTAATTGCATTCCCCATACTATTGATATAGTCCGAAAAATGTAACTAAGGAAGTACATGTACTCTGATCTCCCATAGTTGTATCGTCGTCAACCCTCACGTATAAATAAATATGCTTACGTCGCATCTTGACCAACGACCGAGAAACCCATTTTTTGATTTATTCCCAACTACAATCACTCAACTAGCTAGATATTAGTCTTATAAGCCAACAGAGCTCAAGACTTACAACACTATGCCTACTAGGTTGTAGCTCAAATGGATCTCTTCCCATTCGATGAAATTCTACTCCGGTGGCCTCCAATTAAGCCCAATTATGACATTTATCTCAAAGGTATCCTTCAAACTTCTACAGTTTGTTGTAATACCCATTAGATATTCATGAAAAATTGTGTAACATATTGATTGTATTGTAGTCCTTCGTGAAAATCTAATGGAATTCTTTGAAAGGCCAATAAGGGGTCCTCATCACTCATAGTAGGAGTGCCACTAAAAATATGGGTTTAGTTTCTATAGAAGTGAATTAAACTTCACCATGGTCATGTGAGCTCTTTCTTAACAAAATTATGCCTCCAAATCACAAAGTTATGGTATTAAATAGGTCAAGTTTCCTTAGGGGAAAATATCAATTTTTTTTTAATATGGTTTAAAAATATATATATATTCTTCTTCTTCTTTTCTTTTTTCCTAAAGGTGGAAAAGCCTATCATAACTCAGTTTTCAACTAGTATTGAGGAAAACCATCACTAGTTGTTATCCAAGAGTGTGGGTTGACTCGTCATTATTATTCAAGGAAAACCACACCACCTAAAATAATCCACTGGTGGTCTGTAAGGGGGTAGAATTTCGCCTACCAAATGTCTCTAGGTCTTCGGTTGTTGACATGTTTCCTTATGTCCAAGGAAGATGATCGCTTATCCAATCAGAAGCAGTTTTAGATCTTACTCTAGGATCAAAAGATGATTTCATCCTAGATAACATCCGCAAGAAAGCCAATATCCATTGTGGCAATCACCGAGGCTAGTTCCAACGAGATCATGTGCTTTCAAGCAACATCTATCATTTAGTCCCACACACGAGATCATATACTACCCTTAGTTGTAGTTTAACCTCTTTCCCAAGAGGTATATATACAAACTTAGAATAACAATATTTATATATAACAAAATTTATAAAAAAAATTCAAAATAAAAACCATGTATATATAGGAAATTTTGATAAGGATAAAACTTTAGTTTCCATGTGTGTTTTTTTGTGGACAATGGTGTATGAAAAGGTCAATGAAAATTTCAAACATGTGTGTAGTGTGATGAGAGGTAGGTGTACCTAGATATTGGAATGGGAGATGAGTGAAGGAAATCAAACAACATAGTAGAAAGGAGTGACGGTAGAACACTGGTAGAAGCCACAATGGAGTGGCCAACCGTAGAGGAGTATGGTGTAGAGGGATAGGGAAATGGTGGTTGTGTAGAGGGATAAGGGGATGGGAAATGGGTGGATCATCCTTTGGAGAAAAATAGCAAAGGGATAAGGAGTGATGAGGGGAATGAATGAGGAACAACACTGGTCTTTACAAAAAATGTTTTTTTTATTCACTAATTCATAGAAAAATATGTTAACTAAGTAAAAATAAAATGAAAAGAAGAGAGAACAAATGAAATGCTACTTTGTTACAATAGTACAATAAATTATATTAAAAATTTAACTTGTAGATCAAAATAATTAACAAAGAAAGAAGATATTTAATCCTAATTTTGTCTGAAAGAATAAGAAAATAAATGCAATCCACAAACAGAATTAAATCTAGTTATTAAACATAATAATTGAATATAGTTTCCAAGAACCTCTCTTAAATATGAAACTTTCTTAGGTTTCACAGGGTCATCATCTACTTTAACCTATTTTTCTACAAATAATCCCTTCAACTACCCCCAGAGGCACTTAGTTTCAAAAACTCAGCGTTGATACCACTTAGTAATAGCTAAACCCAACATGAACATGCTAGGTGGGTTGTCACTTTAGGGAAGTCCCTCCCTTAACTCAACACAATATCTATTAACAAGACAAATCTTTCTTACAACTTATTGATGGCGTGAAATTTCCCTTTTTCAACAGCAGGGGTTACCTCTAATAAGAAGTCCCAGTTAGACCTCTCACCCTTTGGAATAGGGAGGCTATCCATATTATATCCCAGTAGTCATTTATGGTTTTCGGTTTACCGGTTGCGGCCCGATCCATCGATGAAGGTTTCCTAAGATAAAGAATGAAATGCAACTAATATAAGAGGCATGCGTCCAAACAAAACTAAGGTAGCCATAAAGAAAACATAGAACCAACCATGTTCTTGCCAATGGCCCAGGAATAGTTCACATGGAGCAAAGATAAACATATTAATAAATAACTGCAAACACAGAATAGTCTAGCATTTAAAAAATTATTTACATCCCTATGCCCATGAATTTAGAAAAAAATTCCTTGGAGAACATAAACGAGAATGTAACCACCATACACAAGAATAGTCTGCAATATGAAGTACATCCTTACACAACCCAAGTGTTGAGAAAAATTCAAAGGAATAGTCCACAATACGTCCAACACGAGAATCAAAGCTCTTCAGAAAATATCTTGGCCAAACAAGTTCTCCTCATTCATGATTTTGATTATAGTACATGAAAACTTAAAGGAGGGATTTTCAATTTTAGTTAACACAATAGTTTCTCAATCTATAATGCCCGAAGAGGAAAAATCCCATTACTTGGATACAATATTTGTATTTATTGAATTTAAATGTGACTCTTGGCCTTCCCCCTTCCCCAATGACCTTTATTTACAAACTTTTGTCTTTATCCTCTTCATAATGATGAGAGGACAAGGAAAAAAAAATATTTATGATTTAATGTATAATAGGTAGTTACAATTCAAATTTATTTTTTAGTGTTGGTGGGCCATCATAGATTTTGGCCATAATGCATCTCACCCACCATGAATATTGGTGTGGACATGGGAAATCCTTCATTCTCAAATTTTGATAGTTGATCATCGTGGGGTTTAGATTTCCTTTTCATCCATTTGAGTTTGATTCCATTTCACTGCTCCTCTGTTGTTGTGACAATTGTTGTTGTTGCTGCTCTATCGCCTTTGGTTGTAGATCACATTTTCAAGGGTACTGCTACACACTTGAAGGATTTCCTTGATGCACGATGGCTATGCCTTCGTGGTTTGCTTCTATCACACGCTACCTATATGGATTGCTGAGTGTGACCTTCCTTTGGCATTGGTACCTGGAATCATTCGACATGCAGAAGATTAGTGATCTCAGAGTAACCTCGAAATAAACTATTAAAACCATGCATTTGAACCTACAAAACTGAAACATTAATTAACTAAGAGTTCATATGTGCTTCCCTAAATTCGGTTCCTAATTCCTTTGCTCATGATTGAGGTGTTGTGTCCTACGGGGTTGCTGTGCCAGATATTAAAAATGAAAAATATTCATAATTTTTGAGGAATTTCTCATATCATATGAATTTGAAGTTGTATATCTCAGAAATACCTTTCCAACGGTATACAAAATGCGTGAAATGGGCATCAGAGTCAAAAGTTATGGCCAAAATATGAAATGAAGTTTGGTAGGGTCATGCCCATGTTTCGACAAGAAAAAAACGAACTCCTGTTTCACAAGAACAAAACTAACTCTTGTGACAACCTCATGTAATGAAAAAACCACTAAACATCCCCATAAAATCCTTGGAAACACCGTTGAAGGGTACAAATTATGTGCAAGTATTGTGTTTGAGGTGAAGAAGCGTTATTGAATTGTTCCTATTCTTTTTGGTGTTGGAGATTGAAATCTGGTGAAATAGGCATTGAGGAACTAGAAAAATGGAAAGGTGGTACCTGCCTAAATTTCAATCTTGAAGTGCATGAATTTACCATTGAAGAAGTGTGCCATAGGCCCTGAATGTAAAATGCCGAGGAGCGTTCTAGAGTTTCCAGTAACCATATCACATTTTTCTGGCTAGAAAATCCTTCGATTGATCTGTTGGGTAGTATTGGAACATAAAGTTCCCTCGCCATTAGAGATTTGCATTGGATTCACATCTATGGGTTGGAAGAGCTTCTTGGTTGTTGGAAATCATGTCTAAAGTTCAAACATTTGATGTTTTCCATGTACCAGTTGAGTTCTTCCCTCAACTCTCGGGCATACTAGGCATGATATTTTCTTTTCCTCTGAGGTAGTACCAGGCATTATGCTTGCATCATTGTCGGGTGTATAATGTTCTTGGCTCCGAGTTTGGTATAGGTTTTTTTCCTTACATGTCTTCCAGGTGTATTGGAGCTCATGTTATCATTACTCTTCCCTGGTTGAGTCGGCGTTAATGTTATCATGTGCTCTAGGTGCATCGGTCGAGTTGCTATCAAGTTCTTCGGGTCTTCGTGTCGGTGTTTGAATAACTTTGAATACAATAATTTCAAACATATTTTCACTCCTATCCATAAACAACTGGATATGAGGCTTGCATTGTACATACATTATATGCTCTTTCAAATTAAAATGCACTAGGAATGTGAATTCTACATCATCACGTTGCTCTAGTGTTGAATGTACACGAGCCTCATCATAATCTAAGACTAGTGTTATAGGGAGGCATATCCATGTTTCCTTCGGTAACAACATGGGATAAGAGGATGAAACCACTTCAGCGAGGTATGGAAAATTCTTTGTGAATAATTATGGATCAAAATCGTCAATTTCATCATCTTCATTGGCAACTCTAGATTCTTGGTTGGCCTTGTCATTGCAATTCAACAATTTAGTTTGATGCATTGCTAGATAAACATATGCCCCATATGAACTTAACAAACCTTCCTGGACTGATTCTAAACCATGCATATGATCATTCGAGGCATTTTGATCAACAAGAGGCCATTCAATGTCATTCCAGGTCTCATCAAAAGATCTTTGCGAGCCAACCAGTTCACCATTAGGAAAATTTCCTGAATTGTCCACAGATCCTCGCACTACCTCTACCATATCAATAGAAAATCTGGTCAAAGTTTCTTTTTGTAGGTTTCCTGAAGTTGGAGGAATATCTATCACATTCCTTTTATGTTCTTCAAATGAATCCCCATTATCATCTCTCTTGTTCGTTGCCTGACTATTATGGACTAAAAGTTCACCTTGATCAACTATAGATGTTGTTGAATTTCCATTGGTAGCATCCTTTGATATATAAAAAACATGTGAAAATATGGTCCCCCTGACATATGGATTAGTTTTCCTTCGTTTAATGCATGGGCCATCAATGGTAGAAAACGCTAATGTCAGATTCTGAGAAACATTATCAACCAACTCTGTATTGGCATTTACAACCATGACACCATTCCCTCTAATATTTTGACAATTGAAAGAAACATTATTGGTATAAGCATGAACAATTCTATGCTTTTGAGTGGAGGGAGTGATCAATTCTGTGACTTTTTCCTTCACCTTATGCCAAAAATAGTCAAGAGTCCACAACAACCAATTGTGTTCTTGAGGCGTAATCATAGTTCATTATGGGCGTACCAACGTGGATGCTCCCAAGAGCTCTAGGTGCATCAATGGAGTTAAGCGCAAGTCGTCCAGGTTCACTAATGAATTTAATGAGGTCTCTAGGTTGGTTGGGCCCATTCCTCTCGTGCTTGTCGGTATGAAAAATAGTTGGCCTATTTCAAGGACAAAAAATACACTCTGACGCACACTGAAAATATGCGCTCAAAGAAGTTTTTAATGAAAGTTTGGGTTCCATTATTGTTGCTGCTCCACAAAATTTAGTTTCATGAGTTCTTATGTTATGTGTGTTATACAAGATATTGATCCATCCATTGGAGCTGAGGTCTTTTTTCAGAAAATTAGAAATATAAATCTTTGAAAACGACCAACATACGTTTGGAGCACTTGAACTTGTTTAGGACATGGGAAGACCAATTTCCTTTTAAGATGCACTTTAATGCTAGGAAAAGATTTATAGATGTTGTATTTATCCCACCTGATGATAGATTTCACTTTCATGATCATGGTTAGTCATAAATCAAGAAGCATTAAGAAAACAACTAGTATGATATGCACGATGAAAGCTGTTGGCGACACAAACAAACTTGATCATGATTGAAATATGAAGTAGATTAGGTGAGATAGATGATCAATCATCAATTATCTAATCAGTCATGAAATTATAAATCATTGAAAATGATAGAAACCTGACTAATGGGCACAACGAGAAGGATCCGAGTTGGAGGAGAATAAGAGAGGTCTCAATATGAAGGTGTATCTTGCTGACATGGTCGATGCTGGCGAGATAAAGAAGATCAATTTAGATGCATTCAATGTCGATGACAGGTGTTCCAAGTGGATATCAGTGGCCACCCACCTTTTTTGACTGGCTCAAAACATTTTTCTAGCAATTTTGGCAATTTACTATTTTTAGCAGGTTTTAACTTCCGAGGCCATTTTGAGGGCCTAAATGAAGGTTTTTCGAGGTTCTCAATGATACCCAAAGGAATCATTGAGCCCCCAAAATGAATCTCCTTGAAGATACTGTCGAGCTGCAGATATACCATGTAAATCAACATTTAATTGTCAACCCGGGAAGGTAGACTTAGAGGAACCAACACAGGAAATGCAGGGCTGAAGAGGGGGTTTAAAGGATGCCAAACTAATCTCTGAACTGCTAAAAGAAACTCACTGAAAGAAGCTAYTGTACCCTACTTTGCTCTGTACTACTCGGTACTACTCTGTACTAACCGGTACTGTTCTGTATATGCATGTAAACGATAAACTGAAAACAGTTAAGTTCTTGCTACTTATCACTCCACACAACTCAACAACCATCCTATGAAACTTCCTATTGTAATCAAATGCAACTTCTTTATCTCATGAGATATCAGACTAGTTCCTGAATGTTAGGCAGTCTAAATGTGAAAACCGAAGGAATGAAATCAATGGCTGAAAAGAAAATGTGAAACCCTCAGT
Organism: Picea engelmannii; assembly: GCA_009831015.1. Taxonomy (NCBI): domain Eukaryota; kingdom Viridiplantae; phylum Streptophyta; class Pinopsida; order Pinales; family Pinaceae; genus Picea; species Picea engelmannii. Next base: position 438,103 of record ML776881.1, read on the forward strand.
TGCAATGAAATGAAATGCTACTTCTATTAAAC